>UESW01004165.1:717299-1128997 GCA_900491605.1 Calamus simplicifolius | reverse complement strand
CCGATCTGCGATGATCGATCCGATGGTTGTGATCCATTCGATCAGTGATGATATCCGACGGTTGCGATCGATTGAACCCATGATCCCGATCGGCGATGATCGATCCGACGGTTGCGATCCAACTAATCGGCGAGGATCCGATGGTTGCAATCAATCCAGGCCATGATCCCAATCGGCGATGATCGATTCGACGATTGCGATCCATCCGATCGGCAACGATATCCGAACGGTTGCGAGTGATCCAAGCCATGATCTCGATCAGTGATGATTAATCTGACCATTGCGATCCAACCGATCAGCGACGATCCGACGGTTGCAATCGATCCAAGCCATGATCCCGATTGGCGATGATCGATCCGACATTTTGATCCATCCGATCGGCTACGATATCCGACGGTTGTGAGTGATCCAAGCCATGATCCCGATCGGTGATGATTGATCTGACCGCTGTGATCCATCCGATCGGCGACGATCTGACGGTTGTGATTGATCCAAGCTATGATCCTGATTGGCGATGATCGATCCGACCATTGCCATCCATCCGATCGGCAACGATCCAACGGTTGCGATCGATCAAAGCCATGATCCCGATCGGCGATGATCGATCCGACCATTGTGATCCATCCGATCGGCAACGATATTCGACGGTTGCGAGTGATCCAAGCCATGATCCTGATCGGGGATGATCGATCCGACCATTACATATAGAACCGATCGGCGACGATCCGACGGTTGCGATCGATCCAAGCCATAATTCCGATCGGCGATGATCGATTCGACCGTTGCAATCCATCCGATCGGCGACGATCCGATGGTTGCGATCGATCAAAGCCATAATCCCGATCAGCGATGATCGATCCAACCGTTGCGATCCATCTAATCGGCAATGATATCGGATGGTTGTGATCAATCCAAGTCATGATCCCGATCGGCGATGATCGATCCGACGGTGCGATCCATCCGATCGGCGATGATATCCGACGGATTGCGATCGATTGAACCCATGATCCCGACCGGTGATGATTGATCCAACGATTGCGATCCAACGGATCGGCGATGATCCGACGGTTGCGATCGATCCAAGCTAAGATCCCAATCGACGATGATCGATTCGATGGTTGTGATCCATCCAATCGGCGATGATATCCGATCGGTTGCGATCGATACAAGCCATGATCCCGATCGGCGATGATTGATCCGACCGCTACGATCCATCCGATCGGCGACGATTCGATGGTTACGATCGATCCAAGCCATTATCCCGATCGGCGATGATCGATCCGACGGTTGTGATCCATCCGATCTGCGATGATCTGACGGTTGCGATCGATCCAAGCCATGATCCCGAACGGCGATGATCGACGACGGACACTACCATGGCCGGCAAGAAAGGGGGGAACCACTTTATATTTTTGTTTTTTTTCATGGGAGGGTTATGGAAAAAATCCCGTTTTAAATTTACCGGCGGCCTGGCAGTGGCCAGGCCAAAACCTTGGTTGCCGACCACGGCCACAAAAAAATTTTTTTTTGTTATATGCGTCGCTAAATTAACGATTTGTTTTTAATTTTCAAGTTTTACGTCTTATATTAAAAATTTTTTTTATTATTTTTTTGGTAAATAGCGACGCAACCGTTGCGTCGCTATATTAACGAATTTTTAATTTTTTGGGTTTTCCATCACTAATGCATTGCTATATTGTGACGCAAAATGTGCATCGCAATATAGCGACTCAATGTTGCATCGCTATATAAAAATTAATTTTTTTTAATTTTTTGGTATTTGCATCGCTATTGCATCGCTAAATAGCGATGCAGTCACTGTGTCACTATATTAACAAATTTTTTTTTAAATTTCTACGTTTTAGCGATGCAATAATGCGTTACTATATTGTGACGCAAACAGTTACGTCGCAAAATAGCGACACATTATTGCGTCGCTATATTGAAAATTAAAGTTTTTTATTTTTGTTAAATGTGTCGCTATTGCGTCGCTAAATAGCGATGCAATCACTGCGTCGCTATATTAATGATTTTTTTAAAATTAAAATGATTTTACGTCGCTATATTGCGACGCAAATTTATGTCGCAATATAGCGACGCATAATTGTGTTGCTATATTAAAAATTATATTTTTTATTTTTTTGTTATTTGCGTCGCTAAATAGCGACGCAATCACTGTGTTGCTATATTAACGATTTTTTTTTATTTTCTGATTTTTGCGTCGCTAATGCGTCGCTATATTGCGATGCATTATTATTGCGCCGCTAATTGAGTTGCTATTTTTTTTCTCGCTTTGTTGTCGCAATTTAGTGACACAAAAATGTGTCGCTAAATTGGCGTTGCTATTTCTGATTTTTCCTGTAGTGAACCTCAATCTGCATCACTCGATCAACATCGGCAATGCTAGACTTTTCTAGGACTTTTAGGTGAATTTTCGCACGAGATCCATCGAATCCGTGGTTGCTAGGCGAGATAAAAGGTCGGCGCATGCATTCTCGTCCCTTGAAACTGAATGACTTCAAATTCAAAAAGTAAGAGGACAAATCGTGCATCTTTTAAAGATAACAAATCATGTTCGATTCCCAAGCCTCGAACTCTCCTTACGCATGGCCAGCCACCAATTAAGAGTCGGTATAGGCATTCAGTTTCTTGACTTTGAGATCATGGGCGATGCGAAGTCCAGCAAGCAAAGTCTCATACTCCGCTTTGTTATTAGAGGCTACTAGAAAGGAGAAATGGATGTCATAATCGAAGGTCGCACCCTTCGGACTGGTAAGAACCAAGTCGGTGCCAGAACCATTTGTATTGGATGATCCATCTACATGAAGCAGCCACAGAGCATCGGACCTCAGTTGCTCGGAGGTATCCGGAGTGGAACCGTTCTCAGGAATGATGCACTCAAGGAAAAAATCTGTCAGAATTTATGCTTTAATTGCCGTGCGAGGCTGATATCGGAGGTCATGCTCGCTTAGCTCAACAGCCCATTTAGTCATCCTTTCTGATGTCTCCGGATGATGAGTGATTGACTTGATAGGCTGGTCGGTCAAGATTATCACATTATGTGTCGTAACTTCCGAATGGATGTTACCAAGGCCAACACCATCTTCTCAATTTGGGTGTACCTCGTCTTAGAATTCCAAAGTATTTTACTGACGTAATAAATCGGCTTTTGAATTTTAATCTCCTCTCAGATTAGCACGGACTCGACGATGCCCTTCGAGACTGCCAGATATAGATATAGCATCTCTTGGATCTTAGACTACTGAGGAGAGGTGGTGAGCCGAGGTATTTTTTGAGATCTTCAAAGGATTTCTGACAATCCAGAGTCTAGAGGTGGGCCCTGGGCCATGCCTGGCATGGCATGGCCCAGGCCCATCGTGCCGCTTTAATTGTCGTGCCATGCCTGGCATAGCCTAGTAACAAACGGGCCATGTCAAGTACGACACGATAAAAGAATGGGCCACGGGCCTGAGCCATGCTAGCACAGCCCTTAACATCTATATAGCTGTTTAGGAAGGGGTTTTGATCATTTTACCCCTCCCAACAACCATATAACAGCTATATTAAAGGATATTTTTGAAAAAAAAAATTAGAACTTCTATAAATAGCCCATTCCTCCCTCATTCTCACCACACCAAACCAACTCTTCTCTATTACTACTATTTCTCTCTTCTAGCAAGTGCTCTAGTATATTAGCAATTTAATTTTTAGTTTGCAAGCGTTCTTGCAAGTGGCAAGTGCTCTAGCAAGTGTTCAAGTGCTACACAAGAGAAGGTTCTTGTTGAGAAGTACAAGAGAAAGGATGTCACTTCTTGTTGAGAGGCGAGAACACAAGAGGAAGCTCACAAATCTCGGCTCCATGTCCTCTTCTCAATTCCTGTTCTTAGTCGCATGTTATTTAGATTGCCTCTAATTTCTTTGCACGATGCATTCATTATATAATGAAGTGCAAGTTTATTATTTAGATATGACATCTTTTAACGAAAGTAATTTTAATATGCATCCTTTTTCTGAGGGTGAGGAAACTAATCCCCAACCCCAACCCTAAGTTCCCTTTAGAGCCAGTGTCAGTGAATGTCAAACCTCTTCTCGTAAGAGGACTAGTAATGTTTGGAATGATTTCGATAGAATTATGGTTGATGGAGTCTACAAAGCAAAATGTAGAAAATGTGCAAAACTTTATAGTTGTTTTAGTACTAGGGGAACATGGCATTTAAAAAGACATCAAGAGACTCATAGGATGCATGATTCCCGTCAGCAATGTACCCTTAATATACAAAAGGGATCACTTGTAGGTAATTTTGTATATAGCCATAAAAATTAAAGGAAATTACTTGTAAGATGGATAGTTCAAGATAAATTACCTTTTAGTTTATCTGATCTTATAATTTTGAACGATATGTTCAATTAGGCCTACAACCTGCTTATAAAAGAACTAGTAGGTGTACATTTAGAAGAGTGGCTATGACAAACTTTTTAGCAATGAAATAAAGTTTAACTGAAACTCTCTCAAATTTAAATGCTAGAGTTTCTTTAACTTCTGATATTTGATCGGCATCTATAGGTAGTAATTTATATTGCTATTACTGCTTATTATATTGATAATGATTGGCAACTAAATAAATGAATTCTTGCTTTTCATGCTTTTGATTTTTCGCATTCGGGACAATAAATTTCAAATATTATTTATCAAACTACATGCTCATATAATATTAATAATAAAATAATATCTATTACTTTTGATAATGCATCTAATAATAATTCTGCTGTTGTATTATTAAATGACTCTTTGCATCCCATTTTAGATGAACAATTATTTCATATTAGATGTGCATGTCATATATTAAATCTTTCTGCTCATCTGGCATAGAAATAATTCAAGAAGTTATTTCAAAAATTAGAAATGCAGTTTCTTTTATTCAAGCTTCAAGGTCAAGACTTCAAGAATATAAACAATTATGTGTAAATCATAGTAAACATTTTAAAAAATTTAAATTTGATGTAATTACTCATTGGAATAGCATCTACACCATAATACATGATGCATATGCATATAAGAACTTATTAAGTGCTTATATTAATGATTGTGGATTATGATTTACATTGACTAAAACTGATTGGCATCAAGGTAAATTTTAGAAGATTTTTTTGTTACTTTTTATGATGCTACAAATGTTCTTTCATATTTATTATCCAACTTCTTGTTCATTTTTACAAAAAGTATATGTAATTAGTAAAAAATTTAAAGAATATAGATATCATAAAGTTTAATGCCTATTATATAATATGGAAACTAAATGGAATGAATATTGGAATAGAATATGTCCATTGCATAACTTAGCTGTTATTTTTGATCCTAGAGTTAAATTAAATAGCATAAATTTTTTAATTGATCAATATTGTGAAAACATGAATTAAAATCCTGAACCTGCTAAAGATGAGGTAATACGACTTCTTAATGATATTTATGGTTTATATAATGATAAAATTTATGGATCTAGAATATTGCTCAAAGCTCTGCTTCTTTTTTTAGATCTCGTTCGTCATCTATTTTTTCATTCATTAGAAGACATTCACATTCTTTATCTTCTTCATCTTTAAGCAAGGAATTAGAATTTTATTTACGAAACGATCTTCATTCTGCATATGATGAAGATCAAATAGAAAGTCTAGATGTATTAGCTTGGTGGAAGAGTGTTAGAAATCAATATCATGTTATGCCTGCCATTGCACGGATATTTTAGTTATGCCAATGTTCACAGTAGCATTGGAATCCGCTTTTAGTGCAGGTCGACGTGTTCTGTACAAAAGAGAAGTAGAATGACTTGCGAGATGGTTGAGATGCTTCTCTGCTTCAAAGATTGATTGGATGCTGAGGCGAGGCTTCAAGATAGAGGTGGACATGACTTAACCAGCGAAGATGATGATGACACAAATACTAATAATGAATGAGTCATCTTTATTTTTATAATTATATATTTTTATTTTTTTAATTATTAAAGTGAGTCATCTCTTTTTTTCTTCTTTCTTATTATATTCCAGAGGTCAGACTTAGCTCCCCTCCCTTCATGTACCATTTTGATTTTAAATTAATAAACTGGTAGGGATCTATGTCAAACCCTCCACCATTAAGGTGGCTTCATATTAATAATTTTTTTATTTCTAATATTTTTTTAATTTATTAAAAAATATTTTTTTACAAAAAATTTTATCAAGACCTTATGGGTCGTGCCTGGCACGGCACAGCATAGGCCCACCTGGGCCGGCATGGCCCAGGCCCATGCGGCACGGCAGGCTAGCAGAAAAATTTTTCTGAGCCCGGCACAGTACGGTTTACTGGGCCGTGCCGGCATGGCCCGGTATTGTAGCAGTTGAGGGTCACTGGAAGTTCTTAACCGATCGAAGTGCCTTAAAAAAGGGCAAACATCTCTTGGCCGATCGAGCAACAAAATGGTTGAGGGCCGCTATCCTTTCGGTAAGAAGCTGCATCTCTTTAATCGACCCTGGAGACGCCATTTGCTGCACAACTTAAATTTTTTGTGGATTTGCTTCAATGCCTCGCTGGAAGACCATGAAGCCTAAGAACTTCCCAAAGTTAATTTCGAAGGTACACTTGGTTGGATTAAGCTTCATCTGATACCTTGGAAGCGTTGTGAAGCTCTATGTGAGATCATCAATGTGCTGGGATGCCTCCTTACTCTTAACTAGCATATTGTTAACATAAACTTCCATGTTCTAACCGATTTTTCTTTGAAAACCTTATTAACTAGTCTTTGGTATATCATGCCTGCATTTTTAAAACCAAAAGGCATGAATCGGTAACAGTAAATATCTCGGTCGGTTATGAAGGCGGTCTTTTCTTTGTCCTCGGATGCCATTCGAATTTGATTATAGCCTAAATAAACATCCATGAAAGTCAGCTTCTGGTGGCCCGAGATAGCGTCCACAAGCTGATCGATCCGAGAAAGAGAAAAACTGTCCTTCGGACAAGCGTTGTTGAGATCCGTGAAGTCGATGCAGATTCTTCATTTGCCATTTGACTTCTTTACCATGACGATATTCGCTAGCCAATCGGAATAGTTCACTTCCCAAATGAAGTTAGCCTTAATGAGTTTGTTGACCTCTTCCTCGATGGCCTTTTGACGCTTGGGGGCGAAGCTCCTTTTCTTCTGCTTGACCGACCGAAACGTCTCATCCATATTAAGGCGATGGATAAAGACATCTGGGTTGATCCCTGGCATATCCGAAGCAGACCAGACAAAAACATCAGCGTTCCTTCGAAGAAATTTAACCAAGTCTTGTCGAGGCTTTCCTTTTAGTTGAAACCCGATGGTTCGATTGAGCCGAGCTTCGTCAAGTGCCTCCTCAAGCTCCTCGGCTGGTTCCCACCATTGCTCGGCAAAATCCTTCCGAGCATCCAACCTGTCAACCTTGGGCTTTCTAGACTGAAGGTCAGCAACGAAGCATTACCGATCCATGGCCTGATTCCCTCGGACTATTCCCACTCCCCATTCATTGGAAAACTTTATGGCAAGATGGGGGATGGATATAATAGCTTTAAGGGACATCTGTCTGGGCTTATCGAGGATTGCATTGTATAAAGATCGGAGCTTGATTACCAAGAAGTCCGTATGAATAGTGGCTATACTGGGCCAAGTGCCTGCAAGGACCATCAATGTGATGAGCCCCTTGGGGATAATAACATCGCTAGTGAAACCCACTAAGGTGGAGTCTATGGTTCAAAGGTTTTTCATCCATAATTTTATCCTCACAAAAGCATCAAAGTACAAAACATTAACGGAGCTTTCACTATCAATAAAAATTTGGTGTACATCATAATCATTCATGTTGAGAGATACAACCAAAGCATCATCGTGCGAATAATGTATCCCCCGAAGGTCTTCATTAGAAAAAAGAAAGCTCATCAATTCGGGCCTTCTTCGATGGATTTTTCTCTTCATCTATCTAGGCCAACAAGGAGCCGATCATTGCTATCATATTGACATTGCCAACGACCGATGGATTCGGCGAAGAAGGTTGGCGAGGCTCAGGCTGAGGGGCTCCCTCATTGTTCGACTCAGGGGCTCTTCTAAACCGGTCTAGCCTGCACCGTCGGATAAGTTGCTCAATCTCATTCTAAAGCTATCAACACTCTTCGATGTCATGCCCATGATCCTGATGTAATTGACAGTACTTGGTCATGTCCCTCCAGGCCACGTTCCCTCGGAGAGGTGGCGGCCGAGGGATTTGGCGCTCAATCTCCATTAAGATCTGTGCCCTTGGCGCAGTGAGTGGGGTGTATTGATTGAACCTTCGAGCCGAACTTTGGTTACGATCTTTGGGTAGTGATGGAAGAGCTCTCTAGCGATGGGGCGGGCTTGCATGGCGAAAGGATCGGCTCTTCTTCGAGCCCTTGGCCTTCTTTCTTTTTGATTGTTTGGTCTGGATTGACCTTCGCGATTCCTCAACCCTGACATACTTGTCCACCAAGGCCATCATGTCGGAGAGGCTCTTTGGATAGTTAACCTCTAGGGCTAGATAGAAGTTCACCCTCCTTCGAAACTCTGCCCGCCAAGGCGGACATGGCCACCTCATGGTTAAGGTAGTCTACTTCTAACATGGCCGTGTTAAAGTGGTTGAGATAATTCTTCAAAGACTCCTCCTCCCGTTGTTTGACCTCGAAGAGGGAATCAGACCTCCGTTGGTGGCGACGACTACTAATGAACTGGCTAATAAATAGGCAGCTCAGCTCGTCAAAAGAATTGATGAAACCTGGCTTTAGGCTATTGAACCAAGTTCTGGCGGACCCCTTGAGCATAGAGGGGAAGGCTCGACACAGGATCACATCTGATGCTCCGTGGAACATCATGATGGATCAAAAACTGCTCAGATGGTCATCGAAGTCAGTGGATCCGTGGTATAATTCGATGGTGGGAAGCTTTACATGAGGAGTGATAACCACCTGCATGATCTTCTCGGAGAAGGGGATGCCCTGCTCCGCCTTCGACTGGGGCTATGGAGCTTGCTTCACGGCATCTAGTTCTTGCCACCACTCTTGATGCATCTCATGAATCTCTCACTGGATCCCCTCATCTCAAGCAGTAGGGGAGACCGACCGAGGAGAGTATGTGACGGTGTCGAGTCATGATGGGAGAATGTAGGGAGAGGGATCGAGATCTGGGTGGGCTTTTCCCCTCAGCCCTCTGTTGCGCCGGTCTGACTTCTTTAGGCTACTGGGGATGGTTTGCGACCTCGGATAGGTTGAAAGAAGAGATCGCTGGTGGAGCAGGGGCAACGACTCCATCAGGGAGTTGTGGAGCATGGACAATCGGACGGGGAACCCCCTAGAGCCTTTGGACCAGCTGTGCCAGGGCTTGCACTTGTTGAACCAGTGTAGCAAATATGGTTTTATTTTATAAGAATTTTGATAGCTTTTGGTCAAGAAACAACTTTCAAAATCAAAAGAAGTATGATCCACTCCTTTAAATAAACCTTAAAACAAATGTTTTAAATAAAAAAAACTAGGATGTCCTAATCTATTATGTCGTAGTATTATTTGATCATGCACAGGGAATGAATGAATACTACCAATAAAACCCTAAGCTTGTTTATTCTCAAACTGGTTTGCATCAAAGTAGTAAAGATTATCCATCAATCTAGCACTGCCAATCATCATCCCTGTTTTCAAATCCTAGAATTCATAAAGAGAGGCGCCAAAAATAACACAACAATGAGAATTATTAGATAAAGGACTCACAAATAATAGATTATAAGAGAGTTTTGGGATAGGTAAACAGATTATAAAACAATCTTATCATACAAACAAATAGAACCTTGGCCAACAATAGAAGATAGCCTTTCATCTATGATACATACTTTTTTATCTCTAAAATAAGGTATATAAGATATGAATAAATGAGATAGATTAGTTATATGATCAAAGTCACTTGAATCTATGATCCAAAGTGTAGATAATGAAAAAGAATATGCACATGAAAGGTTACTTGACTAAGCTAGAGATGCTATAGGAGTACTAGAAGTCTGCATAATGGGTTTCAGCAGCTGTAGTAGTTGATCTAATTATTTTTTCCTTAATGAAGATGTCTCTACAGCATATGCTTTAGCAGGCATACGATTAAAGTTGCCTTGCTTATTAGTTTTCCATTCAATCAACTTCCAATTGGTTGGCTTTCTATGTAATCTCCAGCAAGTTTCACGAGTGTGGCATGGCTTATTACAATGATCGCACCAAACTCTTGATTTGTCATCAAAACGATGCTAGTTATTAGGATAGCGAGAGGCAGCAGCTGCAGTGCCTAGCAAAACTGAGTTTTTCACATTTCTAGAGAGCTTCTTCCCAAGCATAACATTCCTTCTACTTTTCTTATAATGCACTTCAGAGAACACTTCACTGAGAGAATGGAGGGGTTGTCGACCAATGATTCTACCCCGAACTTTATTAAGCTCAACATTAAGGCTCGCTAAGAATTTGAATATTCATGAACTTTCTACCATCTTATTAAAATGATTACAATCATTTAAATTCTTTCACTCATAATCATTAAGTCAACATCATGCCATAAACCATTGAGCACATTAAAATATTTGGTCACTGAGTTCTCACCTTAATGAATATCGCCTGGTTTCAGTTGTAACTTATAGATTTGGGATTGATTTCTGAGATTTGAATTCATCTAAGTAACATTATCCTAAAGATCTTTGGTAGTAGGATAGCGCATATAATTTGAGCTAATTTTCTCTTCCATGAAATCACTAGCCATGGCATGATCATGGAGTTTTCTGCATCTCAAGTGGCATAGCTAGGTTTAGTTTTTGTTGGTTCTTTGGTGTCTTTGGTCAAATAAGCAATTTGGCCTCGGCCCCTAATGTACATCCGAACAGATTGTGATCACCTAAGAAAATTATTCTTATTAAGGCGGATTGTGGTGATTTGGACAGAGTGAGAATGGGATTCGGATGTAGGTAATTTTGAGGGATTAAAACCAACGGTGGTAGAAGAAGAAGATTCAATAATTTTTAACATGGTAAAGAGGTAGCAACAAAAACTAAAATGAAAGGAAGAATAGAACCAGAAAGTATGGCGGAAGAAGGAACTTAAGGAATAGCTAATTAAGTCAGCTTTAATACCATGTGGAGTAGGGTAAAAGGTATTTTTGATATTATTTTTCCAATGATAAAGCCATAAAGCTGTTACATATTTATATGATTGAAACCCTAATTATTCGTGAAAAGCCTAATACAATTATACAAAGAAACCTTCTAACAGAACTAATACATATATAATTCAGAAAATAAATCATTATCTAAGACTAGGAGTTTTACTTATAAGCAAATCCTTCAAATCAAGGGATCTTATAGATTTGAAAAGATCTTTAAAATTAGAAAATCCTATCATTAATGATCCCTAAATCAAGAAATAATCAGATCATATTTTTTCTGATTTGATTGAGATTCTCAACAATTCTCTTGTATGATTAATTTACTCTAATCTATGATCCTTGAACATATTTGAGATAACATGAAGGCATGCAAGCATGGCTAAAACAAACTCTTCTCTTAATCTTCATAAATTTGATCGAAGCAACCAAGAGGTCGAGCAGCAAGATTATTGGCTGAGTCCGGCAGAGAGAGAACTAGCAATCTAACATAACAAGCCCGTAGGAAGGGAATATGTTCCACAGAGCATAGACTTCATGATTTTTATTTGAATCGCTATATCAAGATAACTTTGAGATTTCGATTTATACTAGTAACAGACATTCACCACTATAATGATACTTAATGTAAATTGGATTATTTTCTTTCGAATGCATGCATGTATTTATATATGTGTGCATAAACAAAACATCAGCCATTGCCACAATCACTGACTGACAGCATGTTGGTTTAATAATAAGCGTGATGAGTTTTCATAATTAATAACTAGCATAGAACCCACAGACATTTATCTTGTATAAATATAAATAAAATAAGTTGTTTACTAGTAAAAAAGAAAATTAAATTTCCATGTTTTACTTGTAAAATGTTAAATAAATTCAAAAAAAGTTAAATCTAAAATTACTTGAAACCTCGATTATATATATATATATATATATATATATGATCAGAATGAATGAAGCAAAGATGAGTGTCAAATATTTATCTATATTATTAAAGATGATACAAATACACGCAGAGTTCTACTAGATACGAATAACTTTAAAGTAATGGACATTTTTCTAACATAATATGACTCTTTCTTAGGTAAATAGTTTGTGTTTATTGATATATGAACTCAAATATCAAATTCAAAAAATCTGCTATTAATGAATAAAATAAGGCACTTGTCTCTATGAGCTGACCTACCATTGGTGCCAAGTCAAGCATCCACACAAAGCTCCATGCGTCGGAGGCTTTGTTCTCAAGAGAAAGCAGGGCTCTTAGATAGTGTTTGAAATAGGGGATAATCTTATTCCCAAAAGCCATAACTATAAGGGATAGCTGGGAATAAAGTTAACCAAAGGATAATCCATGGTTAACCATGGTTAAGATATCCCCTCAATTTATTCCTTAGAAAATGTAGGAATAGCTGGTTATCCCTTCAAATAAGAGTAAAAAAAAGTTATCCTATGGATTTACCTTTTGCATTTGATATGATCAATGGGATAGCCAAGAGATATCCTTAGGGATAGCCAGGGGATAAACTCTATCCCATACACTTATCCATGGATAATATTTTTCTATCAAACACTAAGTGTCTCGTATCTCTTGCCTGATAAAGGATCACCGAACGACTTAGTGAAAAAAAGAAAAGGTGTAAACATTGGAGACTCTGTTAGCCTGCTAATTTTACTGCTAGGTCAGAAACAAGGTATGTCCTATCCACCACCTACAATCTCAAAAAAACAAGTGGAATAAGATATATCTTTTGCAGAAATTCATAATCCTATTTTTCTATTAAAAAACTATACAATATATCTAAAAGTCACATTAAGATAAATAATATCAACTCATAGTCGATATGAATGCAATTGGATTGAGTGAATACAAATCAAATAAAATGGTTTCTTTATCTATCCAGATGTCTTTTATTTGATATATTTGTCTGTGAGATAAAGTCCAAAAGAATGTGAACCGTGCATATGAATTTATAATAGAGATTACAAATTATGAGATTCAAATTGCACGTTATGGTTCAATTCTTTAAACTTCCCTAGTCGATATGTAGATGGGACTGGACACCATCGAACACCGTGAGACTAGCACACATTGCATATCCTCACCCTTGGGGTGAGCAGCTGATTTCACAAGCTGAAGTAAAGATACTTGGATAGGTGTGTGGATGCTCGTTATTGTAATGATGCATTGGATGACCCGTACAGAGATCCCATATGGATATTCTATATAGTGTCGATGGTTGATCTCTAATGATGGTATGAGTGATCCTTTGACTTGAGATCTTCATTGCATCTCATGTATGGAATGTCATACTTTGACGGCATCCAAACGTCGCTCTAGCCACGGTGGCAAATATGGTGTCGGTTGGTATGACATGAAGCACATGAAGATGGTGTTTGATCAAGACAGGATTCGTCTCCCTTGATAGAAAGGGTTATATCCCACGGCCACTTGATGGATTAAATTGATTGTTAAATCCTTGCAAGGTTGAGTTGGAATTCGAAATGGTTTCGAAGTTCTAATTCATATGAGTCAATTTTTCTGAGATCAAGTAAACAAAGATCAATTACAGGGTTGACACATTCATACCACTGATTGATCTGGGATATGTGACGAAAGGATTTGATCATACGGTAACCGTTCATGGACAGGTGTTGATGGTCACGTCAACAAAACCTTTAGCAGTTGGGTGGTCATGATGCTTTGCTAAAGGCCTCTCATGATCTATAATCATGTTGATTTGGACAAAGAGTTTCCAATCATTCTTAGGGTCTATGATTAGGACATGATTATTGCCAACATGTTAAAGGGCCTAATGGGTCACACGCATTAAGGAGAATTTTGGATGAATTAAAATGAGAATTAAATTAGATTTAATTCAGATAAGATGATCAATTAAATAATTGGGTGAGACCCAATTTAAAGAAGATAAATAATAATGGATATGATCCATTATAGTAGAAGGAATGTTAAGGAGAAATTATTTGTGCATATGATGAACAAATAATTGGATACCCAAATATGACTTGATCCATGTGATGGATGGCTCTGATTATTCGGGTATGGATGGCCAATCTCAGCCATGTGAAGATGAAATCATGCCCATGGGATGAGGCATGATGAATCTCTACGGTTCGATGATGAACACGTACAAATTGGGGCATGTAGTTATGAGATAACCAACTCCTAATTTCAAAGGCTGAGATTGTGACACTTGGATTGTTACCACTTGGATTAATGTTACCCTTACCTCTCTTACCATGAAAAGTTTCTTACCCTTACCATAAAGAGAGGTCTCTTCCTCTTTGGAACGTCTCTTTTCAACCTATAAATATAGTTCCTTCCTGCATGAGAAGAAAAGATTAGACTTTTCTTCAAAGATATCTTCTGTAAGGGGATTCAAGAGGCGCTAGCACCCCTCTCTCTCCCATGGTGTCATCTTCATACCTTGGAGGTCTTCATCCCTTCTTCTCTCGTGGATCACCCATGGATCACCATTAGAGGCCAGACACGTGGACGGCTAGTGGCAGGGATTAACCGGCTTCATCCTCATCTACATCGATAAAGGACTCAGGTATGAATAAAATTAGATTTTATTTGAGATATAATGAATTTGTTCCTAAGGATCCTGGGCATCTGGAATTTTATATTATATCTTCCGCAATGTTTATATGAATTTGATTCATATCTTGTATACATAATTCCCATCAGTGGTATCAGAGCCCCCTTAGGCTACAGATTCATTAATCTGATAGGATACTTGAGTCAATATGATTGATAATATGATTTTATTATGCTTAAAATCATGAAGAGTTTTCATATGTTGATAATAAATCTAAAATATAATAAAATATTTATTATTTGATGATAAACAATATTATTTAGATTTATGCATATTCATTATCATGTTCAAATAGAGTACTTTGATATATAGAGAAAAGGTTTATTATATAATAATAAATAATAATTAATCATATATGTGTCATGTTAAATAGTAATTATTATTTATGCATGATAGATACTATATGCTGAAATCCTAGAAATCATGTTTAGGATTTAATTTTAGCATGATGATTGATATGATTAAGATCTGATATTCTTATGATAATGAACATTGAAAACTTTAGGGTTTGTTAGAGACATTAGGATTTACATGGGATGTGAAACCGACATGTCATAACATGTAATTAAATGATAAGAAAATTTAAAATTTGAATTAAGAACTCTTATCATAACACCCTAGCTAGATCACTATCTATAGTTATCATAAAATTTAATAGATGATAAAGATTTAGGAAACTTAGACTTAACCATGTCATTGTTTGATCCTATGATCCCATAATTGATCTAATCAATTGGGCTTAACTACATTGGTGTCTAGAAAGGTTTGATCATGGTTTTTAATTGCTCCGTTCGCTGCCTGGGAAAACCCATTCAATGGGATCGAAGGGTATGCTAAATAGGACCCCATTGATCAGCTGATCTGGCCATTGTTAGGGAAAGCTCTTAATTGATTAAATCAATTAAGGTTGATCAGGATGGTAGCAATTGATTTGGTCACATGATTAGGGTTCCTAAATTAGATAGTGATCAGGATCCTAATTTGATTAGGAGTCCCAATCATAGATTGGATCTTATGAAATTAAGGTTAATTGAGATTAATCTAAAATCTACATATAGGATATGTAACCTAGCATAGTACAAATGTTGTAGATGTAGATGGGACCTATATGCGCTAAATCCCTCCACGAATATTAAGTCATAAGCCTTCCATTGTTCACATGATACAAAATCATTAGGTCATGAGATTTGTCGTGCCAAAGCCGAGGTCGAGTGTACCTATGAGGAGTTGATTGTGGAACAATGGGTTGACTTAACTAGATTAGCTGGCATAATTGGCCAAAGTCAGGGTCAGTCTAATCTAGAGGCAAACTTTAGGGTGATCACATATGGATGTAATTGACAAAGCAATGTCCCCTAAATGATCTAGGAGTCACATTAGATGTGATTGATAATAATCTACCAAATTTGGCTTACCGAGATTTGTTGTGCCAAAGCCAAGGTCAAGGTAATTCAAATGAGGATCCTAGCCCACTAAGGAAATTGAATGCCAATTTCTCGAGATTAATAGAGAGGGCTATTAACCTTGATAAAATAGTGGGAGAAACCAACTTAATTAAAAATCTAGAATTACCATATTAAGTTGGTGATTAGTATTCATAGTAATTGACTCGTTCTAATTTTATGTAGGTTATCAGAGAAACCATGAGTGTAAACATCAACCTAAGGAATATTTTAGAATCCAACAAATTGACTGGACTCAACTTCCCTGATTGGCTAAGGAATGTAAGGATCGTTCTTCGATCTAAGAAAATTCTTTTTGTCCTAGATGAGGTTGCACCGGAGGTCCCACCAGCGGATGCTCCGACTGAGGTTCATGTGGCATACAACCGGTATAAAGATGCTGAAGACATGGCCACATGTTTGATGTTGGCCTCAATGTCACCTGATCTTCAGAAACAGCATGAGCATATGAATGCTCAGGAGATTTTGATGCACTTGCAAGAGTTGTTTGGTGCACAGTCTCGATATGAGAGGTTTCAAACTTCTAAAGAGCTGTTTCAGTGCAAAATGACTGAGGATTCATCAGTGGGTGCCCACGTACTGAAAATGATCAATTTGATTGAAAAGTTGGCACGATTGGGTTTTGTGATGGATCATGAACTAAGTGTTGACTTGGTTCTGCAGTCATTACCTCCCAGCTATTCAGTTTGTTCTTAATTTCAACATGAACAAGCTAGAGACATCTCTACCTGAGCTCGCGAATATGCTGACGAATGCCGAGCCCAACATTAAGAAAGAAAAGGGGCAGGTTATGGTCGTGGAGTCTTCTGGCGCTCGTAAGAAGCGGCCAAAGAAGAATAAGGTCCAAAAGGCCAAGGCGACTAAACCAAATAAGGGCATCAAGAAAAACAAAGTAGCCAAGGGGAAATGTCACTTCTGTGGGAAGGAAGGGCACTGGAAGCGAAACTGCAAAGCTTATCTGGCTAGCCTGAAAGAAAAGAAACATACAGATGCTTCTACTTCAGGTATATTTATGATTGAGATATTTTCTTCTGTTACTTCTTATTCCACTTGGGTATTGGATACCGGTTGTGGATCTCATATTTGTATTAATATGCAGATGATAAGAAGCAGTAGAAAGCTGAAAAAGATGAAGTGATCCTGCGCATGGGAAATGGAGCAAAGGTTGCTGCTTTAGCTATAGGATCTTTTCTTTGTCTTTGCCCACTGGGCTTGTAATGGAGCTTAATAATTGTTACTATGTTCCAAACATAACAAAGAACATTATTTCTGTTTCATGTCTTGTAAATGATGGATATACATTTGAAATTGAAATAAAGGAATTTCAATTTTTAAAAATGAAATGTTCTTTGGTTCTGCTGAAATGTTCAACGGGATTTATGTTTTGAATTTACAATGCCCTATTCTCAATATAGAAACTAAGAAATTAAAATCAAATAATTCTAAGAACTCATTCCTATGGCACTGTCGTTTAGGCCATGTAAATGAAACACGTTTAACCAAGTTACATAAGGATGGCTACTTGGGCTCATTCGATTGGGAATCGTTTGAGGAATGTGAGTCATGCTTACGTGGCAAAATGACTAAGTCATCCTTTACTAAAAAGGGTGAGCGAGCAACTGAATGTTTAGGACTAGTACATTCGGATGTATGTGGTCCTATCAATATTCAGGCAATAGGAGGTTTTTCTTACTTCATCACATTTATAGATGACCATAGCAGGTATGGTTATGTATATCTGATGAAGCACAAATCTGAAGCCTTTGAAAAGTTCAAAGAATTCAGATCCGAGGTAGAAAAATAAAGTGGCAAAAGTATTAAGATACTTCGATCAGATCGAGGTGGGGAATACTTAAGCCATGAGTTCTTAGAATATTTGAAGGAGAATGGGATTCTCTCTCAGTGGACTCCTCCTGGTACGCCACAGCATAATGGTGTATCAGAAAGGAGAAATCGCACATTATTAGATATGGTGCGATCAATGATGAGCCTTGCAAATCTTCCAAAAATATTTTGGGGTTATGCCCTACACACAGCCGAATACACTCTAAACCGAGTTCCATCTAAGTCGGTCAGTTCCACTCCCTATGAGATATGGTGTGGAAAGAAACCAACCCTTAGTCATCTAAGGATTTGGGGTTGCTACGCTTATGTAAAGCGTAATGAGTCAGACAAGCTGGGAGCTAGATCTGACAAGTGTAATTTTGTGGGGTATCCTAAAGAAACAAAAGGATACTACTTCTACCACCACTCGAGCAAAAGGTGTTTGTCTCAAGGCATGCCATATTTCTAGAGAATGAGATTTTTCTAAGAAATGGTAGTGGCAGAAATATTGAGATTAGTGAAACTCAAGAACCACAAATTGACACAGACCGATTAGATGACATGGAGCAAATGTCAAATGTAGTGGGAGTTGAGCAGGAGACTCAACTCACATTCAGGCAACATTTACGTGAACCTCTATCAGAAATGATGGAGCCACAGGAAGCTCCAAGTACACATCAGCTACGTAGGTCTAGTAGAACACATCATATTCCTGAGAGATATGGATTTCTTATAGAAGATGATGAGCCTACTAACTACGATGAAGCAATTTGTGACATTGACTCCAAGAGATGGCTTGAAGCCATGAAGTCTGAAATGGACTCCATGTACGACAACCAAGTATGGACTTTGGTTGATCCACCTGAAGGGATAAAACCCATTGGGTGCAAATGGGTCTTCAAGAAGAAGACAGACATGGATGATAATATGATTACCTATAAAGCAAGGCTAGTTGCAAAAGGTTACAAGCAAAGGCTGTAGGGAGAAATAATCCCCGAGGCATGCATATTTTAAAATTTTGATAACAATTATCGTTGCGGAATTTTAAAGATTACATACTAATCTATCTAACATGCATCAAGATCATATCTTTGCCTTGTATATAGGATCGATTGATCCAAAATATGCATATAAATAAAAATAACAAGATCATATCTTGATCTTCAAGATGACTAGTCATACTACTTATCTTGAAGCCTGCCTTAGGATCTAAGGATCCGATCGCGTACCTTAAGAACAGTAGGTAAATCTTTATTGCTCTGCAGTCGTTCAATCGTCCAGCCTCTAGTATCGTCCACGCGAAGCCTCGAATGATCGGATTTCTGGGAGTGCTAGCTCGTGGAAAACTAGCTTTGCTGATCTTGAATCCTTCCACTTGAATCTTTCTCTAAGATCCACCACGCTTCTGCTAACACCAGAATCACCAGAATTTTTATTCTAACCTTTTTAGAATTACAATCAACGACATATCGTGTATTGTTGTTCTGTGTTTTCTAGTGAGGGAATGCCCTCTATTTATAGTCTCAATTTTGCTTTAACATTGAATTCTGACATTAAGAATTCCATCATTTGGTAGAAGCGAAGAGACGTCGAAGGCGCGGCGCTTGGTTTAATTCCGACGTTTGGTGAAAACCAAAGAGACGTGGCTAAATCCGACATTCGGTGAAAACCAATGAGTCATGGCTAAATCCGACGTTCGGTGAAAACCAATGAGTCGTGGCTAAATCCGACGTTCGGTGAAAATTAATGTTAGGCATTAAATTCTACATAAGAATTTAATCTATCATAAGATGAGATTTTAGCTATCTCATCATATGAGATCCTTATGCGAGAGGTTTGGGTTCATGTGATGGTTTAATCTGATCTGAATTTATTTGACTGAACCCACATAGATCATGGTCCAAGCCTAAATCAAATTTGGCTAGTTCTAAATCTATTTAAATCCAAATCAAGTCTAATTTCAAATCAATATTTGAAATTGACTAGTCCTTCTAATGGACTTAAACCAAATTGAATCTTATTCACTTGTACTTAACCCAATTAAGATAATTCAATCAATCAAATTGATTAATTAAATCATATACGATTCTCAATCGTTGATCAGCAAATAGATCATCCTAGAAAACTTCTATGCGTGTGACATTCTAGGTTCGAACATAAGCCGATAGCATAGAAACAACTTTCTATACTAATCGATGTGCCCATCTAGCAATGGAACCCGACGTCCGGATAGGTCGAAGAGTTGCCGAGCAGACTCCAAGAACCCTAAGAAACAGTTACCGTATAATTCATCCTCTTGACCACAAATGCTAAGGATGGCTTAAGAGCCTGTCAACTCTAAATAGCAAATCCATAAAGTGATTTCAACTTTAGTGATCATGTGTCTTTCACATGAAGTGCCTTGGCCAAGGTCTTGCTAAATTGAAACACAAGCATTTCTCCTTTTAATGGGATAGGTCAAATTCCATCTTGATCCACAACTGACTACCACAAGTACTTGACTGCACCCAGTAACCTTTCGTAGCTGGATTAGAAATCCAGGTGGTCCAGCACCTAAGTACAATGAGTTGCTTGTAAGCCACTGGTTGTGATCTTCAGGTCTGAAGGATACTTATACCTATATCTTCTCGGATTAACTCTTGATAGTAGAGTATCCAGAAATGAGTCACGTTCGATGAAATATACTCCTACACTTCCACTTGTATGTTATACTAGTGTCTCTACACTCCTTGGTTAAGAGGACAACCAACAAATATGATATACAACGTCCTATAATTGATAGTACTATGGCCCTGTCATAGTATATCATTTGGTCTCGAACTCTTTTAAGGACCTTCAAAGATAAATCCTCTTTATCGTGAAGGAAGATCCTGAGGGCTTCATTACAATCATGAGTATTAAGAAGATGTTCTTGTAATGAATAAACTGCTAAATAACTTTTATTAATATATCAATTTATATACAATTTACATTAGCACAATCATCAAATGATTGGCTTTAGAATACAATTCCCAACAAACTCCCACTTAGCCTAAAGCCACTCATTACAGTATCTAATACCCATCTTCAACTTATAGTTGTCAAACTTCTTGATGCTGAGTGCTTTAGTAAATTGGTCACCTAGGTTTTTCTTTCCATCAATCTTTTGAAGATTTATGTCACCTCGGTCTAAAATCTCTCGAATAAGATGAAACCGGCGCAGTATGTGCTTGGTGCGCTGATGTGCTCGTGGTTCCTTTGCTTGAGCTATGGCACCAGTGCTGTCACTGTACAACAGGACTGGTCCATCTATGAAAGGTGTCACTCCAAGCTCGGAAATGAACTTTCGCAGCCACACAGCTTCTTTCGCAGCATCTGATGCAGCGATGTACTCTGCCTCGCACACTGAATCTGCCACTGTATGTTGCTTGGAACTTTTCCAGCAAACAGCTCCACCATTCAGGATAAACACGAAACCCGATACACTTTTGCTATCATCATGATCTGATTGGAAACTGGAATCAGTAATCCAACAAGTTTCAAATCGGACTCTCCATAGACTAACCACTGGTCCTTAGTATTTCTCAAATACTTAAGGATTATCTTAACAACTTGCCAGTGTTTTTCTCCTAGATCAGATTGGTATCTACTTACTACTCCTAGTGAGTATGCCACATCTGGTCTTGTACATGTCATGGTGTATATAATCGATCCTACTGCCGAAGCATATGAAATTCGACTCATACGTTCTCTTTCATTAGGAGTTGTCAGACAATCCTTCTTAGAAAGATGAATTCCATGGCCTATCGGAGGATAGCCTTTCTTGGAATTCTCCATGCTAAACCTTTTTAGCACGGTGTCAATGTACGTAGATTGGGATAAACCAAGCATCCTCTTAGATCTATCTCTATAGATCTTCATCCCTAGGATGTATGATGCTTCTTCCAGATCTTTCATGGAGAATTGTGATGATAACCATGTCTTTATTCCTTATAATACGGGGATATCATTCCTGATTAAGAGAATATTATCCACATATAATACAAGAAATACAATAACGGAATCGTTAGCCCATTTATAAATGCAAGGTTCTTCTTTATTTTTAATAAAGCCATAAGATTTGATCACTTATCAAATCGTATGTTCCAACTCCTAGATGCTTGCTTAAGTCCATAAATAGACTTCTGTAGCCTACACACTTAGACTCGTCTTTAGATATAAAACCTTTAGGTTGTATCATATACACCTATTCTTCTAAATCACCATTTAGAAAAGCGGTTTTAACATCCATCTGCCAAATCTCATAATCGAAGTGTGCTGCTATAGCTAGCATAATCCGAATGGATTTCAGCATTGCCATAGGAGAAAACGTTTCATCATAGTCAATACCATAACGTTGACGATACCCCTTAGCAACCAGACGTGCTTTATAGGTCTCAACCTTTCCGTCTGCGCCTCTTTTCCTCTTGAAACCCACTTACACCCTATGGGTTTTATCCCTTCGGATGGGTCAACTAATGTTCATATATTATTGTCCTTCATGGAATCAAGTTCAAATTTCATAGCATCAAGCCATTTATTAGAGTCAGTCCTTTGCATAGCATCCATATAGGTGATCGGATCCTCGTTGTTCTCATCGAGTTCAACAGGATCATCGTCTGGACCAAGAAACCTAAGTATCTGTCCGGTTGATGTGGTACTCTACCAGATCGCCTTAATGGTGCATCTAAAATGGGTTTTGAGTTTGATCTAATCAACTTAGATTCTAAAGGTTCACTGGTTTGTGTTGTTCCTTCTACTTGATGAACTTCCTCAAGTTCAATATTATAGCTATTTGTTCCTTCACTAAGGAACTCCTTTTCAAGAAAAACTGCTCTATTACTAATGAACAACTTTTGTTCTTCAGTATTGTAGAAGTAATATCCTTTGGTTTCTTTCGGATAGCTGATAAAAAAATATTTATCAAATTTTGGTTCAAGTTTGTCTGATTTTGCACATTTCACATAAGCCGGACAGCTCCAGACTCTCAGATAGGTAATAACCGGTTTATGTCCATACCACATCTCATGTGGAGTTTTAGAAACAGACTTACTTGGAACCTTATTAAGAATATGACAAGCTGATTCTAATGCGTATCCCCAAAATGATATTGGCAAGCTTGCGAAACCCATCATGGACCGAACCATGTCTAACAGAGTTCGATTCCTTCTTTCTAACACACCGTTATGCTGCGGTGTTCCAGGAGGAGTCCATTGGAAGAGAATCCCATTCTCTCTTAAATATGTCATAAATTCATTGGAAAGGTATTCGCCTCCTCGATCTGATCGAAAGGTCTTAATACATTTTTCTGTTTATTTTTCTACTTCTTTATGATATAGTTTGAACATTTCAAACGACTCAGATTTATGTCTCATAAGATAGACATAACCAAACCTAGAAAGGTCATCTGTAAAAGTTATGAAGTAGTAATATCCACCTTTGGCACAAGTGCTCATGGTCCACATACATCAGCATGTACTAGACTCAATAGCTCTTTGGCTCTTTCACCTTTTCTAGTAAAAGATGACTTGGTCATTTTACCAAGAAGACATGATTCACAGGTAGTTAATGATTCACAATCATCAACTCGAAGGATGCCCTCCTGAGTTAACATGTTTAATATGTTCTTATTGATATGACCCAGCCGATGGTACCAAAGATAAATATATGTGACATCAGTTGTTCTAGGGCGCTTACTTGAATTGTACACTACATTCATAGGCTGTGATAATATATAAATGCCATTAGATAAATGCCCAGTCATTACAGTGACGCCATTCATAATGATATTCAAAGTAACATCCTTTATTGAAATTTCATAATAACTTTTGGCCAGAAGGCCTACAGAAATTACGTTCAACAAGAACGTTGGGCAAAAATGACAATCATTTAGTATAATGACATTTCTATTGAAAACTATTTCAAGAACTCCTAATGCCAGAACTGGAACTAATCTTCCATTGCCGACATTAAGGAATCTTTCATTGTCCTCAAATCTTCTGGTGACCTGTAGTCCCTGCAATGAATTGCAAATGTTAAAAGGACTCCCGGTATCCAATACCCAGGTCTGATTATCATATACAGAAAATTACAAGGTGTTATCATATAAATACCTTGTTGAGCAACATCTTGCTCCTTTTTCTTCTTTGGCCTGTTTTGATCAAGTGTGGCAATGTAAAGAGGACAGTTTCTCTTCTAGTGCCCTTGCATCTTGCAGTGAAAGCATTCAGCTTGACTTTTATCAACTTTCTTCTTCTGCATCTGACCCCTTATAGATGTCCTAGCATGTTGCACCTTTTTATTATTCTTTTTTTCTTTCCTTTCCAAAGGGTTTACGCCATACCTTAGATCCTTCAACCACATTAACCAAACCCTTAGAGAGCTGGTTATCCTTCTCAAAGTTCTGTAACAACCCCAACAAACCGTGGTAGTTGACTGCAGGCTTTGTCATTCGAAAATGAGTAAGGAAGGTCGGAAGGATGGAGGCAAGGAATTCAGGATCGCATCTTTTCCCAACTGCTCATGTAAGGGAAAGCCGAGCTTGCTTAGGAGTTTTATCTTCTCGATCATATACAATACATGATCAGTGACAGGAGATCCATCCTCATTCGAGCATTGAAAATTGCATAACTAGTCTTGTGCCTTTCAACATCGTCGGATGTGCCGAAAGATTCATTCAATGATTGAATGATTTCTTCTAGCTGAGCATTCTCAAACTGGCAACCAAATTCATCGTTCATTGCTGCTAGCATGATACAACGCACGCTAGTTCTATCATTGAGCCACTTCTGATAAGTTTCTCTCTCAGAACTTTGGGTGTTTGCATCAGGTATCTTTGGTGCAGGATTATTTAAATATATCAAATCCTCTCATGCTCAAGGACGATCTTAAGTTTTCTGAACCAGCTATTGAATTTGGAACCATTCAACTTGTCACTATCCAATAGGGACCTTAATGATAAATTAGTGGCCATTTTCTGCATAAGAAAAAACTAAAGTTTTTTAGTATATAAATTGATTCAGTCTAAAAACTTGGACTTCAATCTAAAGATTCTCCCACTATTTTGTTCAAATTGGCAGCCTCTACACTCCAATTCAAAGAATTATTCTTAATTCTTTAGCAGGCACTAAGATCTACATAAACTACATACATGCCCAAAGTGAAGCTTGGCTAACCCATATGCATCTAAGAGTAGGTTTAAAACCAATTGTTTCCCCAAACAATTCTTAGTGTTCAGTTTTGCCCCATATACCTCTTCAGCAGGCATGAAGTGCCTCCACTGAAAGTTCTGGTTATGTCCAACCATTAAATGATATAATCAGTGTAACCTATCAATAGACAACCAAGCCTGAGTGAAGCTCGGCTCACCTGACTATTTATTTAATAGTTATACTGACTTATCATATAATGAATGATAATTCTGATGGTTGATAAGCACCAGGCATGGAGTGCCTCCAATGATTATCAAGACATCAGACTTATTATCACCCACCTTAATGGGAGGCTATGATCTAGTTATCATATAACTACTTCATTTTAAGGACCTAATAATTTTAGAGGATTTTAATAATATGAAGATAAATTGACTAATCAAGTTCTCCCACTGAATCTATGAAATCAGTAGAATGAGACAAGATTAAGTCAGGTTAAGTGGCACCTAAATCAGTCAGACTGATTTCCTTACAGGCATGGGTCAACCCGAATCAGGTAAATGATCTGAATCATAAATGGTTCACCATATTGACCAGGTGAGTAAGATCGATGGGAGGGATATGCCATTAACTCGTTAAAGACGCATCAATACGAGTAGCTCTCAATTAAAAACCATTCGATCGTTGATCCTAGAGCAAATTGCCAACCCACCTTGATATCATATGGTTAACCAATTCTGATTTGACCATCTAAGAGATTCATGCTCAACCACGGAGCCTAATCTACTTCCATTTGGTTTAATCAAAGAGAAGGACATGATCAACTACAACTATTGTTTGATTTAGAGCATTCTTAACCTAATCTAATTAGATTTAATCAAATACTCTTACAGTCCAGTTGATTTAAACCTTAGGGTCTAAACCCTTTATGGACCNCGACCGAATTTATTATTCATTGCTGCTAGCATGATACAACGCACGCTAGTTCTATCATTGAGCCACTTCTGATAAGTGTCTCTCTCAGAACTTTAGTGTTTGCATCAGGTATCTTTGGTGCAGGATTATTCAGAATATATAGAATCCTCTCATGCTCAAGGACGATCTTAAGTTTTCTGAACCAGCTATTGAAATTGGAACCATTCAATTTGTCACTATCCAATAGGGACCTTAATGATAAATTAGTGCCATTTTCTGCATAAGAAAAAACTAAAGTTTATTAGTATATAAATTGATTCAGTCTAAAGACTTGGACTTTAGTCTAAAGATTCTTCCACTATTTTGTTCAAATTGGCAGCCTCTACACCCCAATTCGAAGAATTATTCTTAATTCTTTAGCGGCACTAAGATCTCCATAAACTACATACAGGCCCAAGTGAAGCTTGGCTAACCCATATGCATCTAAGAGTAGGTTTAAAACCAATTGTTTCCCAAACAATTCTTAGTGTTCAGTTTTGCCCCATATACCTCTTCAGCAGGCATGAAGTGCCTCCACTGAAAGTTCTGGTTAGGTCCAACCATTAAATGATATAATCAGTGTAACCTATCAATAGACAACCAAGCCCGAGTGAAGCTCGGCTCACCTGACTATTTATTTAATAGTTATGCTAACTTATCATATAATGAATGATAATTCCGATGGTTGATAAGTACCAGGCATGAAGTGCCTCCAATGATTATCAAGTCATTGGACTCATTATCACCCACCTTAATGGGAGGCTATGATCTAGTTATCATATAACTATTTCATTTTAAGGACCTAATAATTTTAAAGGATTTTAATAATATGAAGATAAATTGACTAATCAAGTTCTCCCACTGAATCTATGAAATCGGTAGAATGAAACAAGATTAAGTCAGGTTAAGTGGCACCTAAATTAGTCAGATTGATTTCCTTACAGGCATGGGTCAACCCGAATCAGGTAAATGATCTGAATCATAAATGGTTCACCACATTGACCAGGTGAGTGAGATCGATGGGAGGGATATGTCATTAACTCGTTAAAGACGCATCAATACCAGTAGCTCCCAATTAAAAACCATTCGATCGTTGATCCTAGAGTAACTTGCCAACCCACCTTGACATCATATGGTTAACCAATTCTAATTTGACCATCTAAGAGATTCATGCTCAACCACGGAGCCTAATCTACTTCCATTTGGTTTAATCAAAGAGAAGGACATGATCAACTACAACTATTATTTGATTTAGAGCATTCTTAACCTAATCTAATTAGATTTGATCAAATACTCTTACAGTCCAGTTGATTTAAACCTTAGGGTCTAACCCTTTATAGACCCAATTTTGCTAACCCAAAGGATTAAATATATTTCATGTTTACATGTCATATATTTCAATCAAGCATCTTATGTATTATGTTACTACTCATAATTCTTATATTTAGATCATATCTAAAGAGATTATGAATTAACATTTGACATTCAAATTAGACTCTCATAAATACTTGTATGTTTCATAACATAGACATCATGCCATCATATATCATATCTATGTTTTATACTAAACATGAAAATATCATGTGTATATAACATCAACATTATCAAATATAAAACATATTTTGAGAGTGTGTGTAATCAGTGTTTTGAAGCCAAAGATTAATTATCACAGCAATATGTCACAGAATACCTTGTTGAATGGGTAATTTGGATTTTCAATCCATCTGTGACCGAATAGACCTGAGATTTGTTTTAGCCTTGATTATACAATTAATAGGAGCATTAATTTACATGCAATAAATTAGATCAATTCAAAACCATCGCTCTGATACCATTTGTAGGGAGAAAACAATCACCGAGGCATGCATATTTTAAAATTTTGATAACAATTATCATTGCGGAATTTTAAAGATTACATACTAATCTATCTAACATGCATCAAGATCATATCTTTGCCTTGTATATAGGATCGATTGATCCAAAATATGCATATAAATAAAAATATCAAGATCATATCTTGATCTTCAAGATGACTAGTCATACTACTTATCTTGAAGCCTGCCTTAAGATCTAAGGATCAGATCGCTTACCTTAAGAACAATAGGTAAATCTTTATTGCTCTGTAGCCGTTCAATCGTCCGACCACTAGTATCGTCCATGCGAAGCCCCGAATGATCGGATTTCTAGGAGCGCTAGCTCGCAGAAAAACAGCTTTGCTGATCTTGAATCCTCCCACTTGAATCTTCCTCTAAGATCCACCATGCTTCCGCTAACACCAGAATCACCAGAATTTTTATTCTAACCTTTTTAGAATTACAATCCATGACATATCGTGTATTGTTGTTCTGTATTTTCTGGTGAGGGAATGCCTTCTATTTATAGTCTCAATTTAGCTTTAACATTGAATTCTGACATTAAGAGTTCCGTCATTGGTAGAAGCGAAGAGACGTCGAAGGCGCGGCGCTTGGTTTAATTCTGAGTGAAAACCAAAGAGACGTGGCTAAATCTGACGTTCGGTGAAAACCAATGAGTCGTGGCTAAATCCGACGTTCGATGAAAATTAATGTTAGGCATTAAATTCTACATGAGAATTTAATCTCTCATGAGATGAGATTTTAGCCATCTCATCATATGAGATCCTTATGCGAGAGGTTTGGGTTCAGGTGATGGTTTAATCTGATCTGAATTTATTTGACTGAACCCACATAGATCATGGTCCAAGCCCAAATCAAATTTGGCTAGTCCTGAATCTATTTAAATCCAAATCAAGTCTAATTTCAAAACAATATTTGAAATTGACTAGTCCTTCTAATGGACTCAAATCAAATTGAATCTTATTCACTTGTACTTAACCCAATTGAGATAATTCAATCAATCAAATTGATTAATTAAATCATATACGATTCTCAATCGTTGATAAGCAAACAGATCATCCTAGAAAACTTCTATGCGTGTGACTCTCTAGGTTCGAACCTAAGCCGGTAGCATAGAAACAACTTTCTATACTAATCGATATGCCCATCTAGCAATGGAACCCGACGTCCAGATAGGTCGAAGAGTTGCCGAGCAAACTCCAAAAACCCTAAGAAATAGTTACCGTATAATTCATCCTCTTGACCACAAATGCTAAGGATGGCTTAAGAGCCTGTCAACTCTAAATGATAAATCCATAAAGTGATTTCAACTTTAGTGATCATGTGACTTTCACATGAAGTGCTTTGGTCAAGGTCTTGCTAAATTGAAACACAAGCATTTATCCTTTTAACGGGATAGGTCAAATTCCATCTTGATCCACAACTGACTACCAAAAGTACTTAACTGCACCCAGTAACCTTTCGTAGCTGGATTAGAAATCTAGATGGTCCAGCACCTAAGTACAATGAGTTGCTTGTAAGCCACTGGTTGTGATCTTCAGGTCTGAAGGATATTTATACCTATATCTTTTCGGATTAACTCTTGATAGTAGAGTATCCGAAAATGAGTCACATTCAGTGAAATGTACTCCTACACTTCCACCTGTATGTCATATTAGTGTCTCTACACTCCTTGGTTAAGAGGACAACCAACAAATATGATATACAACGTCCTATAATTGATAGTACTATGACCCTGTCATAGTATATCATTTGGTCGCGAACTCTTTTAAGGACCTTCAAAGATAAATCATCTTTATTGTGAAAGAAGATCCTAAGGGCTTCATTACAATCAGGAGTATTAAGAAGATGTTCTTGTAATGAATAAACTGTCAAATAACTTTATTAATATATCAATTTATATATAATTTACATTAGCACAATCATCAAATGATTGGCTTTAGGATACAATTTCCAACAGCATCATATGCTCAAAATAATTTTGAAGGCAATTGCCATATGTAGCATATCAAGAATATACAATTTCGGGATAAAACCACTGTACCACTGTAAATAGCATGTAAAATACATTTTTATACCAATATCCCACGACCATACACTATGTACACAGAACACCCCCCTCGGATGTAACACCCCCCCTCGGGTGTATCCTCCATAAATATCCCCTGAGAGTCAGGGTCCTGGAACTAGTGTCATGAACTCACATCCTGCCATATCCGGCTACAACACACCCCAAGAGTGTGTTCTCCATATACCCCCCTATGGAGATGGGTTCTGGTGCCATGTGGCATAATCTTGCATATCCTATCACAACACACCTTCTGGATGTGTGTTCTCCATATACTCCCCTATGGAGTTGGGTCCCGGTGCCAAGTGAGTCATGCAACATATCACATCATATCATATCATAGCGGACCATGGTGGGACATATTATCATATACACAAAGTATCATTTTCATGTCACATTTGCCAAATAGCATGTATCATTGCAAAAATGCAATCCATATACTTTTTATAATTACAGTGAATTAAACATATCAAATACACATGTATATTTATAAAACCTTTAACAATTTCAAAGTCATGCCAATTGATCAGTTATCCACATAGATACCCAATTATTTGCAAAATATAATAAATAATAAACTAATAATAGTAAATGCTCATTTGCAAATAATAATACCAATCCATTTTCTCGTTTTTCAAATAATGCAATATATATTAATATAGCATTTAAATACATAATTTTTATATTTTAATAATTATAAAAATTATGATAAATGGCTTACTTACCTCCTAGCGCTAATCTAAAAATGTAATTCAGCTATTTAAGCACCTGAGTACCTACAGCATCAATTTCCAATTTTTAGTCCCCAAAAATAGCATATCAAAATAGCTTTTAACTCTACCTAGTTTAATCCCGGGGCTAACTTGGGGCTTGAATATCTCCCAATATATAAGCTCAAATGGGAAAATAAAAATATCCCCAGAAACTAGAATTAACACTGATATGAGGTATATTTTATTTTTTCATTTTTGGCCCAATTCGGGGTCCAAATCGTAGCCCGAAAATAGCTCACGAACGGCCCAATAGGGCCCAAATCCCAAATGGCCCGGCCTGCTCCTCTCTCATCTCCCCCGCCTCCCTGTTTCGGGCGGGGAGATTTGTGCCGGCGGCCAGGGCCGTCGCCGGCCACTCCCCGGGGAGGCCCGGCCGCCGACGACCGGCCTGGAGCCGGCCGTCACCGCGGCCGGCTCCCATTCCCTCTCTTTCTCCCTTTATTCCTCTCTTTCTCCCTGTCACTCGTCCGTGGCATGATCCGTGCCGATGGCACGACCGGCCACCACGGCCGGCTGGACCCTCACCGGATTGTTGCTCGCCACCGGTGAGGGCCGCTGGCCGCCACCCAGGCCCGGTGAGGCGACGGCCACTCCGCTGGGCCCGAACCAAGCCGTGAACTGGCTTGGTTCCATCCCCTCTCTCTCTCTGATTTCTCTCAGTCTCTTTCTGATTCTCTCTCTCTCCCTTACCTGATGGTCGGCATCGGGGGGGAGGAGAATGGAGAAGGAGGGGTGCTCCCCCCCCCCTCCTTAAATCATGGCAAGGGGCCTCTCTTATGCTCGTGTGAAGGAGGCGCATCGGCGCCTCCTTCCGCCATGCCCGGTCAACAATGGCGGAGGAAGGGCGGCGCCTCTCTTCCTTCGTTAACAATGGCGGATCCGGGGGTTACACAAAATTACCTCAATTATTCTACTAATATGATTATTTCAGTTGGTGTTGATGGGATGTTAGCAGGTGCCCCCTTTAAGTTGTTCCAAGCAATTAAAAGACCAGAAGCTCTTCTGCAATTTACTAACGGACTGTAGTACTTTTCAGTGCTTGTGCTTCTCAATTTCTTCCACAGAAACAAGATATCGTGTGCTATGCCTGCTTTAGGGTTCTCTGTTTTGAATACTGGTGGTGACAGATTCAACTCTGAACCTTTGTCACAGGTAACTTCGGTCTGAACTTAATTTTTTCGAGACAAAGTAACCCCGTGCAACGTTAGACCCCTTAGTCCAGCCAGCCTTTTTACATATCAAGACAAGAACTGAGTATAAACACTCATATTATTGATTTCCCATATGATACAGAGACATACATAGACCCGCCCCAAGGCCTATCCCACTCATGTGTGCCTTTCTTTTTGCTCGGACGCATACAGAAGTTCCGAAAATCGACTGGCCAATGACTCAGCCACGCCAAAGAGGTAGTTATGGAAAACACCCCTACTCCTGAGAACAGCATGACCCTGTCAGCACATCACCAAGGCAGTTCCTGAAACCATCCCAGCTGCCTTGTGTGAATCCTGCCAACTGCATGGCCTAGCCTTGGACACCTGTAATGCCACCGTCTTCCTGCCTAAAAATGTATGGTCGACATAGTCTATTGCCCCTGTGATCATCTCCTGACTGACAAGTTATTGTTTCATTGTCACTGTCTAGGTTGAATTTTTTATAATTGCTCAGAATGGTGCAGTTCAGATAGATAGTTACCGATGCCACGAGCATTAAATCAGCATGAAGAGGAATTCTCTCTCCTTGCAGTGAAGTAGAACTTAGAAGTGGGAAGAGAGTTGTAATTAATGCAAGAGGATACAAAATCCTGTACTCATAGCACCATGATTATTAGACCTAATGGCTCTCTCTGTTCTTCTGTGCGCAGACACATGGTGATGTCTAAAATGGTGGTTTCTTGCTTCGAATAGGATTTAAATTGCTTGCTGCTGTCGTGACTGCAGAATTAAGACGAACGCTTCGATCCAATGCAGATATTTGTACATACATACATATATAAAAGCTGATGTTGAGGATTTGAGGGGAGGGAAGGAATTTTTTTTTTTTTTTTTTGTTGCTTGGAATATATAGGATTAGTTTGCTGACTATAGTGACAGAGTTGAGTAATGAATGGAGATGATAAGTTTCAGGGTGGTGTAAAACAATTGAACGGTCTCGACCGTGCCAGCAGCTCCCAGAAATGTGGCACTGGACGACCAAAACATTAATCCAAAGCAGTGCTAGAATCGTGATAGCGTAACTGCCGGTGGCAATCATTCAGAGAAACTCTTCTAATTCCAAATTTCAAATTGTGGAATCTCGTAACAAGTCAGGGAAAACACCACGATCAACTGCTCGCTCTGCTAGAGTCTCTTAATTTGGGGCCACAGATAGATAGATAGAGAGAGAGAGAGGGAAATTGTGGAATCTCGTAACAAATCAGGGAAAAACACCGCGATCAACTGCTCTGCTATAGTCTCTCTCTTTGGGGCCAGAGAGAGGGAGAGGGAGTATTGCTTCAGCCACCCATTTGAATGGTCCCGGTCCACAAGTGCCTTCACGTGTGGAAGAATAATATAGGTTGGTACCACAGCCAAGAATGTGGGTAGGTGGACGTCCCAATATGCGTCCAATTCCAATACAATACATAGCTCACATGGTTAGTCAGGTCAATTTAAAAATATTTTTTATTAATATTAAATAAAAATTAATAAGTTCTTGCATCAATCATATTACGGATGAATTTTGTTTATCCATATATGAATGATAATTTTAATCCATCAGATTTTTAGATGAGATGAGACGAGACGGGGGTCCATCCCACTCAATCCTATTCGAAGCACGGTTTTTTTTATCATTAGCAAAATAAAAATTATTTTTTCTTTACTAGCATAGATGGATATAAATATTTTCTACCTTGCATTCTTAGTTGACAGAGATAAAAATAAAATTTTCCTATCCGATCATGTATTTAAATATTATATGCTTATATATTTTTATATTATATAAAATTATCCTCATAATTTTTATTAAATATTTTTTATATAAATATTATTAGAAGAAGGGAGGAGTAGAGAGTGTGGGGTAGAGGAGAGAGCAGGGATGGTAGGAGGATGAATTGACGTTGGAAACTAAAATTTATTATTCTTTATGGGGGTAGGAATGAGGATAGTAAATATCTTTATTTTTAGCTATGGAGAGAAAGCAAAAGTTAAGATGCATTTGATTTTCAAAAATAATTTTATTTTTTATTTTTATAGAAAATAGAAAATGTGTTTGATTAGTAAAATAAAAATAGTTTTGTAAACATACAACTCTAAAATGAGAAAAAATTGTAAATAGAAGAAAAATAAAGTAAAAATAAAAATATCTACTTTGTATCTCTCTTATTTTTTTTATTTTAAAAATAGAAACATAAATTTTATCTAAAAATATGTTTGATTACCCTATTTTTACTTTTTATTTTAAAAATAATTTTTTTGGGAACCTAAGACTACTTTTTAGAAAAAAAAATATACACTATTATATATATAATATGTTATTAATAATATTAACATGTTATATATTATAATATTATTAATATACTATAACATCATTAATATATTATTTATATTTACTATATCAATATAATTATATAATATATATATATTTATTATTATAATACAATATTAATTCTATTACTATAATATCATTAATATTCTATTATTATTTTCATTTATTATATACTATTATATTATCATATTTTTAATAAAACTATTAATATTATATTGTAATATGTAATTTATATAATATATTATAGAATTATTATAATGTATTATATATTATATTCTCTATGATTATGTAATATAATAAAATTTTTTAAAAATTAAAAATTATAATAATATATTTTCTTCAATTTTTGTTTTTTTTTTTAAATATTATTATATGAAAATAAAAAAGTTCTAAAAAATTAAAAGCAAACTTATTTTCTTTCGAGAATATGGGATGGGGACCGAGGTCCCAATCCTGTCTCACCCTGCTGCACATGCCGGCAGGGTATTGAAAAACTTTTTCCTTTATATTCGGAATATTTAGGGTAAATTACTAGGCATTGAAATGTCAAGGGATCACATCATTGCTGACTTCTAGAATGTGAACTTGCCATCTGCTTCCCGGGAGAGGGGGGCGGTTAGGTATCCATACTTCAATTTTTATGCGTCTATACGTACGTACGTACATACAATTCATCTAAGTTTTTTATTTTTTCAATTACATAGAATCGATTTCATAAACCTGCTTCCTTCGTTCCGTTCTATTCAAAATTTTATAATCACTTAAATTATAAATAATTTATATATTTTTAATTATTTTTATCTATATTAATTTACATTTATCTTTATCTCTGTTGCCATCGAAATCTATCCTCCGATTCGGGCACGATCGGTCTCCTAATCGGATTTCCTCCTGGGCGAACCTGCAAAGAAGTCCTCACGCGATAGGCGTTGGGGGTGACCCTCCACGGAAGACCCTTCGACGCTTGAGTCAGTGGGGATCAGCGATCAATAGAAATGAGGAAAAAGGCTCTCTCTGGGAAGTCCCTCCAGGATTGGCCTATCGGGAGCTCGTGCAGAGCACCAATGGCGAAAAGGAGAAGGGAGAGCAGTGAAAGAGAGAGGGAATGATGCTGAGACTGAGCCAGGAGTTGTATATGGGAGCTTGCGCGTACCTGAGAGAATCTGGGGGTGTCTTATTTATAAGCAATCATCTGAATCTTTGGCGCCTTCTGGAAGGTTCGAAGGTTGTTGGGATACGGAGATGATCTAAATCAAGCTGTTGTGAGGCCGGTGAGATCCGTATCTTGTCCGTTGAAGGATCGACGGCTGGGAGAGCTCTCTGATGGCCTGAGACCCGATGACTGCGTAGGTCCTAGGCCGTTATTGCAGATCCTAGGCCACGCCTCGATATGATTCATCGTTTGAAATTCTGTTACACTAGACTTGGGCTCTCCCGCGCTAGGTTCCACGGGGGCACAGAAAGGCTTAGTTCAGATGGGCGAGGACAACCTAGCCTTGATGGCCGAAATACATAGATAGTTTGCGCTGCTAGGGTGTAAGCACGGCTCGAGCGGCAGAGGCACGAGGGCGGCTGAGATATGACAAAAGAAATAAACCGGTCGTAAAAATAGTTTCGTTCCGCGGAGTGCATGTCGAGCTATGGATTGCTCGGGAAAGCCGAGCTATGGATTGCTCGGGGGAGCCGAGCTAGGGGTTGCTCGGCTCCCCGAGCTACAGATTGCTCGGGAAGGCCGAGCTATGGGTTGCTCGGGGAGCCGAGCTACGGATTGCTCGGGGAGGCCGAGCTACGGGTTGCTCGATCCGCCGAATCATACTAGTTAGCTCGTTCTTTATGGGCGCAGTGTAGCAAGTGGGGTCCAGGACTGATCTTAGCCCCTTCGCACGATTATCAATGCAATGACAATTTTTTCCCTCAATAATCTCTATCCTTATTTTGAATCGTTAAAAGATCATTCTTTTAAAAATTTCATTGTTTATATTCAAATCATCATAATTAATTTTTTATCTTATCTTTCTATTTTTATTATATATATATTTAATTTTAATTTTTTAAATTTTATCATATATTCAACTTAATATGTATATTTCTGTTACCCTTAATATATATATATATTTTTTTTTTACCCCCACGACTAAAAAACAAATGCAATGACCTTTCGATCATGTTCGTTTTAGGTTTTTCAAAGCAAATAATTGAAGTGCTATGGTGCCGCGATCCCAGGAACTTGCTTTTTCTTTCTTTCTTTTTTCTTTTGTTTTTTTTTTTTTTTTTTTTTTTTTTTTTTTTGGCCCTTCCGAGCACCACGCATGCTTCCTGACTGCTAGTCGACGGTGTTTTAACAAAAAGAAAGAAGAAACGAAGGTAAACGAAAGAAGTATAAAATAATAAAAAGAGGCTATTATTTATCTTAACTTTTTCCTGTAACTGTCTTTTATCGCTTATCTGTGATGTGTGAACGTAAAATGGAATTTTAGTCAGTAGAGTAATTAACCTTTTATGAGAACATGTCATTGGTATAGGAGACGTGGCTGGTGGCTGCAACTTCACCCAAACCATGGTCATACTCACACACACACACACACACACACACACACACACATATATATATATATATATATATATATATATAATGAATTGGTATATTGAATGGCCCACAATACGTGCTATGACGAAGGTTCTTCAAATTTCCGGAGAAACATCGAGATGCCAAATTTCCATGCAAAGTCCAGGCAGCACGACAGTCAAAGCCGAGTTAGGCCCGTTTATTCTACCCACTTTCCCCCATGGCATCACCACAGCCTCTTCATTTTATCTTTCACAATGCTGCCAGCTAGCTCTAATATCCTATTTTGCTGCTCACATCTATCTCTGGCAGCGGAGAAGAATACATCGCTCTATTCTCTACCAGGTTAGCGCTGACATGAATCAAAGAATTCGAGAGTAAAGTGAATATTGGTGTCTGATCAGTCCCATCCAAATTGCTCCATATCGATGTATTCCAGCATATTGTTCCAATCGAAGGCTTCATCAGGGGCCACGGGCGGCGAGCCGTCGTCCGCCGATGACGAGCTACCGTGAGAGCTGCTCCTCTCCACCATCTGTGGGGGCGCCGAGGAGGAGGATGCCTTGGGATTTCTCCGGCTGATCTCGCTGCTCGTGGCGATATCAGCAGAAGGCCGCCGATCAAACGATCTCAGCGTCCCTGTTTTGATGTACACTCGACACACGCTAAATTCATTCCTCAACTGCACAGCCAAAGAGGAGAGGAGAAAAAAACAAAGGTAACATCACCATAAACTTTTCCATCAAAGCTCACACGTGTTTGGTTTGGAGTGGTCTTCTTCTTCTCTCCTTATCTTATGAAAGGATGGAGGTCTAGTTTGAAATCTTCAAAGTCTTGTTTTCTTTTTTTTTTTTCTTTTTAAAGAAAAAGAGTCTTTAAACACCGCAGACCATATAATTATGTGCCATGAAAGGATATGCAAATGTGCCCTCGTAAGGAGTAAGTTGGGCTGTGATATATATGGTTCAGAGACTGATACCAACCAAAAATAAAAAATAAAAAAAAAGAGAGTAACTTGGAATGTTATATATATATATATATATATATATATATATATATATATAGAAGTTTTTATGGAATATTTTTTTAAAAAGATACTTCACTGTCTCTAAAAAAATTTACTGTATTTTCTGTTGCATATATATATATATGTATGTATATCGAAGAATTCAAACCATTTAAGCTATAAGGTACAATCCATGGAAAATCTGAGTAACATTAATTTTCTCAAAGAAATTAATTAAAAAGCTAGGTAAGAAATTAAACGGGCTAGTGTATACCCTTGGAGGAGTGCTCGATGGTGATGCTAGCGCTTCTTCAAGAGCTTTGTACTCATTCATCTTCCATATGGTTTTGGTCCCAGTGGGAGCTCTTCCCGTGTAGAAAACCATAGTCTTCTTCACACCAATCCTTAGGTTCTGCGACGAGAAAACATAACTTGGGGAGCCAGTTGCCTTCCAGTAGCCAGAAGGAGTGGTGCGTGTTGGTCTTCCCCCATGTACTTCTCTTTCCTGCCTTGGACAAAAGAAGAACCACTGCTCCGGGTCTTGAATGCTTGCTTGTCCTGACATCGCTGCATAAACCAAAAGAAATTAAACTATATATGAACGTGCAACTAAATTTACTGATCAGCTGATCATGAAAAAGTCACAAGGAAAACAAAAGAGAGAAAAGAATAGAAAATAGAATTAAATTGGTGTCACGCTTAAGATCATGATCTTGTAGGTGTACGTGAGGAGAATATAATTTGAGTGGTGCCAGCTAGATGTGGACGTCATATATAGAAGTAGCGAGCTAGAGAGATGAAGAAAGCAATGTCGTCAAATTAAAACGACGCAAGTCCTCCATGTCTCAGGGGAAAGAGAAAGGGAATTAGGAAGAAAGGCTAAAGAATTAGAAGCTTTAACATCGTTATATTTGATGGTTGAAAGAACTTAATTTAAAAAAAAAAAAAAGTCTTCTAAAGAGGAGGTGAAGGAGGAACTCACGAGGGAGCTGCACTGGATCGTAGCTGTATACATCGACGACGGGTATGACGCGTTCCATTTCCTGCCTCCTGTTCTCTAGCTTGTTTCGCAGATAAAAATTCAGTAACTCTTCTTCTGTTGGGTAGAACCGAAACCCGGGAGGGTGATCACTCATTTTCTCTGTCTTTCCTCCGACCTGATCTCTCTCGATCCTCACATACAATGGCTGCCAACAATATTGAGCTAGCTCCTTCGCGTCTCTCTCTCTCTCTCCCCCCTTTATAACTTCTTTGTGCAGCGTCTGCAAAGCTAACAAGGTGGAATTGAGGATATGTGTTGGTTCTTGCAAGATATACTGATCGAAAGGGCCGGGGGTGAGATTCGGTGAAATGTTGCGCTATATAGAGAGAGGAAGAGGAAGAGGAAGAGGAAGAGGAAGAGGAAGAGAAGCGGTGGAGGGAGGACTTTTTCTATGAAAGTTCAAGCCATGAGAGGGACGAGGGACCCCGTGGAAAACCAAGAAAAAGGAATCGGTCAATCTCTCTCTCTCTCTTCTCTCTCTCTCACACACACACTTTCTTAAGAACGTTTTGGTACGAAGCGGTGTTCGTTGGCTAGCTTGGGCGAGGAGAGGACAAGACTTGAAGGCAGCCACCGAAAGCTTAAATTAACAGGCGTATGCATTGACGTCACTTTTATTTTAAAATAATAATAATAATAATAATAATATATTGTTAATTAATTAATTTTAAAATAAAAATATGATAATGGTCATGAAGACCATGATACATGTAACAAAGATGCGGTAAAATCATAGTAATGGTGGTGGCCACAATATTATAGCAAAAAAAAAAAAAAAAAAAGGTAGAATCAATGTGTGGCAATGGTAACAGTGATGCAAGAGAAATTAAGGTGCATGGTGGGTATGGTATAATAATGATAGTGCATGAAGTGATAGTAATAATTATGATATAATTATGGAGCCGCAGTATCTTTGGAGCTCTCTGATGCGAGCGAGGTATGGAGATTGAATATCCGATATGCCCATTGTGTCATCCAGGGGTTGTTCCTCCTTCTGGAAGGAGGTGTGTCGGCATAATCAGTTTATCCTGGATAATACATCTTGGATGATCGGAGATGGATCCATGATTAATGTTATCCAGGATGCTTGGATTGCTGAGATTTCTTTCTCTCGGTGGCCCTCCTTCATTAATATTGATACCCCCTCCAGCTTAAGGGTTCAGAACTTGTTAGCCTCTGATTCCTCCGCCTGGCACATTCCCTCGGTGACCCGATTCTTCGGTAAGGAGCTATCCCGTCGGAACCTCTCGGTGCCTCTTATACCTGGGCGCCTTTCTGACTCTAGGCTTTGGCAGAGATATTGTCTCTCTAGGGTCCCCACTAGGGACCTTATGAAGATGTTCAGGCCTCAGCCTTACCGCACAGAGGATGCTGCTTGGATCTGAAAGCTTCCTACCCTCCCTAGGGTTCAGCTATTTATTTGGAAGCTCCTATGGAACTGTCTTCCAACTTATGCTCTTCTCTCTCGCAGGGGTCTGAATATTCAACCGACATGTCCACTGTGTAGGCTAGAGGAGGAGTCTTCTGATCACGCTATCTTCACTTGTCCCAGAGTTAGGAGGATATGGTTCTTGGTGGGCTATTCCAGCAGATTGGAGGACTTCGACTCTCTACGATTGTCCTTTCTTCTTGATCTCCGGATGGGCTCATTGCAGGAGCGTGGTCTTTGGGCTGCCACGACATATCAGATATAGTTGTCCAGGAATCAGTTTATATTCACGGATGATAGTATTTCTTTACACAGGATTATGTGGAAGATTAGATCATTAACAACGGACTGTGCCCGTGTCTTCAATGCAGTTGGTTCTGACTCCTCTGGCCTCTGGGGTTCCCCTGCTGCTACGGCAGCGAACTGGCATACGGTTTTCATCTCTTGGGAGCCCCCCTCCAGGGGTTGTCAAAATCAACTTTGACGGGAGTATCCGTGGCAGAGATGCTGATTCGGATTTTATCATCCGTGGGCCTCTAGGTGATCTGCTGGCGGCGGATGGTTTTGCGACTCTCGACTCCTCTATCACTATGACAGAGCTTTATGCTGCTTGGGCTGGTATATCTTATGTCGCTCGGACTCTTCATGCTCAGAGACTCATGATCGAGGGTGATTCTATAATAGTCATCTCCTGGCTGCTGAAGAAGAATTGCTTCCGGTGCCCCACTATTCCAATTATTAGGGATATCTGGTCTATCTTGTAGGAGGTTGATAACTTCCAGATCCGTCATATTTATCAAGAAGCCAATTCAGCGGTGGATTGGGTGGCCGCTTCAGTGGCCCAGCATGGTGGTTCATGATTTTGGAGGCCGGGTGATCCCTATCTTCCTGTTATTTTGTAGTATATTTTGTACTTGGATCAATCTGAGCTGATTTGTACAAGACTTATGTGATCGCCCGCTTGTTCAAAAAAAAAATAAATTATGATATAATAACCAAGGCAATAGCATTGATAAAGACGATAAAAATAATCTATAATAATCATGATGCTCATGACATTATATATTATGATAGCAGAAGCAGTTGTGATAATAATAGTATAAAATACAATAAAAAACAATGGAAGCAAAGATGGTGATGATATAAAAACAATAAGATTTTTTTTTTTTTTTTGGAAGGAGTTACGTTATTTTGTGATTTTTTTTTGGGATGAGTGAAAAATTAATTTTATCATTTTTACTTAAATCATATTTTTATTAATATATTACTAAAATATTATACAAATAAAAAATAACTAATCAAAAAAATATCCTATTGAATAAATAATAAATATATATTATATAAATTTTGATTAGATAAAAAATTATTTTTTTATAATTAATATAAGTTTGATTTCATCATACTACCTATTATATATTATAATTCTTGAACTCTTTTTATGAGAGCAAGCTTTAAGGAAATAAAAAGGCTCATTCGTCCCTACTATGACGGAGTCTTTCAAAATCTCCCTCCTCCACTACTCCCAAATAACAATGACAAAAGAGATGATGATAAAAAATATAAGTTTTTTATTTTTAAAAATAATAAAATATTTTTATTATACTTAACTCAACTCAACTCAACTCATCTAAGTTTTTTTTTTACTACATAGATCGGCTACAAAATTTATTTTTTTTATTTATTTAATAAAATTTTATTTTAAAAGATTTGATAAAATTTTACATTAGTTGTCAGCTATCTAATTAATACAATCTAATTTTTTAAAATAAAATAAAAATGATGCCAAAATGCCATCTTTGGGCAACGGGCGTAATTTGACGTAGTCGTCGACCTTCTTCCCCCTCGATACAGCTCACGTTAGAAAAATATGAATGCATCCATATCAGTAGGAAGACGGAGCGTAGTGCAAAAATTTCACAGGGACTTATCAATGTTAAGTCTTCCTGTAAATACGAGTGCACGCATCCTAGTTAATTGGGAGATGGAAAGTAGTGTTAAAAACCCAGTTGCGGGTCACAATACAGCTCTAACTTTCTTGGTCATTAGGAAGACTGGCATGCATATAGGCAAGGGAAATTATCGATCCGGTTACTACGTTCAACTCGTATTGGCTGATGGTGCCAAACGGCTGGCCTGTTAACACCCACAAAACCCGCTTGACCTTAAAAGGCGTGGAAGGTTTGTCCCTGTTTTTCTTAATCCAATTAATTCAGTAAGAGCTATACGTATCTTCTTTATCAACATGTACGCAAGAGTCGATTGGATAAATGTTCCCGGCCCCTTTGTAAAGTAAATATATGGTTAGCATGAAGAAGTGGTTAATTAATTAGCTTCGTGCATCCAAGGATCCCATGAAGTAAAAATTAAAGCAAGGTAAAGAACGCACATGACCTCAATAGAGAAGCAGTTACTTGGAAAAGACCTTCTTCGATCTCTTTTAGACGACAAGAATCTAAATTATTGAGATCAGATAGTACACTAAAAGTAGCAACCGAGTTCAAGTCACTTAATCTAGTCTAAAGATTCTATTAATTAAAGTAAACTAGTTAGCACTCGACTTACGATCACCATCATGATGGAGAGCCTTCAATAACAGGCGACGTAATAAAGTATAATGTTTCAAGAAAGAGATGGGTTGCTACCATGCATGGTTTTCATGCTTGCTAATGTGGACCATCTCATATATACTACTTTACCTCATCCAACATAACTGCGAGACCTATGCACTTCTTGTAGCGCAAATAATCTGACCCAAAGGTTGAAACCTTTAATTAATTTGCAGATAAAAGAGTAGTAGTGATCGACGCTGGTGGCATGGTAACATGTATATATATATATCCACTTGCCTTTACAAGCTAGATATATATAAAAGCAGTCAGACGTATATACTGCAGGCGATTAATCAATCTGATGGTTGTTGGTGCATTTCACTAGCTTATGGGCGGCCGGGTATCATGCAATTGTAATAACCCGTCTTATTAATGGTCCTATTTTATTGACTAAACGTTTCTCCTATTAAAGTGATAACTTTCCCCCCTCTATAATTGAGTATTATCTTCTATGTATTACAATGCATTCAATTTATTTACCACTATTCCAAATGTGACAACATAACATAATGAATAAACCATATGTTTATTCAGAGTCCAAAAGAAAAGTTTGTCATTTCTCAAAAGTCATATAACGTGTACACTGAATGAGAAATAAACAAACGATTGAAATAAGAGTTTCTTTGTACAAATTGTTATCAATACAATTATATCATGGAACCAACTCCCATTCTTATCACATGATCCTTAAACTTCTTAATTGGCATGCCTTTAGTCAAAGGATCAGCTATCATCAATTCAGTGCTAACGTGTTCTATGACCACTTTGTTCTCTTTAACACGTTCTCTTATGGCTAAATACTTAATGTCGATATGTTTACTTCGACTACCACTCTTATGGTTTTTAGCCAAAAATACAGCAGCTGAATTGTCACAGTACAGTTTAATTGGCCTAGTAATGGAGTCAACAATTCTAAGCCCTGAGATGAAACTCTTCAACCATACACCTTGCGATGTAGCCTCAAAACAAGCAACGAACTCCGCTTCCATAGTAGAGGTAGCAGTCAAGGTCTGCTTTGCACTCCTCCATGATATGGCTCCACCAGCTAGCATAAATATAAATCCTGATGTTGATTTCCGAGAATCAACGCAGCCAGCAAAGTCCGAATCTGAGTAGCCCTCTATCTCCAAATGATCAGTTTGTTTATACATGAGCATGTAGTCCTTGGTCCCTTGAAGATACCTCATGACCTTTTTAGCAGCTCTCCAATGGTCTAAACCTGGATTACTCTGATATCTTCCCAACATTCCTACTGCAAATGCAATGTCAGGTCTTGTGCAAACCTGAGCATACATTAGGCTTCCAACAGCTGAAGCATATGAAATGTTGTGCATCTGTTCCCGTTCAAGTTCATTTTTAGGGCACTGGTTCAAAGCGAACTTGTCACCCTTCACTATAGGTGCAACACTTGGTGAACAATTTTTCATCCGAAATCTCTCCAAGACTTTATTGATATAAGTTTCTTGAGACAATCCCAAAATGCCTCGAGATCTTTCTCTATGGATCTTAATGCCAATGACATAAGATGCCTCACTCATATCTTTCATATCAAAATTTTTAGAGAGAAATTGTTTCACCTCATGTAGTAACCCTTTATCATTGGTTGCAAGTAGAATGTCATCCACATATAGGACCAAGAAATAAATTTTGCTCCCACTAACCTTCTGGTATATACATTGATCCATGATGTTCTCTTCAAAACCAAAGGAAGAGATCACATCATGAAATTTTAAATACCACTGACGTGAGGCTTGTTTCAATCCATATATGGATTTCTTAAGTTTGCAAACCAAATGCTCACCATCACTAGAGGAAAATCCTTCAGGCTGTTTCATGTAAACCTCTTCCTCTAGATCTCCATTAAGGAATGCGGTCTTCACATCCATTTGATGTAACTCAAAATCAAAATGAGCTACCAATGCCATAATTATTCGGAGAGAGTCTTTCTTGGATACAGGAGAAAATGTCTCCGTGTAGTCGATTCCTTCCCTCTGAGTGAATCCTTTGGCAACGAGTCTTGCTTTATATCTCTTAATGTTGCCTTGTGAGTCTTTCTTTATTTTGAAGATCCATCTACATCCAATGGCTTTTACACCATCAGGCAACTCAACAAGATCCCAAACTCGATTAGATGCCATAGATTCCATCTCGTCTTTCATGGCATTGAACCATAAGTTTGATTCCTTAGAACTCATGGCTTGTGAAAACGTTTCAGGATCATTTTCGGCTCCAATGTTATAGTCAGATTCATGTAGATACACAACATAATCACTAGGAATTGCTGATTTCTTTATTCTAGTTGATCTTCTTAATGTTGTGTCAATGACATCTTGAGGAGTATCTTGCACAACTGATTGTTGATGAACAACACGATCTTCTAGATTACCATCAGCTTGTGAAATCTCAATGACTGGTTGTTGGGCACTTAATTGAGTTTGAGGAGTGCTATAAATAACAACCAATCCCTCACTTGAAGTGGAAGCTGGAATAACTGAATGATCTTTCTCAGAAGAAGCCAAATACTGAGATTGATCACTCCCACTGATCAAGTCATTCTCAAGAAATTTTGCATTTCTTGATTCCACAATCCTAGTGCTGTGAGATGGACAATAAAATCTATAACCCTTGGACTTCTCAGCATATCCAATAAAGTATCCACTAATAGTCCTTGGATCTAGTTTCTTTTCTTGTGGATTATAAAATATACGGACCAAGTGGGAGAATGTAATAACCCGTCTTATTAATGGTCATATTTTATTGACTAAACGTTTCTCCTGTTAAAGTGATAACAGCCCCCCTCCCTTAATACCTGAACGCTCGCTTGATGGGGCATGCGGTGAAGGAATTGGGTATAAAAGGGGACCCATCCTAAGGTTTTACAACATGGTTCTCGAGAGAAATCCTAAGGTTTTAGAACATGGTTCTCGAGAGAGATCCTAAGGTTTTAGAATAGGGTTCTCGAGAGAGATCCTAAGATTCTCGAGAGAGAAACCTAAAAGCGGAGGCATTGGAATTGAGTCCCTGATCAAGAGCAATCCTAAAGGCATACACCATCAGAATGCGAGAGCTCGTTGATTAGAAGACTGATCCATCGAGAAAGGGAAGATCAATCGAGATCCCTAAAGAAAGGAAGATCTCCCGTGCAGTCCAAAGGAAAACCGGGAAGATCGGATTCCTTACCACCATTAAATAATAATGGCTGGAGGTAATTATGTTTAAGCAAATTAAGTCTTACAGCAATAAGATTAATATGTAAGATAGATGCCTAATTAATTAATTAATTAATTAATTAATCATGTGCATCTATGATCGATCATGTGCATGGGAATGGATCGATATTCATGCGCTAGCTAGCTAGTGTGGCATATATATATATATATATATATATATATATATATATATATATATATATATATATATATATCAAAACGTACTGCTAGCTCCTGTTGATGCATGCATCGAATTAAACAACTAATTCTCCAAATTCGATCTTTAATTATGTCTTTAAAAGTAACGCAAATTAGTTAATTGCAGTCCAACGTACTATAGTTTTCATAAGATCGACTTTGAAAACTTGACTAATTGTTTCACGCGCGCAGAAATGCAACTGGGAATAGATTTAATTAATTTTATGAGCTGGTTGGCTACCGGTACGTAGGGGACAAAAATTAAAACGAAAGAAACGAGTCTATCTATCATCGATCGATCCCTTGTCTGACGTCTCCCTGACCTCGTCTTAATTTGGATGCATATATAGATTATGCTCCAGCTAGCGTTATCGTCGACAGGGATGTGACTTGGGTGCAACCAATGAATTAGCCAGCTAATTAATTCTTCTTCTTCCAACTCCAAGAAAGGCGCTAGCTAGCTTCCTACGCTCAAAACCCACGGGGACGTGCCCCAGAAATATTCCGACGGACCCACGTATGACACCACTATCACTTTTCTTCCTTCCTTGCGTCTCACGTTAATTTCTTCCTCCTTGCAGCAATATCTCACTAATTAATATATGCTTAATAAATCGTATTCCTCTCTCTCTCTCTCTCTTGTTTGTTGTAAGACTTCGAAGACAGAAATCAAAGTACAAGTCAACCGGCCAGAAAGGAAGCTAGGAGAATATTGCCACTCGCGTGCAATCCAAAATCCGCGTTGTCGTTCGATGTTCCCCCTTGACGTTTCTTTGATCGATTCAATTCAATGTTTGGAATCCAATTTAGAGAGAGAGAGAGAGGAAAGCAAGACTCTATCTAGAACACAAAAAAAAAACATCGAGTTGGATACGCGTTTATTTGGAGATCATTGCGGGATTCTTCGCTTTTCTCTATTTATTTCCTATTTAAAAAATCGGTGGAATTCAATGGAAATTTTTTTTTTTTTTGAGTAGTGCAGTTTAGAAGGATCATTCAATTCAATTCAATACCTCCACTTGTTTCTCAGAGGATTAGATTTTGTGCAAGATCTTGAGAAAATGGCTCGCCTGTCTCTATATGTGGATTCTGACCCATTCTTGCCCCACAAGCATGCATGGTACGTGTCAAGAGTTCTAGAACAACAAATATATATAACTGGGTCCAAATTGTCTTATTTATGGAAAAAGGAGACATTATTACATGCAGCGGTCTTTAAAAAAAAAAAAAAGGAGTAAATTGTCTTTTTCGTTAGCCAAATAAAGTTTAGTTAATTACATTAATTCTTTGAGTTTAACTTTCCTTAAAATAAATAAATAAATAAATAAAAGGAGTGAGTTGCCATCCATCTTTACATCTGATAGTGACTGACACAAGAGAGAAGAAGTACATTGGGATTTTGATTTGACTTAGAATGTTTCAGATGAAATAATTACTTAAGGAAACTAGAAAAGGAGATTATGTCGACCTATACGGTGGTTTAATTAGCAAGGTTTGGATGTATGTATATGTGCTCATTAACGTGTCGTTTGGAATTTGGAAGCAGAACCAACTTGTTCTTGAATTGGTTTGAATTAGATGCAGTGTAATATGCAAAATGGGAGGATCCATTAAAGGAGTCTGGGTTTAGTACTCTAGTTTGCGTCTATCCTAGCACCGAGAATTCACCTGCTTTATATATATTTTTCCTTTAGATTACGGACTAAACAATTCAAGAGGTACTAATTGTGGCAGCACTGAACATGCTTGATAACTGATGCTTAAGAAGATGACAATGGACTAGCACTAGAAAATGGTGAATCAAGGAAAGGTATGGTAAATTGTAAGAAATTATTATTATTATTAGCTTAAGATTTTAGATTCAGAATCAATCTATTCATATCTTAGAACTAATCCAATGAGATTAGTTTAGTTCTGAATTGGATCCAAAATAAAATTATTTTTTTTATTTGATAGATACCTAATATCTAATAGATATTTTTTTCTTAGTTATATTCAATATAAACGGTAAATATAGTATTTGTTGAGACATATATAACTTATAAAGTATATTTGATGATATTTCTAAAAGCTTGTTTTTTTTTACACAAGCCTATGCTTAATCGATCGTGTCATACCAGCTCATGATAAGTTATTGCGTTAATATGGCCTGCGTGCCTCGAGAAAAAGAATTTAGCATGCATGGCTCGCGAGATATGCTATGTTTTGGATCATACAAAACCAATTCGGTTCACTTGACAACTCTATTGTATCCTTATCAATTTACTATTGATATGTATACACTTAAAATCATCTCTTTACTGTTCTTTTCTTATTAAATCAAGATTATGCAGGTAAATAATAAAAATTTATAAGAATATATTCAAATAATAAATTTACAAAGATGCAAATGCATGCAATATTAGTTATTTATAATGGCATATATGTATATATATATATATAATTTTAGATATTTATGAGAAATTATAGCAAAAAAAAAACTTTTTATAGTTTATGAGTACGGTTTTCCATCCCGAATGGCCCACAACGTAGGCTGAGGGTAACGCTCGTACGGTGTGATATGGACTGAGAATGGAACAGGCTTAGATTTTGCGTTGCCGCAAACGTTGACAGTGCAGACGACGCTCAACCGGCATGCAAAGGATTAAAAAGGTGGCACAAAATTAAGCGCGTGGAAAGAAGTTAACTGACAGCACCACTGCAAGATGTCCTCGGCTTTTCTCATCATTTTTACCAGCGTCGGGCACCAGACTTAGATATTTACAGACGTCAATCAATACAACGTTTAATAATTAGACGGATCTCCACATAAACAATGGTCTAATTAAAGAGTAGGTTTTTTTTTTTTTTTTTTTTTTGTTACAAGTGGACAATCATACCAATTTGACATAAGTTAAGTCTGAAATATCAGAATACATAATTTGCTATAAAATAATGAAACAGAGGTCACCAAAATACCAATCCCACTAGCCAAGATAGCGGGCAACTGTAGAGGCGATCCAATCTGTTGCAGCATTGGCTTCCCTATAGACATGACGAACCAATGTCGCACTGGTGGTCTGAAGAGAAGCCCAAATATCACATATGAGGAGTTAATGGGGGAGTCAAGGTCAGCATCCCGGCGGATCCAACGGATCACCGTAAGCGAATCTCCCTCAATAACCAAATGCGAAGAGCCCAACTTACGAACTGCATAAGTTATTCCAGCCCAAGCAGCCTAGAGTTCCACCATAGGGATCGAGATGTCAATGGAGCCATGACCACCAGCTGCAAGCATCACTCCATCCGGCCCTCTAATTATAAACCCAGATCCGGCCATACGATCCGAAACAGAACCATCAAAGTTTACTTTGACATAACCCAGAGGTGGGGCCTTCCAAGAGATAAAAATCGTAGAACAGTGCACTAGCAAAGCAGCAGAGGAATCCTAGAGGCCGGGTCTATCAAAGTGAAAGCCAGAATCAGAGCGAATAAACTCCGTAGCACGAGAACCAGCAGTGTGGATGATAGTCAAAGGCGAGACTGTCTCCTCAGCAAAGACAATCTGGTTCCGGGAGAGCCAGATATGGTAAGCCAAGTAAGCTGAAAAATACCCTGATAGCGGAGACCTCGCTGAACCACCGAACGGATGGCGTGCAAAAAAGAATGCCGGGTAGAACCCTCTTTCGACAACCAAGGGCTGAAATGGAGCTGCTGTCATATGCCATACGCACGAGAACAAGTAAAAATAGCGTGCTCAACCGTCTCCTCCTGAAGTCCACAGATCGGACATAGGGGCAAAATAGAGAGACCTCGTGCTGCCAAAAGAGTACAAGTAGGAAGACGATCCCATAATAACTTCCACAAAAATAGATGAATCCTGGGATGGATGGGAAGCCGCCATATCCAGGCCACATCAACCAAACCCGAAGCCCGGGGCCGAATACGATCAACAAGGTCCCGGGTAGGGGCTCGAGCAAGGTAGGATCGACGCCATAGTCTGGTATCCGGGCCAGCTGAATAAGCAAGAGGGATAGAAAGGATCCTTTGCGCTAACTCGGCCCCAAATAGTTGGGACACCGTAGGGACATGCCATGCCGAACTATCCTGACTAACCAATGCACTGACAGGCAAAGAGGGCCCCACCTCTGAGCTAAAGAAGGTCGGCCAGCGAAAAAGAGGAAGATCCACTATCCAGGTATCCTGAATAACATCAATAGAGCTCCCATCTCCTATCATCCAATGGATATCTGATATAACAGTAGGGGCAGCCTGACAAATCGCTCTTCATATGAAGGATCAGCCACGGGGACAGTGAGAAGCCAGATCGGGAGTCCAAGCACCATATCTGCATCGCATAACAGAGCTCCAAAAACAATGTGGATCGAGCAGGAATCTAGAGGCATGCCTAGAAAACAGAGCCTCTCTACGAACCACCAAGGACTGGATCCCCAAACCCCCTCTCTAATAGGCAAACAAACCAGGTCCCAAGAGAGAAGATGGATACCATGGCCCCCCCTGCATCGAAGCCCATAGGAAGTCCCGAAAGCGTCACTAAATTCGACGAAGACAAATGGTCAGAATCAGAGCATTAGACAGAAGATAAAGGGAAGAGAAGTAAGAATGGACCGGATTAAAGTAACACGTCCCATCATAGAGAGGCCAGAGACATGCCACCGATCCAATCTATCAGTAATCCGACGCTCGAGGTCCCCAAAATCATGCTGACGAGGACGACGCCCAATTATAGAATCCCAAGGTAGAGTAGGCGGTCCGAAAAAGATGATATCCCGAGCAGCTGAGAGATGGCAGCACGACGACGGGGAGGGGTCGACGGGCTACAGCATAAAACAGATTTCTGCAAATTGATCAACTGACCGGAAGCCTAGTAGTAGGACTGAAGGATAGCGGAGCAAACAGTCGCATTCTGAACAGAAGCTGGGCTAAGCAATATACAGTTGTTAGCAAAGAGAAGATGAGAGAGTGGGGGGCCATTGGGCCCTGGCATATAAGGCTGCATCTGAGACTCCCGAACAGCATGAGCAAGAGCACGGGACAGATCGTCAATACAAAGGACGAACAAAAATGGGGAGAGGGGGCAGCCTTGACGGATACCCATGGCTGAAGGGAAAAAATTGGTCGGACTGCCATTAATTAGAATAGAGAAAGTGGGCCCCTGGACATAAGCCATAACCCAGGCTATAAAAATATCAGCAAAGCCGAAATCTCGAAGCGTCTGCCAAAGAAAGGTCCAGCTAACCCGGTCGTAAGCTCTCTCCATATCTAGCTTAACGGCCATAAGACTCTGTCTAGCAGACGCATGCTGGAGATCATGCATAAACTCCTGGGCAATGAAGGCATTATCGGAGATGCTGCGACCGCGAATAAATGCCCCCTGCTCTGGGGATATCAGACGGGGTAATATCCGCTGCATCCGAATGACCAGAATGCGAGCACAAACTTTGTATAGCGTGGTACACAAGCTGATAGGCCGATAATGTTGTGGAAGCAACGCATCCGAGCGCTTGGGGATAAGGGAAATAAAAGTACTCTACCAATCCCGAGGAATGGATCTAGATGAGAAAACAGCCTGGATAGCCACAACAACATCCCTTTCGATAATGTCCCAGTAGTGGCGGAAAAAGAAAGGCGGAAAGCCATCCGGGCCTAGAGCCTTATCAGGCCCCAGATCCCACACAGCAGAACGAATCTCCTCCACAAGACCTCCCTCGTAAGCATACCATTATCTTCATCGGAAACCCTAGCAATCAGCGGGATAGGAAAAAGGGGGGAGCTACCAAAGGCCCCTCCGACCATCAAGTCTGTAAGAATCGGACAATCCGCGCTCGAATAGCCTCATCATCGTAGAGGATATGCCCGTCCCCATCACTGAGATGCCTGATTCGGTTAGCAGCACGCCGATCCAAAGTAGCATGATGAAAGAATCTGGTATTACGGTCACCCTCCTGAAGCCACTGAATCCGTGACCTCTGACGCTAATATACCTCCTGCTAACTGAGCAAAGAGTGGTGCAAGGCCAAACACCGCCTAAGCGACTGAAGATCTACCACTGATAGGCCACCATCCTGATCCTCCTTAGCCTGAAGAGCTTCAATATCAGCTTCTACACACTGCATCTGCTGGCTAATATCCCCTACCTTCCTATTGTGCCACCTCAATGGACGACGCTTGATCAAATCAAGGTAGCGAGAGAGATGGTAGGTAGGATTCCCCCGGACCGGCAAGTGCCATACCTGATGAAGCAGAAGCCGAACTGAAGAGTAGTGCGTCCAGAACTACTCAAACCGAAATGAACCCCGATATCGAGAGGATGGTTCCATAGATAGGAGCAAAGGGCAGTGATCCGAAGCAATCCATGAAAGATGAGTGGTAGTGGCACAGGGAAAAGAATTTTTTCAGAATTAATGTTATAAAAAAAAGTTAATGCTAGCTCAACTACGTTAATTAAGGTATCAACATTGCACGCAAGTTGGAACTGAGGATGAGCAACCGTACGTTTAGGATAACGCGAGAGCCAGCAGGAACCCCGTACCGCAGTTTTGAGCATTAATAGGTTAGTAATTGTTTTTAAAAGAAAATTGGAGTGTTTTTGGGATCAAACCTAACACCACAAACTTTATTATCTCTCTATAGCATACTTTAATATATCTTAATAAATTTCTTTTGATGCTTGATGCTTGTGGTTTCTTGGAAAAAGAATATCGCAATATGTTAAAATAATATAATTATTACAATTATATGAAATAATTATTATCATTATAATATATTATGTAGCATAAAATAAAATAACATAATAATATTATAATATCATAAATACTATAATATAGTATACTAATATAATATTAAAAATGCATTTTTCTAGTATTACTATAATAATTTATCATAATATCATGATATTATATTATTAGATAACAATTATCATAATTTTAGTAATATAGTATAACATAATTATCAAATAATAGTAAAATAATATATTATTTTATATTATAATCATATCATATTAGAATATTATTATATTTTCTTACGTTATATTACAATACTATAATATAAAATATTATAATATTATAATATCATATTGTAATATTGTTAAAATAATTTATAATAATTTTTTTTAATAGGTTAGGCAGTTGATTTTCTTTAAAAAAAGATTAGAGAATTCAAAGTATTATGCAATATGTTTATAATTTTTATGCTAAAAGTATTTTTTTAATTTTATTATTAAACACATGTTAAAACTTTAAAATGCTTTAAAAATATAGATATTAAATAATAAATATTTTTTTTGAAAAGTTCCACCATCATCGGGCCTTACGAGCCCTACAAGGCCCTCTCCAATCACTACAAGAAATGTAAGCTTTGCATACGATTTTTGCATCTACGAATTTAAAATCGTAGGCAAAAGAAATCTTTCTCTACGATTTTTCAAAAATCGTAGGCAAAGATTCCATAGTAAAAAAATTTATCATATAAAAAATATTTTTTTTGGAAATACTTTTCCTACGATAAAACCTAAAATTATAGGGAAATATCTCCTAAGGAAAAATCTTTGCCTACGATTTTAGTGAAAATCGTAGGGATTAGATCAACAAATTTTTGAAGGCAAAATCACCTACCAATATTTTTCTGAAAAAGCCTTTCCCTAAGATTTTCAATGAACCTTTCCCTATGATTTTCTGAAAATCGTAGGAAAAGCCTTTTTCTTAATTAACAAATTTTTGAAGGCAAAATTATCCTCTAAAAATTTTCATTCAAAACCTTTTCCTACGATTTTCATGGAAATCGCAAGGAAAGGCTCTAGGAAAGGTCTAGAGCCTTTCCCTACAATAAACTGAAAATCATAAGGAAAAGCTTTTGGTTGTAGGGAAAGGCTTTTGGTTGAAATTTTTTTTTTTCATAATAAGCCTTTCTCTACGATTTTCATAAAAATCGTAGGGAAAGGCTTTGGACCTTTCTAGCCTTTCCCTATGATAAACTAAAAATCGTAGGGAAAGGCTTTCATATTGACCTTTCCTTACGATATAATAAATTTTGTAGGCAAAGCAATGGCTAAAAAAAAAATCATTCCCCCTACCCTCCCAACAAAAAATCATCCTTTTCCCTTCCATCTCCATCTACCCCTCCTCTCTCCCCATTCCGAATCTCCTAAACCCTGCCACCCTCTCCTCCCCAATAATCCCCTCAAAAAGAAGAAGAAACCTTTGCCCAAGCCCCTTCTCCCCTCACCCCCCTTTGCCTCCCCCAATCTTCCAATCCCCTATCCTTTCCAATGCCTTCGCCACTTTTGACTCCATCTTCACCACCATCGTCAAGGCTGGTGCCTCTCTCGACCTCGCCACCCTCTTTCGCTCCTTCTGCGATGTCGGCGCCTGCCCTAATTCCTTTGCCTCTGCCCTCTCTCACTTCTGCCTTTGCCCTAACTCCTTCGTCTCTGCCCTAACTCCCTCACTTCCCAAAGGAAAGCCTTGCATCATCGCCGGATGCCGAGTTCCGCCTCTGCCCTAACTCCCAAGTTTCACCCTAACTCCTGAGGAAAGCCTCCCATTATCGCCGGGTATAAATTCCTTTTTCTCTCTAGTTATTTTTGGTATGAAAACTATTAATTTTGCTATTGACCGAGATGCCTTCCTTTCATTGTATTTTATTATGGAAGACCAATTCTGTCTTGCATGCTCATAACAGTTTGGTTGAACCTTCCAAGCATGCTCCATGATGAGCACTCCATGATGAGCATTTGTAATCACGTTTTTCTGATTCACCTATAGGGAGATCATAAACCTTTTAAGCTCTAGGCATGCAAGTCAGTTGCAAAGATATTTTATGTGTTAGTATCTATTTTAGCTGAATGGGTTAATCAGGTTGTAATCTTTGAGAGTATTAGATACCATATATTTTTTCAATTTAAAAGGCTGTAATCTTTGAGAGTATCAGATACCATATATTTTTCTTTACCATGCTAATTGTCCATCTTCCCTTAAGAGGACCTAAATGCCCTGGGTATATGCTGCTGTAAATTAAAAGCTAGTGATGATAGAGTCTTCTTGCATCATTTGACAATTTTTGCTCTGTTGTAGCACTTTTGGCAATGCTCTTGAGCCTACGAACCACTGGCTTGAAGTGGTATTCAGTATCATTGTCGTATTAAGTGGTTTAATGCTCTTCACTTGGTTGTAACATTTAGGTGCATTGCAATATACATAGACTACATCTTCTTACTTATAATCATTAATTATTGGTAGAAATGTACAAAAGTCTGTGAACTATGAGTTTCTGACAGATGGAGTTTGATTGATAGGTATTCTTGCATGCAGTCATGGCGAGGAAGAGGAAAGCTTCAGTTAAGGTTTTGAGATATGGAATGGTGGATGAAGTGGAGACAACTACCATCACGCCTGAGACACAGAGTCCGCCAGTATGAACGACAAAAGTGGCTTGCAGTAAGAGGAGAGGATGAAGTGAACATGATCAAAGTAGNTCATGCAAGTCCAAGGAGTGACGACTCTCTTCTCTGTGTTGCCTTCCCGGCTACGCTTTGGAAGGCGGCGCGCGTGGTATTCTCGTTTACCACCGTGTAGCATAAACTCTTTCAGACAACTCGAGAGATCTTTCTGGCCCACTTCGATGCATGCCGGAAGATCCCCTGAGTGGCGGACAGCATGTTCTCCATCCAGCAAAGGAGCGGTGAAACTCTGAAAGACTTCGTTGCCCGATTCAAGGAGGCCGCACTCGAGGTTTATAATTTGGAGGACTCCATGGCTACTCTAGCCCTGAAGCGGGGACTTCGTCCTTCCAGGTTTGCCTACTCTTTGGACAAAAAGCCTCCAGCTCCTATGCTGAACTGCTAAGTCGGACGCAAAGTATATTCGCATCGATGAGGCGGACTCTTCTAGAAGGAAGGCCGATAAGGGTTCCAGCAAGAAGCTAGCATCCACAGAAACCACCGAAGGACGATCTAGGAAGGCTGAGCCACCTCGTCGTTCAGATAACTGGCCTCAAACGCTTGTGCCCAAGGAGCAGTTCACCCCTCTCCTCGCTCCGATATCTCACATCTTGTTAGAAATCGAGGTCGAGCCCTACTTTCGATGCCCACCCCCTATGAAGTAAGGGATTCCTCGTAGCAAGGAGCTCTACTGCCGGTATCACAGAGACTATGGTCATAACACTGAAGACTACCGCCTTTTGAAGAAGGCCATAGAAGAGCTTGTCCAACAAGGCCACTTAGGCAAGTTCGTCTGAAGAGGAAACCTCCCTGCACTGGGTCTGTCGGGGCCTCCTGCACCACAAGTCGGCATGGACAACACACCAACGAAAAGACAATAGCAATGATTTCCTAGGGGCAGGCCATAATTCGAAAAGGCAGCGGGAGGGGTTAGACTCTGTAATTCCTTTCTTTGAAAAGGACTTAGACGGGTAGTTAACAAGCATGACAACGTGTCGTGTCTATGACAATAGCCAAACACCCTGTAAAGAGAATTTTGTGGATAGTGGAAGTTTGTTGACGTTTTGAGCTACGAAGCTTTTGTTCGGTGAACCTATCTAACTCTTCCCTTCGACCCATCACTACACCCTTGATGGATTTTACTGAAGATTCTGTGAAGGTCGAAGGAGAGATCACCCTCTCCGTCACAGCCGGGACTCCGCCATGTCAATGCACGGTCGCCATAAACTTCCTAGTAGTGCGGGTTCCACTGACTTACAATGCTATTTTGAGGAGACCTAGTTTGAACTTGTTGGATGCTGTCATCTCACCAAAAGGTTACTTGTCAAGTTTCCCACCAGCGAAGGAGTTGGAGAGATGAGGGGAGAACATAACCCGCTACCGCTCTGTTATCGCTTAACCCCCAGTCCCCAAGAGACATGTCGGCAACAGCGCCTGAACCGCTTGATCCCCGAGACCTGGGGAGGAGAGGGAGCCAGCCGAGCATCTTCTGACATTCCCCTTGGGAGGACCCGACAAGGACAATTCAGGTCAGAGCGCTGCTTCCGGAAGAGGCACGAGATCAACTCCTGGTTTTCCTGCGTGCCAACTCCAACATCTTCGCATGGTCGTCATCTGACATGCCAGGCATCCCTGAGGAGATAATTACTCATCGGCTCAATCTCAAGCCAGAGTGCCGGCCTGTTCGATAGAAGAAGAGAAGCTTTGCTCCGGATAGGCAGAAGGCCATTGACGAGGAAATCGCAAGCTGAAAGCTGCAGGCCACATTCGAGAAGTTCATTACCCTGACTGGTTGGCTAACGTCGTGATGGTCCGCAAGGCCAACGGGAACTGGAGGATGTGTGTAGACTTCACCGACCTCAACAAAGCATGCCCGAAGGACAGCTTCCCTTTGCCTCGAATCGACCAACTGGTGGATGCTACATCTAGCCACGAAACACTTAGTTTCATGGATGCTTTCTCTAGGTACAACCAAATCAGGATGAACCCGACAGACGAGGAAGCTACCTCTTTTATAACCGAGAAGGGAATCTACTGTTACAAGGTGATGCCGTTCAGACTGAAGAACGCGGGGCCACTTACCAAAGGCTAATGAACAAAGTCTTCGAGGATCAGATCGGATGCAACATGGAGGTATACGTGGACGACATGTTGACAAAAAGCGTCCGCACCACCAACCATATCGCCGACTTGATGGAGACCTTCAGCAACCTCCGCCGATACCAGATGAGGCTGAACCCACGCAAGTGTGCCTTCGGGGTGACAGCCAGCAAATTATTGGGTTTCATGGTGACACAACGAGGAATCGAGGCAAACCCCGATAAAGTCAAACCATCTTGGACATGAGATCTCCCACCAAAAGAAGGAAGTGTAGCGCTTAGTTGGAAGGGTAGCGGCCCTGAGCCATTTTCTGTCCAAGTCTGCGGAGAGATGTTTGCCTTTCTTCAAGGCACTGCATAGAGTCGACGGGTTCGAATGGACAAGGGAATGTCAGGAGGCCTTCAAAAGACTGAAAGAATTTCTATCTATCCCGCCACTGCTGTCCAAGCCAAGGGATGGAGAAGAACTTTTTCTGTACCTGGCTTCTCCCGAAGCTGTCAGCTCCGTGCTTGTTTGCATGGACACCATGGGACACAAAAACCAGTGTACTACACCAGCAAGGTACTCCATGACATCGAGACCAGATATTTAAGGGTAGAGAAGATCATTTTCATTGATCGTCTCTGCCCAGCGCCTCAGGCCTTATTTCCAAGCCCACCCAATCGTGTTGGTCACCGACCAGCTGCTCAAGGCAGTCCTATCCCATCCTGATACTTCTAGCCGGCTGGCAAAGTGGGCGCTCAAGCTGGGAGAGTTCGATCTATCGTTTAGACCTAGGACGGCTATGAAGTCTCAAGTTTTAGCGGATTTTCTGGTCGAGTATACTTGGGCAGAAGAGAAACAGAAGAATCCCATGCAAACCCCTGAGTGCTGAAACCGAGGAGAGGGGGAATGACTGGCTCCTTCACGTAGATGGAGCATCAAACTCTCATAGAAGTGGGGCGGGCCTCATCCTAGCTAGCCCAAATGGAGTGGTAGCCAAATACGCCCTCTGTTCCTTTTTCCCAGCTACCAACAACCAAGTCGAGTATGAGGCCCTACTGTCAGGGGTAAGGCTAGCTCACAAACTCGGGGTAAAGCGTCTCAGAGTTTTCACTGATTCTCAGCTAGTCTCCGTCAAATTAATGGGGAGTACGAGGCGCGGATCCCACCATATCCCGTTACTTGAGTATGGTGTAGTCACAGGTCGCTCCCCTAACCCATTTCAGTATCAGCTACATTCCCGGGAGGAGAACGCTAGAGCTGACGCACTGTCCCGGTTGGCCACATCGGCCGACGAACTTTGGAAAGAACTTACGTGGAGCACCTAGGAAGCCCCAAGCATTGACGCAGCAGAAGAGGCCTTACCGGTCCACCAGGAGCCTTCTTGGATGGATGCTTACACCAAGTACTTTGCCATTGAAACCCTCCCGACCGACCCCGCCAAAGCCAAGATTTTCAAACGGTGAGTACACAAGTTCCTGATGTTCGACGGATAGCTGTACCAGAGATCTTTCTCTCATCCCTCCTTAGATGTGTCGGTCCTGCAGATGCCAACTACATCCTCGAGAGATTCATGAAGGTATCTGCGGTAACCACTTGGGGGGCAGAGCGTTGTCATACAAAGCTCAATGCCAAGGCTATTACTAGCCCACCATGCGAGAAGACGCAGCCGAGCTGGTCCGAAAGTGTGATAGTTGCCAGCGGCATGCAAACATCCAGTGGCTGCCAACTTCTTGGTTGAACCCTCTATCGGCTCCATGGCCATTCGCCCAGTGGGGGATGGACATCTCGGGACCTTTCCCTCCAGCTTCTGGCCAACGAAAGTTTTTGCTCGTAGCCATCGATCACTTCACCAAGTGGGTAAAAGCCGAAGCGCTGGCTAAGATTACCGAAGCTAAGGTGAGGAGCTTCTTTTGGAAGTCTATCATTGGCCGGTTTGGATTACCCCACACGCTTGTTACCGACAACGAGCGCCAGTTCGACAATGTCCCATTCAAAGACTTTTGTGCCGAGCTAGGAATACACCAAATGTTCACTTTCGTCGGTCACCCGCAAACTAATGGGGCTACCGAAGTGATGAATCAGACAATCCTACAAGGGCTCAGAACACGCCTGGATAATTTCAAGGGAAGATGGGTAGAAGAGCTCCCGAACGTGCTGTGGGCCTACCACACAACGCCTCGGGCTCCCACTAAAGAAACCCCGTTCAGCCTTGTATTCGAAATGGAAGCTGTTGTCCCAATGGAGATTGGCATCCTCAGTCCCCGGGTGCAGTCATATGATGAAGGTGACAATCCAAATCTATTAAGAGCCAACCTCGACCTCATCGAAGAGCTTCGTGATCGAGCACGAGTTAGAATGGCCTCCTATCGACAAAGGATCGCAAAATACTACAATGCCAGAGTTCGTCCCAGGACGTTCCTCCCAGGGGACTTGGTCCTCAGGCGAGCCGATGTCTCCAAGCCTACGGAGGGGGGCAAACTGTCTCCCAATTGGGAAGGTCCTATCGAGTTACCAACGCACTTCATCGCGGAGCTTACCGGATCGAAGAGCTAGACGGGAAACCTCTCCCTCATACCTGGAATGCGGATAACCTCCGGCGGTATTATCAGTAATCTATTGCCATATTTTTTTGAACATTTCCCTAGAATTATCATTCATCTTTTTTCACTAACGGAAGTGTCTAAGCGATCTGGCTCCTCACCTAAGCCCAGCTCCGTGTCGGCACCGGAAGCCCATCTCCGCGTCGGCATCCAAGCCCGAGTCTCCCCTCGGCACCGGAAGCCCTACTCCGCGTCAGCATCCAAGCCCGAGTCTCCCCTCGGCACTAAGCTCGGCTACGCGTCGGTAACAAGCCCGAGTCTCCCCTCGGCAATTAAGCCCGATTCCGCGTGGGCACTCCAAGCCCGACTCTGCGTCGGCACTCCAAGCCCGAGCCTCCCCTCGGCACTTAAGCCCGGCTCCACGTCAGCAATCCAAGCCCGAGTCTCCCCTCGGCAATTAAGCCGACTCCGCGTTGGCACTCCAAGCCTGACGCCATGTCGGCCTTCTATGTCCGAGCCTCTAGGCCCCTAACCCCAACTCCGCATCGGCACCCGAAGCCCGACTCCGCATCGGTTCTCGGAGCCGCATGGACAACACTACTAGATTCGGCCTCACCTCAGCCACTGGCCTCGTCCTCACTTCGTTCTCAATCCTTGGCTCCGGCTTTGGCCTCGGCCATCGGCTTCGGCCTCGCTTCGGCCACCGGTCTTGGCCTCACTTCATTCTCGATCCGTGGCTCCAGCTTTGGCCTCGCCACGGCTATCGGCTTCGGCCTTGCTTTGGCCATCGGCCTCGGCCTCACTTCGTTCTCGAACCTTGGCTCCAGCGTTGGCCTCGCCTCGCTACCGCTTCGGCCTCGCTTCGGCCACCAGTCTTGGCCTCACTTCGTTCTCGATCCTTGGCTCCGGCTTCGGCCTCGCCTCGGCTACCAGCTTCGGCCTCGCTTCGGCCACTGGCCTCGGCCTCACTTCGTTCTCGATCCTTGGCTCCGGCTTCGGCCTCGCCTTGGCTACCGGCTTTGGCCTCACTTCGGCCACTGGCCTCGGCCTCACTTCGTTCTCGATCCTTGGCTCCGGCTTCGGCCTCGCTTTGGCCACCGGCCTCGGCCTCACTTCGTTCTCGATCCTTGGCTCCGGCTTCAGCCTCGCCACGGCTACCGGCTTCGGCCTCGCTTCGGCCACTGGCCTCGGCCTCACTTCGTTCTCGATCCTTGGCTTCGGCTTCGGCCTCGCCTCAGCCACTGGTCTTGGCCTCACTTCATTCTCGATCCTTGGCTCCGGCTTCGGCCTCGCCTCGGCTACCGGCTTCGGCTCACTTCGGCCACCGGTCTTGGCCTCACTTCGGCCTCATTCTGGCCTTAATCCTTTGGCATCGACACCAGCTTCGACTATTCCCTAAAAATGACCCTTACCTACTCGCGTTACCATAGTCACTGGAATTTGCTAGCTATGGGAAAATCAAGGGAAGATTGAATTAAAATTCATTGATAGCAAAATAGTTTTACAAAATTGCCGGTCAAAGCCAGACCTGATACAACAAAAAGAAAAACTAGGGTTCGGCCGGGTCTGAGCCGTCATCCTCCTCGTCTGGCTACAGATCTTCAATCCCTTCGAGGCCGTAGAGCTTTCGGATTTTTTCTTTGTAGTCCCGGAAGACACCGTCATATGCAAATCCTGTTGTCTCAGCCAATTCTTTATTGAAGGCAGCAGATTTCCTAAAATTTTCTACGGCTTCGGCGGCCTTCTTCTCGGCCTCGGTGGCCCTCTTTTCGGCTTTGATCACCGCCGCCTTTAGATTGGCAATTTCAACGTCAGACCGGCAGGCGATTTCCTCCGCGTTCTCGGCTCTTTCCTCGGCCACACCGATTTCAATGGTGGCAGGATGTAATCGGTTCTTCAACAAATATACTTCCGACTCCGCCACCTTCAACTTTTCTTCCGCCACTCTCTGTTTCTCCTTGGCCACCTGAGCATTATCCAGCTCATTGTCCACCTGGCGCTGGGCCACCTCCAGCGCATCTTTCGCCTTTTCAGCCCTAAGTCGGGCAACCTCGGCTTCAGCTTCGGACTTCTGCGCCCGGGCAGTCTTCGCCCGGACCTCCTCCAAAGCTGCCTCGGCCCTCGCCTTTACTTCTCGAATCTCTTCCAGCGACTGGTCGAGAGCAGCCTGGGCCAAGGACCAAAGGCCCCTCATGGCGGTCAAGGAGTTCAATGCCTGCGCAAGACTCACAGTTAGGTAAAGAAACAGGAACAATAGAGGTTGACAATGGGACAATACTTACCCAAAGATGGGCCACGAACGCCTTTCGAAAGAATATAGAAGTCCTTTGATGTTGAAGGAACCTCTGCAGCTCGGGCACGGTGGCTTGGGCTACTGTCCGCTCGGCCCAACGAGTGTGACAAAACAAGATTGACTGAAAGGAAACGTCGACCTCTTCCTCTTCGGCGGACTCCGTGGCAACTGGTGTGGGCTCAGCTTCTGGCTGCACATCCGGCACCCGGCTTGAGCAGGTTCATCAACCCCTACTCCCTCGGTGGATGGGGCGGCCTCTGGATTGGGTCCCAAAGCCACGTCGATCGGCTCCGCCTCGAGGGCCATTGGCGGTGATAACGGTGCCTCAGCCTTCTCCGGAGGGTTGTCCGTCATATCAATGGGGAATGGGAGCAAGGTCGTCCTTCCTCAGCCTCGTTCCTTCCTGAAGCCTCTCGGCTTCGGCTTTCTTGACAACTTTGGGGGGCCTCCCTCTTGGCAGGGGCCCCATCCTCTCGAACCTTTCTTTTCTTTTTGGTGGCCCTCCTTATTTCCGAAGCGATGGTGCCATGCCTGCGGATCAATGAACTTTGGTCAAAAGAGGAAGAGGAAAAGCTAAGAGATGAAAGGTTGTACTGCTCACCGTGGCCAGGAATAAGACTCGCTAGCCAAAGATTCTCCTCGGCTAGCAGCCGGTTGTAGCGAGGGATGTCGGTAGTAATCAACTGCCCGAACGCCTCCTGATCCCTGGAAAGAATTCTAGGGTCTTTGTTGGCCTCGGTGTCGAGAATTCTCCACTCGGTCTTCACTCCCTCAATTTGGGCAAAGAAGAATCTACTTTTCCACCCCTTAACCGAAGTGGGAAGATGCAGCTTAAGAGTTCTAGTGGGTCTAGGGGCAAAGGACCACCATCCCGATTGTTTCCTAAGGGTATAGAAGCAACGAAAAAGAGAAATCCAAGCCTCTATCCCATGGATGTGGCATAGCACTACGAAACCTACGAGGGTCCGAATGGAATTCGGGACCAACTGAGCTAAGGCTAAGGAATATCTATCTAAAATGTTAAGTATGAAAGGATGAATGGGGATACGGAGACCAGCCTTAAAATAATATTCATAAAGGGCTATCCGGTCCGGATAGGAAGAGGTTATCCTGTCTTCAGATAAGGGACGATACAGGCAGAGGTCTGTAGGGATTTGGTAAAGAGCCCTGAGATTGATAATCTCTTAGGCAGTCATGACAGAGGCAGTCCTTTCGGGAGACTGCCTCTCATGGGAAGAGGGGCCAGCGACCGCTGGACGGTGTTGTGCAGGAGCCCGTCCGGCGGCTGGGCGATTTTCGGCACAAGGCTGCCCCGCAGGCCGCCGCTCCTCCGAAGGAGCATCCCCTACGTGTCTTTTCAAAATCATCTCGCCAAGTTTGCTCCGGCTACGTGCCCACTTCCCATTGGGGATGGCTACGGCAACCACCCGAAGCGCAGGACCCTGAGGCCGCTGCTAGCGAAGGGATGGCGGTGACCTCACCGCAATGATGCGCCCGCCCAGCACTCGAGGAAAATCCTCCTCGTTCCCAACTATTGAAGTGGGCGAAATGATGGCATTGCAGTGTCCGATGCATCATTAGGGGGACGGCTCTTGGCATGTGGCGCCTGAAGATTAGCCACCGAATGATAAAGTGCCCCTTTTCAATGGTAGGAGCACGCTCACCCATCTCAGGGGCGGGGGGGCATCTGATGTGGCTAATCACCATCAGGCGGTACAATAACACACCGCATGATTTTTTGAACAATTTCTGATGGCTTAGAGCTTGGCCTCGAATTCGGCTCGGCCTCGACTTTGGCCCCGGATTCAGCTCGGCCTTGGCCTCTGCTTCGGCTCCAGATTTGGCTGGCCTCGGCCTCGGCTTCGGCCGCAGATTCGGCTCGGATTCGGCTCAGCCTCGGCTTCGGCCTCGGATTCGGCTCGGCCTCGGCTTTGGCCTCGGATACGGCTCGGCCTCGGATTCGGCTCGGTCTCGGCTTTGGCCTCGGATTCGGCTCGCCTCGGCTTCGGCCTCGGATTCGACTCGGCCTCGTATTCGGCTTGGCCTCGGTTTCGGCCTCCGATTCGGCTCGATCTCGGTTTCGGCCTTGGATTTAGCTCGATCTCGTCTCCGAATCCCGCCTTGACCTCGGTCTTGGGTCCTGATTTCCTTCATGCTACGCCCCCTGCGCTCATGAAACCAACTTTGGATATCAAGCTCGGTGATATAAAATGCCAGCTACAACACGGCTGGCCCGCCTATCATGGCCAGATTTATGGGAAGTTGCCATCACACACAACAGTCGACGATATACGCGGCACCCATTCAGCAATGGCTCACCCGCCCGCCATTCGTGAAGCTCATCCTAACAAAGCAGATTTGACGGTCCCAACGAAACGAGGTAAACGTGACCCCCCAGACAGGTATAAGAAGAGGACCTGAGCTCAACGCGAGGGGCTCTCGATCTCTCTCTCTCTATCTCTCTCTCTCATGCACTACTTGATCACTGAACTCCTATTCATCAGGCCATTGACTTGAGTATCGGATGGTCCCCACCGACACAACTAGTCTGGGACTTTTTGCAGGTTCTGGGAGGAAGAAGGCTATATATCTACATCCCCGGCGGCCTGTGGAGATATCCGTCGCCCGGTGCTCTCCGAAAGTGATTTGACAGCAACACAATGGTTTTCCTCAAGCATTCCAATGTCTCGGACATGAACATGATGGAGCCAGTCAGACGCCCTAAATGATGAAAGGAAACAAATCCGCCGGTCTTGCACTTGAAATTCTAAACTGTAATAGAATTTCCTTGAATAAATGATTCCTAGTTGCACTACCATGAACCTTAATTTCACATATGCATCGATTTCACCAATCCATGTCTCCAAAATTACAATAGGCCATGATCTTGTAATGAATAGACAAACAATAAATAACAATAATAATTCCCTACCTTTTAGAAATTCAAATTCCTCAAGCTTAAATTCACCTCAAAAATTTGGCCAAGTATAGCAGTAAACATGTTGATGATGAGAAAAAATAAAAGAAAACTAGAGAAAGAAGCATCAATTACCCTCCTCGAGCTCTCCTCATGGCCGGCGATGCCTTCGGGATTCCTGACGAGATTGCGCTATCCGGCAGTGAGGCCGATTCACTGACGGATGGTCCGAAACCGTCATTCATTTTGTTGGGCAAAATTGAAAAGAAAATTTCTGGCATGGGTTACAGAAGGATGGAGGAAAGAACGGAAGCGAGACGTAACAAGGTGAGCGGCTCCCGCTGTCAAGAAAGCATGGCAGAGAGGGAGGGAGGGAAGGAGGAAGCGGCGAGGGAAAAGAGCAAAGAAAACCTAACCGCGCCAAGGTGGCAGTACCTTTACACGTGATAATGTTGCCAAAGCTTGACATCGCGCGTGAGAGCCCGTGGCAGATATTTTGAAGGCGAGAAAAGATCTAGCGCGAGTATAGCCGGCGATGATGGGATGGAAGGGCATCGGAGCCGTTGCTTCACAGTACGGTATCTAGTGGGAGATATTTTTGTAATCGAAACGCGAGACCTTTCTGGAGCTAGCGACTGCCGCGCCTTTCGCTTCCGATCCGATAACCATCGGCGTCAATCGTCAAGAGATCGTAAATGATGTGAAAGGGGAAGGATGGTGGGCTCCGTTGTCTCCGCTGGGGCTGGGAGTGTTCCTTAGGGGGACGAACATTTGGAGCTCCTCGTATGCAATCATTTTTTTCGAATGTGTATGTATAATTCTTTGGATTTAAAGAAACAAAACTCTTTGTGTTGGCGCACAAAGAAGGGCAATGAATATAAGCATTGATCATACATGCTTGCATGAGTGTATAATTAATGCACATGTTTATTATACATTTTTATGCATTGAAAATGATGCATAAAAAGTTTTCTTCTAAAAAAATATTTAATTAGAATTCAACATGAGGGTCCGCAATGTTTGAAAACAAATCTCACCTTTTTTTTTATGCTTAAAGTTATCAAACATTTAGTTTTAGTGTGTGATTTGTTTGTAGATATTTTTTGATCCAAACATAATTTCTAGATTTAAAATACTTAAGCATGTAGAACATCTATATAGTAATATAATGTAAAATGCTAAATATCTCATGTTAATATATTTAATAAATAAAAATATATAAAATTTTAAAAAAATTATTTTATTAATTAAAAAATCATAATAAAGTAATATTTTTCAAAATAATATATATTATATAAAAATATATAACAAACACATAGAAGTAGAATGTATATTATAAATATATATTGTAATCATTATAATAATATATAAAAATTATATAAACAATAATTAAATATTTGTACATATCAAATAAATAATATTATAGCTAATAATTATTATATATTTAATATGTAATAGATTTATAAATAATATATATATATATCTTAAATTTGCAATTATAAATATTTATGAACTTTTTCATATTAAATTATTATAATATTAATATTTATAATATAAAAATATTAATATATATGTCTAATATAAAATATATATTATATTTATAATATGTATTATTTATTTGATTTATAAATACCTAGAAATCCTCCCAGCTTGACCCACTCACACCGAACGAAGCCACTTCCTGGCTCCATAGCAATGTCGGAGCCTCGTTACCATGACACCCTAAAGTTTTGAAACCTAGAGTGGTGATAAGAGAGAGTTACTATCCAAACCAATTTACTATGAAACATGGACTCAAAAACTTTGAGTCAAAATGTAGCACTACAATAATTTTTTGATATAGCAACGCTAAAAAAGATATTTTTTGATGAATATTAGCGTCGAAAAAAGACATGTCGATGCTTTTAAAAGTAATAAGCCTTGAAAAAAGATATTTCACGCTTTTAAAAGCATCGACAAAGCTGGAGTGAAAATAATAGTTTTTTGACTATTTAAAAAAGCATCGGCAAAATTTTGATAAGCGTTGGAAAGTTTCAGAACCCCCGTAAACCAAACCCATGACCCCGCATCCCATGCCATCCTTTTCCTCCGCCGCCCTCCTTCGCTTGCGCCCCTTGCCCTCCCTCCTCCCCACCGTCAGGGTTCTCCTCGCCCCTTGCCCTCCCTCCCCGAGCCGCCAGAGTCCTCCTCTATTGCCTTCGCCCCTTCTGCTCCCTCTCCTTCCCCCTCTCCACCCACGCCACCCTCTCCTCCTCCTTCACCCCTTGCCCTCCCTTCCTCAGCCATCGTGGTCCTCCTCCGCCGCCTCCTCCCCCTTCTGCTCCCTCTCCTTGCCCGTTCAAACCATTCATTCAAACATTAAAAAAAGAGAAAACAAATCATAATTAAAATCCAACATTCAACGCAATAACTGGAGGTCAAAGGAATTATAACAAAACGCTGATCTTAAGCGCGTGCAGCTTGCTTAAGTTACCTAGCCACATACGAACAGCATTGGCAGTGTATTCTCTTTCCAGATGCCGACGCTTTTAAGCATCGTCATCGCTTTAAAGTGAATTTTAAAATTTTAAGCGCGTTAATTTAAAAACTTTATTTTCAATACTTTTAGAAAGCATTGTCAGATTTTCAACATTTTAAAATTCTGCCCATCAAAAGCTATAACTAGAAGTAATAGTTCTAAAAAAGTTTAATAGAAAACCCATTTATTACCCCTTCAGCTATCCCCTAAGGGCATATTTAGTAATTTAAAAAAAGTTACCCCTTGCGCCCCCGCGCCCACCAAAACCTTAGGCAGTGTTTGAAATAGGCAACCCCCTGCGCCTCCCGCCCATCAAAAGCTATAACTAGAAGTAATAATTATAAAAAGTTTAATCAGAGAGATAACCCATTTATTACCCCTTCCGCTATCCCCTAAGCGTAGATTTAGTAATTTAAAAAAAGTTAACCGTCCGCACTCCCTACCCACCAAAACCTTAGACAGTGTTTGAAACAGGCAACCTCCGTGCCTCTCGTCCGTCAAAAGCTATAACTAGAAGTATTTAATCAGAGAGAAAACCCATTTATTACCCCTTCAGCTATCCCCTAATGGTATATTTAGAAATTTAAAAAAAGTTAACCCCCCGCGCGCCCATCAAAACAGATTTAGTAATTTAAAAAAAGTTAACCACCCCGTACCCGCGCCTCCTGCCCATCAAAAGCTATAATTAAAAGTAATAGTTCTAAAAAGTTTAATGAGAGAACCCATTTATTATCTTATTCCCTAAGGGCAGATTTAGTAATTTAAAAAAGTTAACCCCCTGCGCCCACCAAAACCTTAGGCAGTGTTTGAAACAGGCAACCCCGCGCCTCCCATCTATCGAAAGCTATAATTAGAAGTAATAGTTCTAAAATGTTTAATGAGAGATAACCCATTTATTACCCTATAGCTATCCCCTAAGGGCAGATTTAGTAATTTAAAAAAAGTTAACCCCAGTGCCTCTCGCCAACCAAAATAGATTTAGTAATTTAAAAAAAGTTAACCCCCCCCTCTGTCCACCAAAACCTTAGGTAGTGTTTGAAACAGGCAACCCCGTGCCTCCCGCCTATCAAAAGCTATAATTTGAAGTAATAGTTTTAAAAATTTTAATGAGAGATAACCCATTTATTACCCCTTAAGCTATCCTCTAAGGGCAGATTTAGTAATTTAAAAAAAGTTAACCCCTTGCTCTCCCACATACAAAAACAGATTTAGTAATTTAAAAAAAAAAGTTAACCCCTCGCGGCCAGTGTTTGAAACAGGCAACCCCCGCTCCTCCCGCCCATCAAAAGCTATAATTAGAAGTAATAGGTTTAAAAAAGTTTAGTGAGAGATAACCCATTTATACCCCTTCAGAGATTTAGTAATTTAAAAAAAGTTAAATCCCCGTGCCTCTTGCCCACCAAAACAGATTTAGTAATTTAAAAAAAAGTTAACCCCCTTGCGCCCCCCGCCCACCAAAACCTTATGTCGTGTTTGAAACAGGCAACCCACGCTCCTCCCGCCCACCAAAAGCTATAATTAGAAGTAATAGTTTTAAAAAATTTTAATGAGAGATAACCCATTTATTACCCCTTTAGATATCCCCTAAGGGCATATTTAGTAATTTAAAAAAAGTTAACCCCCGCGCCCCCACCCACCAAAACCTTAGGCAGTGTTTGAAATAGGCAACCCCCGCGCTGCCCACCTATCAAAAGCTATAATTAGAAGTAATAGTTTTAAGAAAGTATAATGAGAGATAACCCATTTATTACCCCTTCAACTATCCCCTAAAGGCAGATTTAGTAATTTAAAAAAAGTTAACCCACTGCGCCTCCCACCCACCAAAACAGATTTAGTAATTCAAAAAAAGTTAACCTCCCACACCCCTTGCCCACAAAACCTTAGGTAGTGTTTCAAACGGGCAACCCCGGTGCCTCCGGCCCATCAAAAGCTATAATTAGAAGTAATAGTTTTAAAAAAGTTTCATGAGAGATAAGCCATTTATTACCCCTTTAGCTATCCCCTAAGGGCAGATTTAGTAATTTAAAAAAAGTTAACCCCCCTTGGCCCCCGCCCACCAAAACCTTAGGTAGTGTTTGAAACAGGCAAACCCTGCTCCTCCCACCATCAAAAGCTATAATTAGAGTAATCGTTTTAAAAAAGTTTAATGAGAGATAACCCATTTATTACCCCTTCAGCTATCCCTAAGAGCAGATTTAGTAATTTAAAAAAAGTTAACCCCCTGCGCCCCCTACCCACCAAAACAGATTTAGTAATTTAAAAAAAGTCAACTCTCCGCCCACCAAAACCTTAGGTAGTGTTTAAAACAGGCAACCCTCGTGCCTCTCGCACATTAAAAGCTATAATTAAAAGTAATAGTTCTAAAAAGTTTAATGAGCTATAATGGAAGATTTAGTAATTTAAAAAAAGTTAACCCCCCTCGCCCACCAAAACAGATTTAGTAATTAAAAAAAAGTTAAACCCCCCGTTCCTAAACCTCCCTCCCAAAACCATTATATAAGGCAACCCATATGGTCTTCTTGGGCGCGCCCCCTCCCCTCTTCCCAAAACCATTATATAAGGCAACTCACATAGTTTCCTTGAGCATAGTTGTTCTTTGTACCTAGTGAGAAAGATGGCTCCAACGCAAGAAAGTCGTGATCCTGCAGACGAACAAGGCACCCCCGAATCGCTACCGGCGGTGGATGTCATCTTAGAGATCCTCACCCGTGCATCGCTCGAAGCCTTGCGTGCTTGCCGATGCGTGTGTTGGAAATGGTATCGACTCACCTACCATCCGCTCTTCACTTCCCTCCATTGCCAACGAACCCAAACGATATCGGGTTATTTCATGCAATGCATGAAGAAAGCCCGCTACTTCTCGAGCTTCGTCTCCATGCACCCTTTGCCACCCTCAGCTCAGCCTCTGTCCCTGTACTTCCTCCCCAGGAACGTGAAGATTGAAGCGGTGGCCCCTCAAGGTATCATGCTTTGCACCCTGCAAGAGTCCGCCAGCATGATCCCTCGGTTTTATGTTTGCAAGCCAGCAACTCGGCAATAGTGCAGAATACCAAACCCGAGAACAAGGTACCATACCAGGAAAACTGCCATGGTGACCTGTTCCTCTGGACGACGGTTGGAGTATAAGATTGTCCGGTTCTCCGAACCAAAACCGTCGAACGACAGCAAGTCGGCCTACGACCTATGGTGCGAGATCTTCGACTCGCGCTCGAGAGCTTGGAGACGGTCGAACGACATCCGGCTGCCTCCATACACGCTGCTCAGCTATGATGCTGCGGTTACGGCCAACGGAGCGGTCCATTGGCTGACTTACGATGATATCTTTGCATTCAATGTTTGCAACGAGAGCTGGAGGTTGATACCCCTACCTAAAAGCGCTAGGAGAGATGAGAACGGGTGGCGCACCAAGCGAGTACTACTTACGAAGCGTGAAGGCCTTCTTTGCCTGCTGCTAGTTGATGATGAGTGGTTGGCGATCTGGGTCATGGCCGACTACGAAGAGCAAATATGGGAGAGGAGGGAAGTGGTGAGCCTGGAAGCCCTCAAGAAGGACAGAACATCGACGATTGTCTTCGACTTATATCCCCTAGTGTCGCATTAGCATGTAGTTGGAATCGGGTTATCTGGTATGATTTCTTCCCAAGTTAATTAGTTTTAACATTTTTTTTGGAGTATTCAATTCGGTGGATATTTTGTTAGGTGATTTTATTAAGGTTATAACTTTGTTGTTGGACTTGGATTATTTTTATCATTGCAGGTATGACTTTTGCACGGAGAAGCTGACGACGGTTGACTCTTGTCATGCAAACTTTTGTGGACAGTTTTTTCCGTTCCAGTCGGATTTGGTCCCCTGCGAATTAACGGATGAAGGTCGAGCATATAAGGCAAAAAAAGAAATTTAGTTTAAAGCCTTTTTATTTTATTTTGTGTGTAATAACGTGGGATCTAGTTTGCTGGGGCTAGTTCAACAAACTGGTTACTTTAGGATCTTAAATTGGAGTGTATCTTGTTTTTAATGCTAGATTTTTTTTAAACTAATTTTGCAAATTATTAGATCCAATTATATCTTTCATATATCCGGCTGGTGTTATTTTTTTTTGTTAAACAATTCCTGTTCGCTTCGTCAAAATCAAATTAATCAGCATGCAGCCATGCCAACTATCCTTTATTTTCTTGACATATGTCTTCAGAACCACCACCTATATTTCCTTTAGGCGAAATAAGAGAATATGGGCCTTTTAAAAGAAGATCATATCCAGGATGAAAAAAAAAACATTTGACTAGTGGCATTGGTTCATTGAACTGCAATTAGACCCAAAGTCAAATTGGAATTTTTATTAAATAAATTAAATAAATTAAAATTTTAAAATATTCTTATTTTATTAATTAAAAAATCATAATAAAGTAATATTTTTCAAATATAATAATTATATTATATAAAATATATAACAAACACATAGAAGTAGAATGTATATTATAAATATATAATTGTAATCATTATTATAATATAAAAATTATATAAACAATAATTAAATATTTGTACAAACCAAATAAATAATATTATTATAGCTAATAATTATTATATATTTAATGTGTAATAGATTTATAAAATAATATATATATCTTAAATTTAAAATTATAAATACTTATGAACCTTTTCATGTTAAATTATTGTAATATTAATATTATAATATAAAAATATTAATATATATGTCTAATATAAAATATACATTATATTTATAATATAAATTATTTATTTGATTTTTAAATACCTAGAAATCCTCCAAGCTCGATCCACTCACACTGAACGAAGCCACTTCCTGGCTCGAAGCCTCTTTACCATGACATCCTAAAGTTTTGAAACCTAGAGTGGTGATAAGAGAGAATTACTATCCAAACCAATTTACTATGAAACAGTGGCCTCTAAAGTTTCTTTCCTCAATGAAGATCTATCAAGTTTGGACTTAAAGATGAGGAGGAGCTAATCCCTGCTCCTTCATGGACTCAAAAACTTTAAGCCAAAATGTAGCTAGCAACACAAGCTCCATAGGTAGCTCAAACAACGTGCAACAAGCCTGTAGATTGTAGTTCTAAGACCGGTGACTCTATTTCTGAAGCAGCTTAAACAACCTGCATAGGTCCAGTGGTAGGCCAGCCTATATAAAGTCCTTAAGTTTAGGATTCTATTGCCATCAAAAAAATTCGGAAAAGACATAGCACAAATATGAGTTCAAGAGCCCATTTTCCGAATTGTATTTCCTTTTCTTCCAATTTCTGCTTCTATTTTCTTCATTTTTTTCCTTCTTCTAGACAACTAATTGAGTTGTTTAGGTCACACCTCCACTTAATTGCAGTACTTTGGGATATTCTTGCCAAACAAGTTACATGGACAGGTGGAATTTGCTTTGGACTATAGATGGTTATTTCTAAAAATGGCTAATTTCTCAAAAAAAATTAAATTTTGAAATACAATAATAAAATATAAAATATTAAAACAAAATGAGCCTCAAGTAAGGCATGTGCAAATACTATCTAAGAATAAAATTCATCCCTTCATTTAGGTTGTTTGGCAAGAACATCTTCAAGGTACAATAACCTAACTTACTCCAAATCCTTCAATCATGAACATGATCAAGTGGAGGTGTGACCACATGTCTCCTTCCACTACCTATAAATAGATTAAAAAAAAAGAGGAAAGAAAAGTAGAAAATAAAAGAAAAAAATAGAATTTAAAAATTGAGCTTCCAAACTTATAGCAGCACTAAAGTTTTTCTTAAATTTCTTAATAATGTTTGAGACCTTGAATTTTGAGGCCTTTATATAGGCTCGACGAGGAGCCAAAATAACCTCAATCTTAAAAGCCTTGGTGGCCTGCCAACACTAGGCCTCGAAAAATTTTGACTGCATGTTGATCATATGGGCAGCATGCAAAATGATATGGGAAAGGCTTACTGTACTATCCTTTACTGTAGCAAATATGTACCAACTGTGTAGATTGGCTGGTTATGCATATCAACGCACGTGCGATGTGCGATAAGGCCCATTGGGCTACTGCACATGCAACGTTATGTACAGATGACCAAAAGATATTGTCATCTTATAAAGGCTGGAGAGTACCAAGTCAACCCAAATTTAAATTTAAAATTTAAACTAAAAAAGCCAAATTTTGGATAAATGTGTGGTAAAACTGGCTAGCCACATAAGTGATCCCCCCATGCATGCACATAACATAACATGATATGTGGTAAAACTAGCTAGCCATGTGTTTGATCACCCAATGCATGCACATAACATAACAGTATATGCACATATACATGTCTCGCCTCATTACATGAACATGTACATGACAAACCAAGATGATTGAGTGATCATGTGTGCATTTGTGGCTGCTAATCAACATCCTAAGCCGGTCTAATACTTTGTGTAGTTCAATAAATGTATGTGTACTTCCATATAAATTCTAATAAAAAATTAAATATAATTTTTTTAAAAAAATTAGAACTTTTAAAATTTTAATATTTTAAAAACACTTTAACAAACCCTCACAAAATGTTTAAAATTTTAAAACTACCAAAATCATAAAAGCAAATCTAAGCAACTTATAATGTATATGGTATATCCATTTGAAGAAATTGTAGTAGATTAAATATTAAATATAGGTTCTTCTCTCATATTTTACAAATTATGTTTACAGTATAGATTAATTAGGCTTTTATATGCTTAAAGCCCTTACAATTAGTATTTGATCACACAAACACACATTAGATAGCATAAGGTGTTTTAAGGGTACTGGTTACCAATATTTTGATTGAAAATACGCTATCAGCCATCTATTTGTTCTCGGCAACACTGCATTGCTTGAGGATCTTTCAAGAAGGATATCTCGAAGTATTATGAAGGTCAAATTGATGACTCTAGAGATAAATTGCACTAAGGTAGAATAAAAAATCGAATCTAAAACTATATTTATTGCTAAAGCTAATTTTAGTCATATTAATCCTTGATGATAATAAGGTCACAATTGAACTAATTAATTAAAAAGCATTAAGAATAATATAAATCAGCATATCCAACTTCATTATAAATATATGGACAATATAAAAAAGAATAGCATAATTTCCTAAAAATTTATCAAGTCATAAAAAAATTAGCATATTAATTAACTAAGGGATTGTTCTAGGCATGGTGTCTTAGAATAATCAAGAGCAAAAAGGCTTGAGCCCATCATTTGCTCACTAACAGTAGATATCTAATCTTTATGATTAGAGATTCTATAAAAGAGAATCAATATGATATAAATAAAATTAATTATGGTCATGCTAAAGTATATTTCTATTGAAAAACATCTTACATCCCTATGGTGACAGTACTCTTGTTACTGGCAAGAAAAATTATAAAGAATAACTTATAATCTTAATGCATCCAAAGAAAGAAGTTTGTAGAGTAATAGAACACAAATACTCTTAAAGGGCTATACACTATATGAGAACAATCGGTAAGACTACAACTAGGGGTTTAGAAAAATCTTAACAAATTTTTATAAAAAATGAAAATATTAAATGCAAGGTTTTTAAGATGAATTGATCTATACTATTTTTTTTTTTTTAAGAATGTGAGAGATGAACCTAGATCTAAGGTCTAATATATTATAAGTCTTTTCTTTTTTTTTAATAACAATGGAGAGGTTACAATCGCATAAACACTATTCCACAAGCATTAGCTGCAATTATCTAAGAAAGTCTAAGATAGATCTTAAAAGAGAAGATTGAAAATGCTCCTTCCTTGTCACTAGCCAAGCAATTAGCCATCTGGTTTATTTCTCTGAACACATCAGTACACACAAAGCGTGACACAGATTCATAAATTTACCTTACAGCTCGTAGAAAAAGGCACGATAGTCAGATTTATCTTAAATCTAAAAAATGCTACCACTGAAACATGTTTCAAGATATATTTGAATGTTGGAAATGTAATACTACGGCTTGGAATCTATACCAAACCTCAGTTAACTCAGCCATAATAACTAAGTTGTGTGCAAATGAACAACCAAAACAAGTAATACTATCCTATGATCCCAAATAATTGATGATATATCTTATGCCTGAAAGATTCAGGATGAGTTAAACCATTGTATCTTAAAGATGTTCTTACCTAACAAGTTACATGAAAGCATGTATATTGTTCTTGTTCTTAGGGTAGTATTTTCATGTATCTCAATCTAAATGTGCTTTAATTTTAATTTTTCTATTTTTATTGAATTTTATATTTTATTTTTGCTCAATAAATCAACAATTCCTAGGAGAAACAAAGAACACAGAACATCTCCTAAAATGGAAACATTAAGAATATTTTTGTCCTTGACCAATGACAAAAATTTGCTTTAAAAAAATGACATTCCAAAAATAAACTACAATTAATGCACTTCCCTTGACCATATACTGAATCCTTCTAGATATAACAATAATTTGTTACAGATCAGTTTGTATTCTCATCATATTTGGACACTAGAAAATGCATCGAAGTAACTAAATTCACACTATCATGCTGTTAAAGCCACAACATACAAAGTGGAAGATAAAAGAAAACTGGGAGATATAAGAGATGGAAAGTTGAGATAAGAGTGTAAAAGATTATTGATTTTTTTTTTTTATAATTAACATAAGACACACTAGTAAGTCTCTTCTCACACAGTCGATATCTAGCTTGAAGTTTACGCAACTATATTGTCACCCGGACACGACACTACCATAGGATTCACCATAGCTAGCTATATATCCATCAAAGAAATTAAAAATCTGGACCATGTCATACTTTCACCATGTTCCTAATTAGTTAATGGTCTTTTAATTCTTTCTTCCTCTACCGATGCTCATGATAATAGGACATTTAATAACCATCCACTAACACCATAAAATTATAGCCAGAGTCATATTCAATTTCATACCATAGCGTCCAACCAAAGGTATATGGGACCAACGTCTGTTTGACTCAAAACCCTCTAAATAGTATAAACACTTAGCAACTCAAAATAATAAATATTCATAATCTTAGTCTACATGAGCAAATATTAAGGTCATTCCCTCTAGTACTCATGCCAGGAAACGGCAATGACTCCCTATGCTAACACACCTCATTCCCCTTAATACTACAATCTATTGTCATTGTTGTGGTTGTCATGATTGCCATTATCATTATCATCCTCAATATTATAATCACCATCACCATCTATATTATCATTATTCTCATCAACCACATCATCATTATCATCTTTATTACCATCATCATCATTGCCATTATGATCATCAACATTATTACCTTTCTTAAAGCCCAAGCCCTTGAAAGGATTTGGATTAAATCAGATTCCTACCATAAATATTATAAATCCAAGATATTTTTGGCTTAGTTTTCATATTGACAACTATCTTGATCATCATCCTCATCACCACCCCCACTTCCTCTAAATCCTAAATTGAATCCTAACCCACTGAAAGTATTGGACCAAATTTTCTAAATTAGATTTCAATCTTAAATACTCTGAATAAAAGATAATTTCCCTTAGCCTGCCAAATTGTAAAATATAATCATCATCATCATTTACTTTCTTTCAAAGCCCAAACCCTCATCCTAGCCCATTGAAGGAATTAGACTAGATTCTTTTAAATCAGATTCCTATCTTAAATACTTCAAATCCAAAACAATTTCCTTTAGTTAGTTATATTATCAAATATATTCATCATCATCACTCCTCCCTCTAATGCTCAAACCCTAACCCTAACCCATTAGAGGAATTGAACTAATTTTTTCAATTGGATTCTTACCTTAAATACTAAAATCCAAAATAATTTTCTCTCAATTAGTCAGGTACCTCCCTTTGAATCACAAATGGTAGCCATCGAAGGAATTGAATTTTCTCTTTTTAAAAAATCAGAATCCCGTCTTAAATACTCCAATTTTAAAACAAGTATATTCTAGTTTGTTGGATGTAACAGCATCATCTTCATTTTCCTCTTCTTTGTCATTCACATCATAGTCTTCATGATATAAAACGGATAACTTTGAAGCTTATGATTGGTTGATAGTGCTAATTCAAGTAAGGCAATAAACTTTTTCTTTTATACTTGCAAATAAAGATGAATAAAGGACAATAATTGTACTATTTATTTGATACTATATAGTTTTTGCATTGCTGCAGTAGGAAGCACCTTGATATCCTTTATAATAAAATTTATGTTGTTAAATATAAATGAAATCTCCAACTACAATCATCATTTGCCTTGTAAATGGGGAATTTCACTAGAAATTAAGCGAGTAAGAATTGAAAAAACAAAGTGCTTTATCAAGACTTTGAAAAGAATATAAGCTAGAGTCTTTAATGTTGTAATATCTCTTGTGTGTGTATATATATATATATAACTTATTCATCTATTATAAATCTGATTTGACCAATAAAACAACTTAACCTATCAATTAGGTGATCATTGAGACTTATGAACAAGTTTTCGCCATGCCAATCCAGCTCAAAGAAGTTAATTCTACTTGAATACATAAGTTATTCTTTCATATTTGCATATCTTTATAATATTATATGCCTAGAGAAAATTTGGATAATAAATCTCTTTCAATGCACGTATTTTTTAAGTTCTTAGAGATGCTTCGCCTTTCATTATTATCTCTTCACAATCAAACAAAAACTCTTATCATTTTATAATTAATTTAAACAAGAATGCTTCATAATTATCTCATATCAATAATCATAAAATGTCAATGTAAATAAATTAATTTAATTGTTTCTATTTAATCAATAATAATTTATAACAAATGATAATGACTATCCAAAAACAAAGGAAATCATCTTTGCACATGAATAAGGTGTGAGAATCAATCTTTCCTTCTAAAAAAATATACTTTCTAATATTAATGTCAACCGCTCTAGTCCTTGTAAACAACAAAAAAACTACATCACATGCATATGAAGAAATTAAATTAGCTAGAAGAAAACTTAAATGATTTATGTTATGAAATTTAGAATGCTAACTAGAATAGTTAACCAATAAGAATCAATAGAAATACATTCGCTTACTGGAGAATATTTTATATTCTATTTTTGCCTATTTTTATGATATAAATTTGTTTGAAAAATAAAATATATAGCATCATAGGTTCCTTTAATATGTTAATGCATCAATTTCTCACTCTAGTCATTGTCTTACGTTTGCTGTTTACCTTATTATTACATTTATATTAAACTACTTTTGATAATGAAGGTATCATGAAGTATTTTCAAGTTGCAAAGAACGCATTTTATACATAATTTTGGTTGATCGATTGAGTTGGCAAAGCTTAGGTTTGATTTTGTTTTATTGTGCATTTCTCGCTTTATTTGAGAAATAGGAAGATAACATCCGAAAAATAGATTTTTAAAAAGTATGCACCTAGGAAATGGTTTTTGAGAAGTAGATTTTTGAAAAAATAATTTTGATGCATTCAGTGGCAAAGAGGTTCGGAAGATGCACTTTTTTCTGATGGCTATATTTGCTTAGCCGCCTCTTTTCTCAAAAAATGAAGTTAGTTTAAATTAGCTGTATTCAATTATTGAGTCCAAAAAAAAAGCATTACTTTCATATTAATATAATTTCATTTTATATTATAATATTAAAAAAAAGATATATTTCTTAATTATTAAGTTATAATATTTATGTGTGTGTATATATATATGTGTGTGTGTATGTGTGTGTGGCTGATGAAGCTACATGTAAGTTAACAGCCGAAGCTACCTGACGGCGAAAGTTGAGACGGTCCCGTCTTCGGACTCGGCCCTAGCTCCAAGGCGGCCTCGTCTCTGAACTCGGCCCCAGTCTCTAGGGCGGCCTCAGCTCTAACAAGATCGGGCCCACCAACTACCTACGGCCCACATGTCTAATAAAGCCAGGTCCACCAACCGCCTACGGCGTGCGTCTGATGGGATAAACCCCACAAATCTTGACCTTCTGAAAGTCATCATTTATCATGAGGCTTTAATTACTTAGATTAGATGGAACAAACCCCACTAATCCTGATATTCCATCCTGAAAGTCATCATTCATCATGAGGCCCCAATTACTCAGATCAAATGGGACAAACCACGACGATTCTAACATTACGCCCCAAAAAGTCATCATCTATCCATAAAGTCACCATCTATCATGAGACTCCACATGACGCTAGATAACAAGGAATATCAATAAAATGGGTAAGGAGAACCCCTGATCAGGTATGAACACACAACAAACACTCAAGTACTTAGAGAGCTGAACAATCTCTAACTCTCTTTCTCTTTCTCTTTCGAGCTTCTTCAAGCTCACGACCGTGATTCTGATCACCTACTTGAGCGTTGGAGGATCCCCACCAGACTATTCGGTCCTCGGGACTTCTTGCAAGTCCAATCTTGAAGAAGAATCCTCTTCTGCAACTCAGCATCCTCACGACGTTCGCACAATCAGGCATCAACAGATTAGTGCGCTAGGAAGGAGGACACGCACTGAAGGAAAGAGAGCTCTGCACCACTAAGCTACAAGCCTTCGCCCCCTATAAGACAACCATGGTGGTGCCGCGCACTCAAGAGGCCTCCGCCAGTTATGCCATGGGGCATCCATATCATGCTAAACAGCAGGAGGCCACCCTCCCTGCTCCTCCTTCACCACCAGCTTTAGCTACTCCACCTAATCAACTAGCCAACCTCACTCAACAAGTCCAAGCCTTGGTGGCAGTAGTTCACAAGCTGCATGAGCAACGTGGGTGGCTACTCAATAGCAGCCCAGGCCTCTCATACCGCCTGCAGCAGCTGCTCCAGCTAGCCAACAATCTACTCATGGAAGATTTCCTCAGAGAAAGGCTCACCGTTATCATGCTTCACCTAGGCACTACCACCGTGCAGCCTTCAAGAGGTTGAGGTCCCCCGCCCGCCATTCGAGTAGTCGTATTATGGAATAGCCCGTTCCTTTCATATTCTGCCTTCCCCAGTTGGATTGGTATAGTGGCACCACAGATCCATTGAACTATCTCGAGAGCTATAAAGCTCTCATGCAAGTCAAAGGAGCGACCGATGCCTTTCTATGCATTGCTTTTCCTGCCACCCTGCGGAAGGTTGCGCGTGCTTGGTATTCTTACCTACCTCCGCACAGCATTGACTCTTTTCGACAGCTAGAGAGGTCATTCTTGATGCACTTTGATGTCTGTCGAAGGATTCCTTGGGTGGCAGATAGTTTATTCTTCATCCGATAGAAAGAGGGAGAACCACTAAAAGATTTTATGATCCGTTTCAAGACGGTTGCCCTGGAGGTGTATCACCTCGATGATGCTGTGGCCACTTTGGCCCTGAAGCGGGGACTTCGCCCTTCCACTTCACTTATTCTCTAGATAAAAAGTCTTCTAGCTCCTATGTTAAGCTCCTGAGTTGGGCACAGAAATATATTTGCGCCGACGAAGCTAACTTCACATGGAGGAAAGCTGAAGGAGGGCCCAATAAGAAGCCAGTCCGCGCAGAGCCTAGTGAGCCTCGCCCTCGAAAGCCTGAGCCCCCGCGTCGACCAGATAATCGACGCCGAAGCTTCCCCCGGGGAAGGAAACTTCACGCCTCTCCTCGCTCCCAAGTTTTACATCCTCATGAAGATCGAGGGTGAGCCTTACCTTTAGCGCCCACCCCCATTGAAGAAGGAGGCCGCACGCGATAGGAGCTGATATTGTCGTTTCCACCGAGACTACGACCATGATACAGATGATTGTCGCAACCTAAAGAGTGCCATCGAGGAGCTCGTTCAGAGGGGCTATCTTGGGAGGTTCATCCAAAAAGGAGGATCTCCAATCGTTTCGATGCTAATGGGGCCTCCGCCTATCCAAGCCAACATTGATAATGCTCCAACGGAGAAGACGGTGGGCATGATCTCCTGGGGGACAGCTTCTTCCTCTAAAAGACCGAGGGGGATGAGAGCATAGAAAATGTAATTCCCTTTTCTAAAGGAGAGCTAGCAATGGTAAATAACTTAGTTGATGATAGCGTTGTCATCTCCATGACAATCGCTAAGCATCGTGTAAAAAAAAATTTAGTTGATAGTGAGAGCTCCACCGACATCCTTATCTATGATGCTTTTTTCGGATGGATTTATCTCTCAGCTCCCTCCAATCATGACAGTACCTTTGGTTGATTTAACAGGAGACTCCATTAAGATGGAAGGCGAGATTACCCTATCGGTCATGGTAGGGATGCCACCATGTCAAAGCACAGTCTTAATGAAGTTTCCGATGGTCTGGGTACCATTGGCCTACAACGTCGTACTTGGGTGACCTAGCTTGAACATTCTTGATGCGGTGATATCCACTAAACACCTTCTCGTCATATTCTCCACCAGTGAAGGGTTTGGCGAGATGCGTGGGAAGCGAAACCTAGTGCATCTATGCTATCATATGGCTTCTAGCCCTTAGGAGGCGATGGCTCCACCGACCTCAGATTTGCTCGACCCTAGGGAGTCAGAAAGAAGAGGAGAGTTGGCGGAGCGCTTATTGACCTTCCCACTGGAAGATGACCCAGCGAAGACGATGCAAATCGGGAAACTTTTTTTGTGGAGTCAAAGAATCAACTCCTCGCCTTCTTGCGAGCGAATTCAAACATCTTCACCTAGTTAGCATCAGACATGCCTGACATACCTTCAGAGGTAATTACCCACAAGCTCAATATTGACCCAAGGTACCGGCCTGTCCATCAAAAAAGAGAAGCTTTTCCCTCGAGTAGCAAAGGGCCATTGATGAAGAAGTCAATAAGCTGCTTGCTGCTGGCCACATTCGGAAGCTCAATATCCGAATTGGCTGGCAAATGTAGTGATGATCTGTAAGGCAAGTAGAAGCTGGAGAATTTGCATCGACTTCACCGACCTTAATAAAGCATATCCGAAGGATAGCTTTACGCTGCCTCGGATTGACCAGCTGATGGATTCCACATCTGGTCACGAGCTCCTCAACTTCATAGATGCCTTTTTCGGATACAATCAAATAAGGATGGACCCAGAGGACGAAGAGAATGCATCCTTCATCACTGAGAAAGGCATTTACTGCCTTTGGCTTGAAAAATGTAGGGGCCCCTATCAGAGATTAATGAATAAGGTCTTCAAGGACTATATTAGGCGCAACATGAGGTATATGTGGATGATATGCTGACCAAGACCACTAAACATTTCAGGCTCCAAGGATTAACCTTGAAATTATTTGAGTCGGCCCCTCCAACACCAGAGTTTCAGGCTCCAAGGATTAACCTTGAAATTATTCGAATCGGCCGCAGCGTCATTCCTCGAACCTGAGACCTCCTGATGGCGTGGAGAATGCTCTGACCACCAGGCCACCACCTGAGCGGTTTACACGTGATAATGTTGCCAAAGCTTGACATCGCGCGTGAGAGCCCGTGGCAGATATTTTGAAGGCGAGAAAAGATCTAGCGCGAGTATAGCCGGCGATGATGGGACGGAAGGGCATCGGAGCCGTTGCTTCACAGTACGGTATCTAGCGGGAGATATTTTTGTAATCGAAACGCGAGACCTTTCTGGAGCTAGCGACTGCCGCGCCTTTCGCTTCCGATCCGATAACCATCGGTGTCAATCGTCAAGAGATCGTAAATGATGTGAAAGGGGAAGGATGGTGGGCTCCGCTGTCTCCGCTGGGGCTGGGAGTGTTCCGTAGGGGGACGAACATTTGGAGCTCAATCATTTTTTCGAATGTGTATGTATAATTCTTTGCGCACAAAGAAGCGCAATGAATGTAAGCATTGATCATACGTGCTTGCATGAGTGCATAATTAATGCACATGTTTATTATATATTACATCGAAAATGATGTATAAAAAGTTTTCTTCTAAAAAATATTTAATTAGAATTCAACATGAGGGTCCGCATTGTTTGAAAACAAATCTCACCTTTTTTTTTATGCTTAAAGTTATCAAACATTTAGTTTTAGTGTGTGATTTGTTTGTAGATATTTTTGATCCAAACATAATTTCTAGATTTAAAATACTTAAGCATGTAGAACATCTATATAGTAATATAAATGTAAAATACTGAATATCTCATGTTAATATATTTAATAAATTAAAAATATATTAAAATTTTAAAAATATTTTATTTTATTAATTAAAAATCATAATAAAGTAATATTTTTCAAATATAATAATTATATATCATATAAAATATATAACAAACACATAGAAGTAGAATGTATATTATAATAATAATTGTAATCATTATAATAATATATAAAAATTATATAAACAATAATTAAATATTTGTACATATCAAATAAATAATATTATTATAGCTAATAATTATATATTTAATATGTAATATATTATAAATAATATATATATCTTAAATTTGCAATTATAAATATTTATAACTTTTTCATATTAAATTATTATAATATTAATATTTATAATATAAAAAATATTAATATATATGTCTAATATAAAATATATATATTTATAATATGTATTACTTATTTGATTTATAATACCTAGAAATCCTCCGAGCTTGACCCACTCACACCGAACGAAGCCACTTCCTGGCTCCTTAGCAATGTCGGAGCCTCGTTACCATGACACCCTAAAGTTTTGAAACCTTGAGTGGTGATAAGAGAGTTACTATCCAAACCAATTTACTATGAAACATGGACTCAAAAACTTTGAGTCAAAATGTAGCACTACAATAATTTTTTGATATAGCAACGCTAAAAAAGATATTTTTGATGAATATTAGCGTCGAAAAAGACATGTCGATGCTTTTAAAAGTAATAAGCCTTGAAAAAAGATATTTCATGCTTTTAAAAGCATCGGCAAAGCTGGAGTGAAAATAATAGTTTTTGACTATTTAAAAAAGCATCGGCAAAATTTTGATAAGCGTTGGAAAGTTTCAGAACCCATAAACCAAACCCATGACCCTGCATCCCATGCCATCCTTTTCCTCCGCCGCCCCCTCCTTCGCTTGCGCCCCTTGCCCTCCCTCCTCCCCACCGCCAGGGTTCTCCTCCGCCCCTTGTCCTCCCTCCCCGAACCACTAGAGTCCTCCTCTGCCGCCTTCACCCCTTCTGCTCCCTCTCCTTCCCCCTCTCCACCCGCGCCACCCTCCCCTCCTCCTTCACCCCTTGCCCTCCCTTCCTCAGCCGTCGTGGTCCTCCTCCGCCGCCTCCTCCCCCTTCTGCTCCTCTCCTTGCCCGTTCAAACCATTCATTCAAACATTAAAAAAAGAGAAAACAAATCATCATTAAAATTCAACATTCAACGCAATAACTGGAGGTCAAAGGAATTATAACAAAATGCTGATCTTAAGCGCGTGCAGCTTGTTTAAGTTACCTAGCCACATACGAACAGCATTGGCAGTGTATTCTCTTTCCAGATGCCGATGCTTTTAAGCATCGTCATCGCTTTAAAGTGAATTTTAAAATTTTAAGCGCTTTAATTTAAAAACTTTATTTCAATACTTTTAGAAAGCATTTCAGATTTTCAACATTTTAAAATTCTGCCCATCAAAAGCTATAACTAGAAGCAATAGTTCTAAAAAAGTTTAATCATAGAGAAAACATTTATTACCCCTTCACCTATCCCCTAAGGGCATATTTAGTAATTTAAAAAAACTTACCCCCTGCGCCCCGCGCCCCCGCCCACCAAAACCTTAGGCAGTGTTTGAAATAGGCAACCCCTGCGCCTCTCGCCCATCAAAAGCTATAACTAGAAGTAATAGTTATAAAAAAGTTTAATCAAAGAGATAACCCATTTATTATCCCTTCAGCTATCCCCTAAGCGTAGATTTAGTAATTTAAAAAAAGTTAATCGCCTGCACTCCCTACCCACCAAAACCTTAGACAGTGTTTGAAACGGGCAACCTCCGTGCATCTCGTCCATCAAAAGTTATAACTAGAAGTATTTAATCAGAGAGAAAACCCATTTATTACCCCTTCAGCTATCCCCTAAGGGCATATTTAGAAATTTAAAAAAAGTTAACCCCCCGCGCTCCTCGCCACCAAAACAGATTTAGTAATTTAAAAAAAAGTTAACCACCCATACCCCACCCACCACCAAACCTTAGGCAGTGTTTGAAACAGGCAACCCCCGCGCCTCCTGCCCATCAAAGCTATAATTAAAAGTAATAGTTCTAAAAAAGTTTAATGAGAGATAACCCATTTAGTAATTTAAAAAAAGTTAACCCCCCCCCCCCCACCAAAACCTTAGGCAGCGTTTGAAATAGGCAACCCCCGCCCCTCTAGCCCATCAAAAGCTATAATTAGAAGTAAGTTCTAAAAAGTTTAATTAGAAACAACCCATTTATTACCCCTTCAGTTATCCCCTAAGGGTAGATTTAGTAATTTAAAAAAGTTAACCCTATGTGCCCCTATCCACCAAAACAAATTTAGTAATTTAAAAAAAGTTAACCCCCGCACCCACCCACCAAAACCTTAGGCAGTGTTTGAAACAGGCAACCCCGCGCCTCCCACTTATCGAAAGCTATAATTAGAAGTAATAGTTCTAAAAATGTTTAATGAGAGATAACCCATTTATTACCCTATAGCTATCCCCTAAGGCAAATTTAGTAATTTAAAAAAAGTTAACCCCCATGCCTCTCGCCAACCAAAATAGATTTAGTAATTTAAAAAAGTTAACCCCCCCTCTCCTGCCCACCAAAACCTTAGGTAGTGTTTGAAACAGGCAACCCCCTGCCTCCCGCCCATCAAAAGCTATAATTTGAATAGTTTTAAAAAATTTTAATGAGAGATAACCCATTTATTACCCCTTCAACTATCCTATAAGGGCAGATTTAGTAATTTAAAAAAAGTTAACCCCTTGCTCTCCCGCATACCAAAACAGATTTAGTAATTTAAAAAAAAGTTAACCCCTCGCGACCCCCGCCCACCAAAACATTAGGTAGTGTTTGAAACAGGCAATCCCCGCTCCTCCCACCCATCAAAAGCTATAATTAGAAGTAATAGGTTTAAAAAAGTTTAGTGAGAGATAACCCATTTATACCCCTTCAGAGATTTAGTAATTTAAAAAAAAGTTAAATTGCCGTGCCTCTTGCCCACCAAAACCGATTAGTAATTTAAAAAAAAGTTAACCCCCTGCGCCCCCGCCCACCAAAACCTTATGTAGTGTTTGAAACAGGTAACCCACGCTCCTCCCCCCCCACCAAAAGCTATAATTAGAAGTAATAGTTTTAAAAATTTTAATAAGAGATAACCCATTTATTACCCCTTTAGATATCCCCGCCCCCAAAAGCTATAATTAGAAGTAATAGTTTTAAAAAATTTTAATGAGAGATAACCCATTTATTACCACTTCCCCTAAGGGCAGATTTAGTAATTTAAAAAAGTTAACCCCCACACCCCCGCCCACCAAAACCTTAGGCAGTGTTTGAAATAGGCAACCCCGCACCGCCCACCTATCAAAAGCTATAATTAGAAGTAATAGTTTTAAGAAAGTATAATGAGAGATAACCCATTTATTACCCCTTCAGCTATCCCCTAAAGGCAGATTTAGTAATTTAAAAAAGTTAACCCAATGCGCCTCCCACCCACCAAAACAGATTTAGTAATTCAAAAAAAAGTTAACCTCCCACGCCCCTTGCCCGCCAAAACCTTAGGTAGTGTTTCAAACTGGCAACCCCGGTGCCTCCCGCCCATCAAAAGCTATAATTAGAAGTAATAGTTTTAAAAAAAGATAAGCCATTTATTACCCTTTAGCTATCCCCTAAGGGCAGATTTAGTAATTTTAAAAAGTTAACCCCCCTTGGCCCCCGCCCACCAAAACCTTAGGTAGTGTTTGAAACAGGCAAACCTTGCTCCTCCCGCCATCAAAAGCTATAATTAGAAGTAATAGTTTTTAAAAAGTTTAATGAGAGATAACCCATTTATTACCCCTTTAGTTATCCCCTAAGGGCAGATTTAGTAATTTAAAAAAAGTTAACCCCCTGCGCCCCTTACCCACCAAAACAGATTTAGTAATTTAAAAAAAGTCAACCCCCTACGCCTCCGCCCACCAAAACCTTAGGCAGTGTTGAAATAGGCAACCCTCGTGCCTCTCGCACATTAAAAGCTATAATTAGAAGTAATAGTTCTAAAAAGTTTAATGAGCTATCCCCTAATGGAAGATTTAGTAATTTAAAAAAGTTAACCCCCCGTTGCCCACAGATTTAGTAATTTAAAAAAAGTTAACCCCCTGCACCCCCCAAAGCATAGACAGTGTTTGAAACCGCGCCTCCCGCCCATCAAAACCTATAATTAGAAGTAATAGTTCTAAAAAAGTTTAATTAGAGATAACCCATTTATTAACCTTCAGCTATCCCCTAAGAGCATATTTAGTAATTTAAAAAAAGTTAACCCCTCGTGCCCTTCGCCCACAAAAACCTTAGGCATTGTTTGAAATAGGCAACCCCCGCACCTCTCGCGCAACAAAAGCTATAATTAGAAGTAATAGTTCTAAAAAGATTACCCCATTTATTACCCCTTCAGCTATCCCGTAAGAGTAGATTTAGTAATTTAGAAAAAGTTAACCCCTTGCGCCTTCTGCCCACCAAAATAGATTTAGTAATTTTAAAAAAAGTTAACCCCCCGTGCCCACCAAAACCTTAAGTAGTGTTTGAAACAGGCAACCCCCGCTCCTCCCATCCATCAAAAGCTATAATTAGAAGTAATAGTTTTAAAAAAGTTTAAGGAGAGATAACCCATTTATTACCCCTTCAGCTATCCCCTAGGCATATTTAGTAATTTAAAAAAAGTTAACCCCCTGCGCCCTCACCCAGCAAAACCTTAGGCAGTGTTTGAAATAGGCAACCCCTGCGCCTCCCGCCTATCAAAAGCTATAACCAGTGTTTTGAAAACCGGACCGGACCGGACCGGCCGATCCAACCATTCCAACCGGGAACCGATCATCTGTCCGATCCGATTTTATTATTAAAGTTGAACTTTCTATGACCAGTTGAAAATCGAAAAAACCAATTGAATTGGTCGAGTTTCGAACCGATCCAACCTGGGTTTTAGATTTTTTTAATTTTTTATTTAAATTATATTTGTATTTTATTATTTTATATTATTAAAATAAAAATTAATTATAATATTATTCGTCTGACTAAACCGATTTATCCGGTTCAATCAATTGACTCGTGACCCAATTGTTAAGCCAATTCATTGTCGGATCCGGTTTTAAAAACATTGTCTATAACTAAAAGTATTTAATTAGAGAGTAGACCCATTTATTACACCTTCAGCTGTCCCCTAAGAGCAGATTTAGTAATTTAAAAAAAGTTAAACCCCCGCTCCTAAACCTCCCTCCCCAAAACCATTATATAAGGCAACCCAGATGGTCTTCTTGGGCGCGCCCCCTCCCCTCTTCCCAAAACCATTATATAAGGCAACTCACATAGTTTCCTTGAGCACAGTTGTTCTTTGTACCTAGTGAGAAAGATGGCTCCAACGCAAGAAAGTCGTGATGCTGCTGACGAACAAGGCACCCCCGAATCGCTACCGGCGGTGGATGCCATCTTAGAGATCCTCACCCGTGCATCGCTCGAAGCCTTGCGTGCTTGCGGATGCGTGTGTTGGAAATGGTATCGACTCACCTACCATCCATTCTTCACTTTCCTCCATTGCCAACGAACCCAAACGATATCGGGTTATTTCATGCAATGCATGAAGAAAGCCCGCTACTTCTCGAGCTTCATCTCCATGCACCTTTTGCCACCCTCAGCTCAGCCTCTGTCCCTGTACTTCCTCCCCAGGAACATGAAGATTGAAGCGGTGGCCCCTCAAGGTATCATGCTTTGCACCCTGCAAGAGTCCGCCAGCATAATCCCTTAGTTTTATGTCTGCAAGCCAGCAACTCGGCAATGGTGCAAAATATCAAACCCGAGAACAAGGTACCATACCAGGAAAACTGCCATGGTGACCTGTTCCTTTGGACGACGGTTGGAGTATAAGATTGTTCGGTTCTCCAAACCAAAACCGTCGAACGACAGCAAGTCAGCCTACGACCTACGGTGCGAGATCTTCGACTCGCGCTCGAGAGCTTGGAGACGGTCGAACGATATCCGGCTGCCTCCATACATGCTGCTCATCTACGATGCTGCGGTTACGTCCAACGGAGCGGTCCATTGGCTGACTTACGATGATATCTTTGCATTCAATGTTTGCAACGAAGGTTGATACTCCTACCTGAAAGCGCTAGGAGAGATGAGAAGGGTGGCGCACCAAGCGAGTACTACTTACGAAGCGTGAAGGCCTTCTTTGCCTGCTGCTAGTTGATGATGAGTGGTTGGCGATTTGGGTCATGGCAGACTTCGAAGAGCAAATATGGGAGAGGAGGGAAGTGGTGAGCTTGGAAGCCCTCAAGAAGGACAAAACATCGACGATTGTCTTCCACTTATATTCCCCTAGTGTCGCATTAGCATGTAGTTGGAATCGGGTTATCTGGTATGATTTCTTCCCAAGTTCGTTTTAACATTTTTTTTTTGGAGTATTCAATTTGGTGGATATTTTGTTAGGTGATTTTATTAAGGTTATAACATTGTCGTCGGACTTGGATTATTTTTATCATTGCAGGTATGACTTTTACATGGAGAAGCTGACGACGGTTGACTCTTGTCACACAGACTTTTGTGGAGGGTTTTTTCCGTTCCAGTCGGATTTGGTCCCCTGCGAATTAACGGAAGAAGGTCGAAGCATATAAGGCAAAAAAAGAAAAATTAGTTTAAAGCCTTTTTATTTTATTTTGTGTGTAATAACGTGGGATCTAGTTTGCTGGTAACGTTTTTCTGGGCTAGTTCAACAAACTGGTTACTTTAGGATCTTAAATTGCAGTGTCTCTTGTTTTTAATTCTAGATTTTTTTGAAACTAATTTTGCAAATTATTAGATCCAATTATATCTTTCATATATCCGGCCGGTGTTATTTTTTTTATTAAACAATTCCTGTTCGCTTCATCAAAATCAAATTAATCACATGCAGCCATGCCAACTACCCTTTATTTTCTTGACATATGCTGTCTTCAGAACCACCACCTATATTTCCTATAGGTGAAATAAGATAATATGGGCCTTTTTAAAAGAAGATCATATCCAGGATGGGAAAAAACATTTGATTAGTGGCATTGTTTCATCGAACAGCAATTACACCTGAAGTCAAATTGAAATTTTTATTAAATAAATTAAATATATTAAAAATATATTAAAATTTCAAAATATTCTTATTTTATTAATTAAAAAATCATAATAAAGTAATATTTTTCAAATATAATAAATATATATTATATAAAATATATAAAAAACACATAGAAGTAGAATGTATTATAAATATATATTTGTAATCATTAAAATAATATATAAAAATTATATAATCAATAATTAAATATCTGTACATACAAATAAATAATATTATTATAGCTTTTCTTTTTTAAAAGAAAATTTTCTAGATAACCGAATATACCAAGTGACACAGGTTAATCATGATTTCCAATTTCTGGTGGGATGCTTTCTGTCAGCTTGTTTGCAGACAAATCAATTATAGACATCAAATCCAAATGATCTGATAGGTAGGCATATAGGTTGCCTTTTGTGATGAGTTGTACCACCATCAAATTTATAGAAACAAATGCGTCATACCTGGCATCATAAAAGCCGAAGAAACCATTGGCCTGGAGGCACATATGGATATAATAAATCAAGTCTCTTGAATTGCATTTTACCAAAGCAGGAGGGTATTGATCTTGAAAGATTATTTTGTGAAAGGTCCAGAACATGTAAAGACTGTAGCTTGCATAGCTCAGTTGGCACAGGGCCTTCAAGTGAATTTCCCCTCAGATCAAGAATCTCCAAATAAATTTCATCTCCTATCTGTCTTGGCAGTTTACCTGAAAGCTTGTTATTGCTGACGTCCAATGTTGTAAGGTTTGAAATATTAAAATAACTGTTTAGAATGGGCCCTGTCAAAGTATTCCCAGCAAAGTTGAGAATAATGGATGATGAGAAACAATGAGGTAATGACCCCGAGAGGTTATTGTGCGATAAGTTAACACCTGAAGATCTGTTAGATTACATGGAGAGCAAAAGCTGTGGCGTAAATGGTAGGTGAGGAGACTAAGCCAACCCTCGCGGCTCTTATAGTCAAAAAGTAGAATACAACAGTTCATTGGGCACCTTCAATGGCTCTACTAGTATATATCCATCATGGCCCGTCCATTTACAACACGAGTTCGGTCAATCATCACCCTTCCTTTGGAATCCAGTGGTCTAATTAAAATTCATACCTCCGCTTCCGTTCCCTGTTGTTAGAACAAGGGGAAGGCTCGCGCTATAAATCCTGGGGTCAGTCCTTCCCTCTTGCAAGCAAGCAAGCAAGCGAGGAGTTCTCATATATAGTTCTCAAAGAGTACTGCAGCAAGGAATTAAGTGAGAGATGGGGAGAGGAAAGAAATTTTTGCTTGGCTTTCTCGGCTTCAAGAAGACGCATCACCAGAGACGAGATGTTGAAGATGGAGCCAGGTTTCCAAGCAAGGTTCGACCGAGCGATGAGGACCGGGATCGGTTCTGGTACGGTGAACTAGATATAGACAGGAAAGCCAAAGAGTACATTGACAAAGTTCGTCGTAACATGGACACGGACGCAGAGTAGTGCTTCATTTTCTCTGTTGCTCGCTCGTCTTTGCATCACTGGACCACCTGTGCCTTGTTTTCATTATTTTATATATATATATATATATATATATATATATATGAGTAGCGAGGCCTCAAATTGGAAATCTAGATAATCTTGTACTATTCAATTGTCATATGTAGCTTTTTAAGTATATTTTATACAAGATACTCAGGAAGGCATGTAATTAGATTAAGATTCCAGTTCAGAAAAAAGCTGAAGTAACATTTGCGGCCCACGGGCCATAGATTAACCCCTAACAAACATTCCTTTGTACCAAATCACAAACCGGTTTGATAAGATAGGCTGCATTGAGATTTGATACGCTTTAGCTAAAAGCCAAGGTTCTGTACACTAATTACAGCATGCAAAGGGAATCTTGCATTCATGTGGACGATTTACTCTTGACTAGTTTTTTTTTTTTATTGACTTGGAAGATCCCCACTTTACCCCACAATACAACAAAGTAGCTTCTCATGTGCTGGGCTAGAATAGAAGCAAAACAAAGAAAAAAAAAAAATATGGAACAACATGAGGTAACATCTAGTATGTGTCGATCCACTTCTCTATAGATATAAAGATCAACCTATATCCCTGGGTGCCTTCATGGAGAAAATAAAGAGCAGAACCAGAAAAAAGGAGGATGAATGAAGCATAATATGCTTAACAAGTGGATTGCAGACTCAGCAGCAACTATTTTTAATAGTCGAGCTCAGTCAACAGATGTTTCAATCCCCTCAAACGGTAAAGCTAAAGACTATTGAGACACATCAATATAATACGGTCAAATTCCATCTGGAGACAGAAACCAGAAGCCGCAAGTGGATGTAGAAGGGAATGCTCTTTGAGCATGACGTGTGAGAACCAGTTTACTATTTGGGCTCAGAGCCTCTACATTTGCACAAAACTTCATGTAGAGTGCAAAACAATCAGGAAATCATGATAAACCAGAATAATTCAAATGAGCCCTTATGATAAAACATGTGTAGGCTGCTATTTCGGGATTGTTTATTCATTCATATTTTTAGGGCATCACTATGTACTTCTACATTAGTATCTGTCTTGGCAGTTTACCTGAAAGCTTGTTATTGCTGACGTCCAATGTTGTAAGGTTTGAAATATTAAAATAACTGTTTGGAATGGGCCCTGTCAAAGTATTCCCAGCAAAGTTGCAGAGGAGATGATGAATAGATTGAGCTGGTCGCCCTCTATCTTTGGTCTGCAGTTTGGTGGAATGAGCCGAGTGATGAGTCCATCAGGTTTGAGCTCGAAGCGCCATGGGTTGAGCTAGCTTGATAAGGGTGCGCTGAACCCAAAAAAGGGGGCCAATCCCATAAGTAAATAGCTTAGTACACTAAGGTGCTTGGAAGACAGCAGTTCGTAGCTTGAGCTTCCAGCTCTTTGCTCTATATCAGCCCTAAATGTAGGTGTTGGGCCACTTGACTTGGTGCCATGTCAGACGCCCACACAAAGTCCAAAGCGATGGGACTCTATATTGATATCGAGAGCCCTAAATCACAGCCAAACTGGAGGGCTCAAGTTGGCGGCAAGCAAAGTTGATATATAACCCTCCTCAGCCATGCAAAAAAGCCACATAGACATGGGGTGATTTAATAATTGGATGATGACAAATGGACAAAATGTGAGACGGTGCATCAAGTGGAATTTTACTCAGCTCTAGTTTCCTGCTTCACTTGACCCACAATAAGATGGAAAGATCGGCTTGAAGGTTCTTAGATTCTTGAGACCAACTTCACAGCCACATACCAAGGAAAGGTGGTAAAAGAAAGATTTCAAAGCGTAAAAGTACAGGATGAGGTTCACTAATCAATTGTCATATGTAGCTTTCTAAGTATATTTTATACAAGATACTCTTGACTGATCAAGAAAGGAAGGCATGTAATTAGATTAAGATTCTAGTTCAGAAAAAGATGAAGTAACATTTGCGGCCCACGGGCCATAGATTAACCCCTAACAAACATTCCTTTGTACCAAATCACAAACCGGTTTGATAAGATAGGCTGCATTGAGATTTGATACGCTTTACCTAAAAGCCAAGGTTCTGTACACTAATTACAGCATGTGACTTGGAAGATCCCCACTTTACCCCACAATACAACAGAGTAGCTTCTCATGTGCTGGGCTAGAATAGAAGCAAAACAAAGAAAAAAAAAAAAAAGGAACAACATGAGGTAACATCTAGTATGTGTCGATCCACTTCTCTATAGATATAAAGATCAACCTATATCCCTGGGATGCCTTCATGGAGAAAATAAAGAGCAGAACCAGAAAAAAGGAGGATGAATGAAGCATAATATGCTTAACAAGTGGATTGCAGACTCAGCAGCAACTATTTTTAATAGTCGAGCTCAGTCAACAGATGTTTCAATCCCCTCAAACGGTAAAGCTAAAGACTATTGAGACACATCAATATAATACGGTCAAATTCCATCTGGAGACAGAAACCAGAAGCCGCAAGTGGATGTAGAAGGGAATGCTCTTTGAGCATGACGTGTGAGAACCAGTTTACTATTTGGGCTCAGAGCCTCTACATTTGCACAAAACTTCATGTAGAGTGCAAAGCAATCAGGAAATCATGATAAACCAGAATAATTCAAATGAGCCCTTATGATAAAACATGTGTAGGCTGCTATTTCGGGATTGTTTATTCATTCATATTTTTAGGGCATCACTATGTACTTTTACATTAGTATCATGAAATGTTGATTTCAAATGACTTGTTTGTAAGGTAGTGTTGCTTCGTGTCCCAGGAATGCATACCTACATTTCAAGCATAACTTTGGAAAGTATATAGCCACAAATACTTAAAAATTCAAATGTTTGAAAATAAACTACTTCACAACACAGAACAAATATGACCAGCAAAATGCAACAAAGGCTTGGCATTTATGACAACAAAAAAGATGTTCCTAACCACACAAATAATGGCAAGAAACCATGCAAATAAGAAAAGGTGTCTCTCCAAACCGAACTCTAGTTATCATCACAGCCTGTGATCTGTCATCTTTTTCTGGATGAGAGCTCTCAAACTGATGGAGCTTTTCTGGTCATGGTGAAGAAAAGGTGACCCAGGTCCAAGGCATGGCATTGAATGCCCCTGCCCAACAGGTAACAGAAATCGAGAATCAGCATCTAACTTGAATAAGCTACATCATACATGAAATTGACTTAAAGACAGAAAGAAAAAAAAAGAAAGAAAAAGAAAAGGATTAACCCTGTCTAGCATACAAAATTGATACTAAGAGCTAGCAAAAGCACAGGGTCTAGTTTATAATGAAAGCACTCCACAAGTAATCTTTCCCCCTCTGACACAGTGCTGCAAAACCAACCATTATTATCAAATGGATAGAACCATATCAACTTACCATTAACCCTGTCTAGAAAAGGGAGATTTAATACACATGCATCTACATGTAACTGAAAACAACGATTTTGTGGGTAATATATCACAGATACTGGAAAGCAGTTCCTTCAGACATGATGCAGTGCCCCAAGCCATGGCTGCCTGTAGATGTTATAAAATGGATCCGTTCACATTTACCAAGAAGATGTACCCAATAAAATAAGATCAGTTGAGCAAAAGAATGAGCAACAAATATAATGAAAGGATGATGGGAAAAGAATGATGCAGTTCACATTCCTTTCTAACACCATTCACCTCCTCCTTTTTCAAAGGTATTGTTGTTCAAATTATTTTTTTTCTAATACTAGTATCAGCTAAGTCTAAACCAACCATTTGATAAGCTGGACATTCTAGTGTGCTTCAGAGGTACTCTGTCTTCTTTGTGCAACTATTTGAATTAATTGCGTTCATAATGTTTGACATTGTGGACTTCCAAGAATGTAATGTCAACTGGGGACACATGCTGACTTGCATATTTTCAGATAAGCTTACTGGTTGTCACCAAGAAAGTTGGTTGGGAGTGGCATTAGTAAAGTCCTTCGGCATGAAAAACGGCAAGTATGAAGCAGTATCTCCAGTTCCGTTATCTGAGACACCAAGAAGCAATTTTTTCACCGCCCACATATCACCCTACAAAAAAACAAAACATGGTAGGGAAACAAAGCGAACGGGATGACCAGCATGCCTGTGGAAGTGCTGAAGACCGAGACGGTGCGGCCCGAACAGACTAACAGCTTCTTCCCGGCGTGGGAGAAGGCCGGAGGGGAGGAGACGAACTCTGGCAGCCGGTGATCATGGCTTTAAAGCTGCTACGGAGACGGGAAAAAAGAGTTTTAGTTTTCTTCTTCGTCACTAGGGTTTGGGACCTTTGATGGTACAACAACTGCGGGCCGGGAGAGAAGACCGAAAATTAGAGTTTTAGTTTCCCTTCTTCGTCACTAGGGTTTGGGACTTTTGAAGGCGCGAAGACTGCAAGAGAGAGGAAGGAAGGAAGGCAGCGGCCGGGAGATGGTAGAGATTTAGGGTTTTCCTTCGGATTAAGGTTGGGATTAGGATCCGAGGTGACCGCCCTCTTCCAGGCCCTTCTCGGCTACACACTCTACGCTGACCTTAAAGTCTCCGAGGTGGCCGCCCTCTTCCAGGCCGACCCCATCGCCGTCCTCACAGCCAACGCCGTCGACATCTCTGTCCCCGACGTCGCGAACCACATCCGCTGGGTCATCCACCACAGCTTGAACCGGAACAAGCACATGAATCGCAGCCCCCTGCGATCACCACAGAATCGTTTAGGTATCGGATCCGAGCAAATGATCCGTGGTGAGTTTCATGGAAATTGGAAATTAAAATGGAGGAGGGGAAGAGTGAAGAGGAGATGACTGCTTACTGGAGGGTGCCCATGGGAAAGACGTGGAGTCTCTTGCGATCGGAGGTGGTGGCGCCGATAAAGGCGCTGGCGCGAGACAAACGCCAGTGCCGTGGGTGAGGACGTTGTTGTCCGGGATGCCGGTGAGAACGGCCTTCCCGTGGACCACGAGTTAGGGCAGAGGCGGATGAAATGCGTGAGGTGTAGACTAACAGAAGTCAAGTCTACACCGTGCAAATGAGCCCTTATCCATAATGCCAGATATTACTCCACCGTGCAAACTTTTTGCGCCTTGAATCCTCCTATGCATAGCCTTAGCAAGACCATCACCCCAAGTGTCAGATGACTTGATGGGCTATATATATATATATATATATATATATATATATATGATGGAAGAAAGTCTAACAAGATACTTGTCAAACTGAGAACGTTATTCCATTTCCCAACCGACAATGACCATGAGTTCACGATTAAAAAAAGCTCCACCCCTGAATAAGTATGGAATAATTTTTTTTATAAAATATTTCTAGATATCTCTTAGCTATCTTATTGAAGATATCAAATACAAAATATATATTTTAAAAATAATTTTTTATTTTTCTATCAGTTGTATTTGATTGAAGGAATAAAAAGAATATCTTCAAAAAATTTGATTTTAAACTCCAAACTATCCTTACAATTTCTAATACAATAATTGATTTGAACCGTTTGATTTCATATCAAACGGTCCAAATCAACCCTACTTATTCCCCCTCGATCCGTCACCGCCATCGCCGTCATCCAATATAGTATCATCGAAAGCGCAATGCACAAATAATTTACGGTAACGCGTATTACCAGCAAATATAGCCTAAGATAAGGTAACGCGCATTGCCAGCAAAGCGCGTACATAAGCGATTAGTCTACACCTCACACGCATTTCATCGAAAGGATACCACTCTTTAACCAAAGCCATTTTGTTAAGACTTGTTGCAGAGAGAGAGAGAGAAAGATGGGGGATAGTTTAAACGTTGGAGTCATTCAGATCAAATAGAAGTCAACTTGCCCAAGTGGATGGATTGATAAGAGAGAGAGAGAAATATATGTTTACATCAATATGGTAAGAATATGCATCCATGTAGAATTTAACAAGATTTGAGGGATGGGAGGAGAATGTGTTACGCTTGACATATGCCTAGAGAGAGAGAGAGGGAGAGGAGGGGATACCACCACTCACATGAGCTTAGAAAGGGATAGGGAGAGGAAGGGAGAGGGTGGGAGCATCCATGAAGAGAGTTATTTGGGAAAAGTCTGAAAGCTGATCAGGAAAGGAGATGTTATCAAAGCACTATCTATTAAAAATTTAATGATTATCATTTTAATTACCAAAAAAAATAAAAAACGCCATAGCAATGTTCTAACGCTTCATTTCTTAAAAAAAAAAAGTAAAAATGTGTCCAAGCTATGCCAATCTAGTTTTAGCTGAATAATGTATCACTTGTTATTTTGCTAATTTATCTTTAATAAGTTAAAATTATTTATTCTTATATATATATATATATATATAGAAGAAGAAGATGTTATTTAATCCGTTATTCATGCCTATCTTTAATATATGATTTAAAAAAAATAATCTATCAACTGGGAAGCAATTGCTGGCATCCTTATCTTAATCGAATTACAAGCCCGCTAACACTTTGAACCGAAATAGGATTGCACTGCGCAAAGAATATGTTATTTGATCAGTCATTCGTGCCTATCTTTAATATGCGATTTTAAAAAGATAATCTATCAATTAGGAAGCGATTGCTTCCTTATCTTAACCAAAAATTACAAGCACTTGGAATCGAAACATGGAGTCTTAATTTGTTTCTAATTCCAAGATAAAAGCCGAGGCAACTCTGACATTAGAAAATGAGTTCGACATGATCTGTTACGATAACTAAATGCGGCCTAACTTCCATAAACTCCATGCTTCCCCACACCCCCCCCACCAAAACCATTATATATAAGGCAACCCCGCAACCCTGCGCCCACCCTTTCCCAAAACCATTATATAAGGCAACCCATATAGTTTTCTTCCTTCCCCTGAAACCATTAAATAAGGCAACCCAGATAGTTTTCTTGAGCACAGTTCTTTGTACCTAGCGAGAGAAAGATGGCTCCAATGCAAGAAGAAAGTCGTGTTGTTGCTGACGAACAAGACGCCCCAGAATCGCTGCTGGCGGATGCAATCTTAGAGCTGCCGGCAAATGCCATCTTAGATATCCTCACCCGTGCATCGCTCGAAGCCTTGTGTGCTTGCCGATGCGCTTGTTGAGAATGTATTAGATTATTACATTGATACATTGATACATTGATACATTGTATTAAATTATTACATTGATACATTGATACATGGTATTAGATTATTACATTGATACATTGATACATGGATACATTGTATTAGATTATTGCATTGATACATTGATTTGATACATTGATAATTGTATAGATTATTATATTGATACATTGATACATTGTATTAGATTATTACATTAATACATTGATATATTGATACATTGATAATTGTATTAGATTATTACATTGATACATTAATACATTGATACATTGTATTAGATTATTACATTGATACATTGATAATGTATTAGATTATAACATTGATATGTTGATACATTGTATTAGATTATTACATTGATACATTGATACATTGATAATTGTATTAGATTATTACATTGATACATTGATTATATTAGATTATTACATTGATCCATTGATACATTGTATTAGATTATTACATTGATACATTGATACATTGATAATTGATAATTGATTAGATTATTACATTGATTGATACATTGCATTAGATTATTACATTGATACATTGATAATTGTATTAGATTATTACATTGATACATTGATATATTGATACATTGTATTAGATTATTATTATACATTGACATTGATACATTGATACATTGATAGATTGATACATTGTATTATTATTACATTGATACATTGATATATTGATAATTGTATAGATTATTACATGATACATTAATACATTGATACATTGTATTAGATATTATTACATTACATTGATACATTGATACATTTATAATTGTATTAGATTATTACATTTACATTGATAATTGCATTAGATTATTACATTGATACATTGTATTAGATTATTACATTGATACATTGATACATTGTATTAGATTATTACATTGATACATTGATACATTGTATTAGATTATTATATTGATACATTGATACATTGATAATTGTTTTAGATTATTACATTGATACATTGTATTAGATTATTATATTGATACATTATACATTGATAATTGTATTAGATTTTTACATGATACATTGATAATTGTATTAGATTATTACATGATACATTGATACATTGATACATTGTATTAGATTATTACATTGATACATTGATATATTATAATTGTATTAGATTATTACATTGATACATTGTAATTGTATTAGATTATTACATTGATACATTGATACATTGTATTAGATTATTACATTGATACATTGATACATTGATACATTGTATTACATTATTACATTGATATATTGATATTGATACATTGATAATTGTATTAGATTATTACATTATACATTGATACATTGTATTAGATTATTACATTGATACATTGATAATACATTGTATTAGATTATTACATTGATATTGATACATTGATAATTGTATTAGATTATTACATTGACATTGATACATTGTATTAGATTATTACATTGATACATTGATACATTGTATTAGATTATTACATTGATACATTGATACATTGATAATATATTAGATTATTACATTGATACATTGATACATTGATACATTGTATTAGATTATTACATTGATACATTGTATTAGATTATTACATTGATACATTGATAATTGTATTAGATTATTACATTGATACATTGATACATTGTATTAGATTATTACATTATACATTGATACATTGATACATTATTAGATTATTACATTGATACATTGATACATTGTATTAGATTACATTGATATATTGATACATTGTATTACATTGATACATTGTATTAGATTATTACATTGATACATTGTATTAGATTGATACATTGATACATTGATACATTGATAATTGTTTTAGATTATTACATTGATACATTGATACATTGTATTAGATTATTACATTGATACATTGATACATTGATAATTATATTAGATTATTACATGATACATTGATAATTTTATTAGATTATTACATTGATACATTGTATTAGATTATTACATTGATACATTGATATATTGATAATTGTATTAGATTATTACATTACATTGATAATTGTATTAGATTATTACATTGATACATTGATACATTGTATTAGATTATTGATACATTGATACATTGATACATTGTATTACATTGTACATTGATACATTGATACATTGTATTAGATTTTTACATTGATATTGATCCATTGATACATGATAATTGTATTAGATTATTACATTGATATTGATACATTGATTATTACATTGATATTGATACATTGATAATTGTATTAGATTATTACATTGATACATTAATACATTGATACATTGTATTATTACATTGATACATTGATACATTGATAATTGTATTAGATTATTACATTGATACATTGATAATTGTATTAGATTATTTCATTGATACATTTACATTGATACATTGTATTAGATTATTACATTGATACATTGATATTAGATTGATACATTGATAATTGTATTAGATTATTACATTGATACATTGATACATTGATACATTATATTAGATTATTACATTGATACATTGATAATTGTATTAGATTATTACATTGATACATTGATACATTGTATTAGATTACATTATACATTGATACATTGATACATTGATAATTATTGATTATTACATTGATACAATATATTAGATTATTACATTGATACATTGATAATTGCATTAGATTATTACATTGATACATTGATAATTGTATTAGATTATTACATAGATACAATGATAATTGTATTAGATAGTTACATTGATACATTGATACATTGTATTAGATTATTACATTGATACGTTGATACATTGATACCTTGATAATTGTATTAGATTATTACATTGATACATTGATACATTGCATTAGATTATTGTAATAATACAATATAATATTATTAGATTATTACATTGATACATTGATACTTGTATTAGATTATTACATTGATACATTGATACATTGATAATTATATTAGATTGTTACATTGATACATTGATAATTGTATTAATGATAGTAATTAATTGGCAAATCAAATAATACCTCAATTTTTTCCTAAAATATTTGCTATATTTGTTATACTAGATTTGTCTGCCAAAAAAAAAATCAGGCCTTTAAATCCGTTATGTTTATCATGCTAAATTTACTAGTCTATATAAAAATATCGCTTTTAATATGTCCGATTTTTTTATATGCAAAATCAAGCAGGTTTCTAAAATTAATTTTATTTTAAAAATATTCTTTACATTTGCAACAAGAGAGATATTTCATCTTTTTCAACTTTTTTTTTTTAATTTTGGTATCATGTATGAATCCGAGGGTAGGAAAGATAGCAAGATCTAAACTTGGTTACATTTAGATATACCCAAATTTATCTCTATATATAAAAATATATTATAAATTTATAAAAATTTAAAATATTTTAAAAAGCATGAATTTAAGAGCTTAAACCAAACATTTAGAATATAATAGAAATTTAAATTTACATAATTACATTTATTATTATTTAAATTTTGCATTGCATTTATTATTACTCTCGAAAAATGATGAGGTTTGGAAACATTTTTGATAAAAGTTGGAGGACGAAGATGTTAGTCCTTATCAACGAATTTTATGGATTTTTAAAAAAGATCTTTTCATATATGTCCTTATTTAATCTCTTCAAATTTATTTCCACTAAGATTTTTTTTTTTTGCAGATCAAGTATCATGTTTTTATTGTTATCCCTAATTTTAACCTGGCTCATGACTTAAGGCATGATTCAAAGAGAGAAAGATGGGGGATGGTTTAAACGTTGGAGTCATCCAAATCAAATAGAAGTCAACTTGTTCAAGTGGATATGGATTGATAAAAGAGAGAGATAGAGAGAGAGAAATATATGTTTAATATGGTAAGAATACGCATCCATATAGAATTTATCAAGATTTTAGGGATGGGAGGAGAGTGTGCTACACTTGACATATGTCTAGAGAGAGAGAGAGAGAGGGATAGAGAAGGGGATACCACCACTCACATGAGCTTAGAAAGGGATAGGGAGAGGGAGAGAGTGGGAGCGTCGATGAAGAGAATTATTTGGGAACAGTCAACAATTTAATGATTATCATTCTAATTAAAAGTCTGGGAACCACTAATAATACCTTCATAATAAAATAATATAAAATTATAACATGCCAATCAAATTTCTTAAATTTCCTTATAATTAATATCAAGGATTGCAACCACTTTTCTTTCCAAAAAAGGAAAAGCCACCATAGCAATGCATCAAAGCTATGCCAAACTAGTTTTGGCTGAATAATGTATTATTTTTTATTTTAATTTCTAATTTATCTTTAATAAGTTAAAATCATTTATTCTTAATGATTATATATATATATATAAAGAAGAATAACTGCCTATCTTTAATATACGATCTTCAAAAAATAATCTATCAACTGGAAAGCGATTGCTGGCGTCTTACGTGCTGCGCAACGTGATTGGTAACTCTGTTTTTCAAACCGGATCTCTGTTCCTTTGTTTTCGGCTTGAAGGATCTTCGGTTAGCCTGATTGGAATGAAGGGAAGCTTCGCTGGAGCCTAGAAGATATTTTGTTTGAAATGTTTTTAATCTTGTTTTGAGAAGGGATGCGATAATTAGAAACTTTAGAATCCTAAGCGGAAATTCAAATTAGGGGGAATAGATCGCTGGAGGATGTAGAATATGGATGGAACCTCTCCAACCATGGATCGCCGGCAATCGGCAAGGTCACGAGGCAAGAAGCCTCAAAGAACTGATGATCTCTTTTCGCTCTGCCTTAGGTGATCGGTGTTTGTCCATCGCCGGAGAAAAGAGATCGTGGCGCTGTGGGCATGATCCAGGAACCATCGGCCGTGATGTAGCAGAATGCAGCAAATCCAACCCAAGTCCTAATTTGTTTCTAACTCTGACATCGAGTTCGACATGAACTGTTATTAATTATAACTAAATGCGACCTAACATCACCAGCCCCAAACCTGGAAAGATAGAAACAAAACTCCCATAAACTCCACGCAACCACCCAAACCTCATTATATAAGTCAAGGCAAACCTGGAAAGATAGAAACAAAACTCCCATAAACTCCACGCAACCCCCCAAACCTCATTATATAAGGCAAGGCAAACCTGAAAAGATTGAAACAAAACTCCCATAAACTCCACGCAATCGGCGCCCCCCCCTCTAAACCCCCTCCCTCTAAACCTCCCTCATCTTAGAGATCCTCACCCGTGCATCGCTCGAAGCCTTGCGTGCGCATGTTGGGAATGGTATCAACTCACCTACCATCCGCTCTTCACCTCCCTCCATTGCGAACGAACCCAAACGATATCGGGGGTTATTTCATGCAATGCATGAAGAAAGCCCGCTACTTCTCGAGCTTCGTCTCCATGCACCCTTTGCAACCCTCAGCTCAGCCTCTGTCCCTGGACTTCCCCGAGGAACGTGAAGATTGAAGCGGTGGCCCCTCAAGATCATGCTTTGCACCCTGCAAGAGTACGCAAGCATGATCCCCCGGTTCTATGTCTGCAAGCCAGCAACTCGGCAATGGTGTAGAATACCAAACCCGAGAACTAGGTACCATACCAGGAAGACTGCCATGGTGACCTGTTCCTCTGGTGGACGACGGTTGGAGTATAAGATTGTCCGGTTCTTCGAACCAAAACCGTCGAACAACAGTAAGTCGGCCTACGACTTACGGTGCGAGATCTTCGACTCGCGCTCGAGAGCTTGGAGACGGTCGAACGATATCCGGCTACCTCCATACACGTTGCTCCGCTCCTACGATGCTGCGGTGACGGCCAACGGCGACTTACGATGATGATATCTTTTCATTCAATGTTTGCAACGAGAGCTGGAGGTTGATACCACTACCTGAAAGCGCTAGGAGAGATGAGAAGGGGTGGCCACCCAAGCGAGTACTTGTGAAGCGTGAAGGCCTTCTTTGCTTGCTGCTAGTTGATGATGAGTGGTTGAAGATCTGGGTTATGGCCGACTATAAAGAGCAAATATGGGAGAGGAGGGAAGTGGTGAGCTTGGAAGCCCTCAAGAAGAAGGATAGAACATCGATTGTCTCCGACTTATATTCCCCTAGCGTCGCATTAGCATGTAGTTGGACTCCGCGGGTTATTCGGTGGATATTTTGTTAGGTGATTTTATTAAGGTTATAACTTTGTCGTCGGACTTGGATTATTATTTTATCATGCAGGTATGACTTGGATTATTATTTTTAGATATATATATATATATATATATATATATATATATATATATATACAAATGCTAGCTAGCCTATGCAAAATATTGTAGATACATCAGCTATATAAATATATGCAACCTTATTCCTCAAGGTAACTTAGAGGTTAATTATTTGGAGATACTCTAAGAAGGTTCTATAAAGTATAAAAGGGTTTAGGGTTTTATGAGATTCTTGTACATTTTTAATTTTTTTTTATAAAATTATTATTATCTGTGCTGGGATAGATGCAAATTGATCTAATTGAACCATTATAAATCTCTATAAGTTATTTCTTTAATTTTTTCTTTATTTTTTCTTTGTTGATTTCTTCTTTTCTATTATGTTCCTACTACAACAAATGGTATTAGAGCTAAATCATGTATAAGTTTGTTATAGTAATAAGAAGGAAGAAATTATTGAAAATCAAGTAGAGGACTGCAGTGGCAGGAAGAATGATGAGCTTAAGGGCCAGTTTGGATGGGAGGGAATGGAGGGGAGCAGTAGGAAAAGAAGGAGAAAGGTCATAAGTTACCTTATTTGAAAGAAGAATGAAAGAAAGAGGGGGAAGGGAATGGGAGTAACTGGTTCACCTCCTTTCTTCCTCAGCGAGGGTAAATTTGTTAACCCCCAAATCGGAAGGAGGGGATAAGCTGGAGAAGAAAAAAAAGTTTAAGTCATACTTTTGTGGAAGACCAAAATATTTCTTCATTTTTTATTCTTCATTCTTCCATTCCTATGGTTCATTCCTTATTCTGAAGGGTATAATTGTCACATAACTCTTTTCCTTCTTTTCTTCTCTCTCTATCCAAATAAAATAATTGATATTACTCTTCCTTTCCCTTTCATCCTTTCCAAACAAGAGAAGAGAACAACCCTTCCTTCCCCTTTCATTCCTTTATTTCTTTTTACTCTCCTCTTCCTTCCCCTCCAAAGATCCAAACATAGACTAAGGGAAAAGCTTCAGGAAGAGAGTCATGAGATTCACCAATTCAATCTAACATCAAGGTACAATATGAAAAATTACATAAAATATAGGAGCATATCTATAATAATCTTATAGCATAGCTATCGATCATAAGAGAAAGCAAATTAGACTTTTTGTACAATATATATGCAAACAGAACTATTTATGCATTTGCTATGGTGAGAGTGTAGAGTATGAGCCTTTTAGATAGATAGAAGTTATAGAGAGTAAGAAATTTGTTGGAAGCATAGCCACTATAAACAAAAATAAATTCAAGCACTACTTGGACTTGGTTAGAGTCTATAGAGATTGATGCCCTTCGAGGCAATAAGATGATGAAGAAATTTCATGATAGTTGATTTGGTAAACCCCAAGCCAAAGGTGAAGATTTGTTAAAGTTTGACTTGAGGTCCATAAGACAATATGAAGATAAATTGATGTGGACATGTTTCATATATGAAAAATATGAATCATAGTCCATATTGAACATTGTGGATGTTTTCATAGTGAGAAGAATATGAATCTTAATCTATATAAAATACTGAAAATCTAGAGTTTATATGAGCATATATAGCTTTAATCTACAAGATAACTCTGAGGTTATTGACAGATACAAAAGATGGTTTTATAGGATGTGTAAGAGGGTTTAGGATTTTGTGAAATAATCTTATAAATTGTTAGTTATTTTATTTATTAAATTATTTTTATTTTTGTTAGGATGGATATAAATCAATCCGATCGAACTACTTTAAATCCTCATGAGCTTTTTTTACTACTTGTTCCTTTATTAATTTGTTCATTGATTTCTTCTTGCTGCTGTGCGCCTACTGCTATAGTGCTGAACTTTGATATTTATGAAAAAGAAAAACTTGGTAATCCCAATGTGCTTCATCTAGGTTCCAAGGAAATCTAAACTTATAAACCTATATCTCACCAACCTATGGGCCTTTGATGGATTCCCTTGTGCTGAAAAGTGCAATGGGATTCATCCAATGCAAAGACGAGTTGGTCTACTGCAAGTCTATAAGCACTCTTAATTTAAACTCCTTTTTTCCCTTTAGTCCCCCACAACTTTCACTGCTTTTCTTCATGCTTTTGGTGGACCTAATGGCGTCGGCACGGGTGGTTAAAGTTCATAGAACGTTTTCTCTTCCCCTTTTGCTTCACCTCCTTGGCCTCACCGCCTTACAAATCGACAACACACGCTATAAGAAAATCAACTTTTGTCTGTGACTTTTTTTTAAGAAAAGATAGAAAAATAATAGGAAAAACTTTTTCCTACGATTTTTATCGTAGGCAAAAGCTAAAAAAAGTCATAGGCAAATATGCATCGAGAAAGCCTTTACCTATGACTTTTAAAAATCATAGGCAAAGAGTAGACCTTTTTCCTACAATTCTTTTCGTAGAAAAAAATTCATATTTCGTAGAAAAAAAGTGACCAGAATTAAAATTTTAAATTTTATTTTTAAAAACTTTTGCCTATGAAAAAAAAATCATAGAAAAAAAACTAAAAGAAATATTTTTTTATCCACATCTTTTCCTACAATTTTTTTTAGAAAAAAGTTGGCTAATAATAATTTTTAATGATTTTTCCCTACGAGAAACCTCAAAATCGTATAAAAAAATTTAAAAATATTTTTTATTCACATCTTTTCCTACAAAATTTTTTAAAACCATAGGAAAAAATTGGCTAATAATAATTTTGAATGATTTCTTTCCCTACGAAAAACCCCAAAATCCTTTAAAAAATCAAAATTTTTTTATCCATATATTTTCCTACTAATTTTCTTAAGATCGTAGGAAAAACTTGGCTAATAATAATTTTTAATGATCTTGCTAAAAACCTCAAAATCAAAGAAAAAAAATCAAAAAAAATCTTTCCCTACGATTTTTTATCCATATCATTCCTTACAAAAAACTCCAAAATCCTAGGGAAAAGTTCGGTAATAATAATTTTTAATAATTCCTTTGCCTACAAAAAAAACTCCAAAATTGTAAGAAAAAATTTTAAAAATATTTTTAAAAAATTTGCTAATAATAATTTTTAATGATTCTTTTTTTAAATTATTATTGTTTAACCATTTTTACCTAAAAGAATAAATTAAATCATATGAAAAAAATAATAAATAAATATTTTTTCTTTTTTTCCTACAAAATGTCTAATATAGTATAGAAAAGTTATATTCATTCTATTTTAAATTATTTTATATTTTAAAATTATATTTCTATTTTAATTTTTTTTAATATTTTACATATTTTATTTAAATAAAATATAATTTATTTATTTTATATTTTTTATAAAAATATTAAAAATCGTATCAATAAAATAATATGAGTCTTTACATACAATATCTATTGCATATATAAATTGTTTACATAATGGCAATAAAAGATAAACATCAAAATAACTAATAAATGAAAGTGTAGTCTATATCAATTACAATATTCATAACTACCATAAAAAATCAAAACACATGAATGAGACAACACAACATAAGGTCTTGGACACTTTATAAAGATCTCATTCATAAATGACTTCCCCAGATTTCTAGCTCTCTTTTAAATATTATTAGAGCAAGCAATGCCCTACAATGACATTGCAATTCATAAATGTTCCAATAAGACGTCATTGCAGACCTCTCATGCTAAAGTACACTTTGCTCACTTTCCTTGGAAGATCCTTTCAGGGTATCGAAATTGCTTCCTACAAGGATGAAAAATAAGCATTAAAGAAGTTTATATTTGATCAATTTTTATGATAAAAAATGAATTATTAAATCAGAGTCATGGCAACTTGTAATTGAGTATAACTTGATTAAATACCATGTTAGCATCTCTAAAAGTATAATTAAACAATGCGAGTTTATCAGGCAAGTTAATTATGCTATGTAATGTAAAAACATCATACAAAATATGGGTCATATAGAACATGCCTATGAACTAAGATACATGGTCATGTGCACATAATTCAATTATTCAAATAAAATACACAAAACAGATCTTATTTACATAAAGAACTTTTAACATAGGCCTTAAGTGATGGTTTTGAAGGTAAAAATGAACTTTTAATGGCTGTCACCATTAAACCAGCCAAGTCGATTAAGAATTGCCGACAGTAGAAAGCAGCTATTCTGTTATCAATATAGAGTCATGATAGCTGGGGATTACCATTTCCTGGATTAACTTTAAATCACAGCTATTCTGTTATCAATATAGAGTCATGATAGCCAAGTCGATTAACATTTCCTGGATTAACTTTAAATCACAGCCAATTGTTATGCCCTAAGCAGCAGGTCTACTTCTAGCATAACATGGAGTTCCAAATTTGTAACAGATTATCTCGATTATTTTATGAGGACAAGAGGCATGAAAACTCGAAATGGTATATTTAAGCTTGATTTAATTCTAAAATGCATCCTGTCTTGACAACGCAATCATTCAATATCTAAATTTGATCATATCTTCATAATCCTGTTTCAGAATCAATGGAACCAAATTTACTGAGTTTTATATAACTGAAATTTGGCATGCCTATTAAATGCAGTTGAACATATTAAGCATCCAGGCTAAGCAATCATGATAGTTGACTTTGCTAATCAACCTGCTTTCATGACATCTGACTTTCCCATCCAATTCATGCTCTTATTGGGTTGCACTGCTCAGTCTCATAGGGATTTTTTACTTGCTTAATGCTTTCAATCATATAGTTTATTCTGATGCTAACAATTATATTCGAGGTTTCTTGCAGTAATTAGACTTTGTACAGTCTAATATTTATCTATTGAATACCACTGATGAGAAGTATTGATCCGATTATGGACATCAATGCAACATGATATGGACAGACTGATATGGCAAATCTTAAGAAATATGATACAAAAATAAAGAAATATATAAGAAATTTGATGGCAAAGCAGCTATTCTGTTATCAATATAGACCCCGATGCTCGAAGGAGCGTTGGCGGCCATGATAGCTGGGGATTACCTTCTGGCTCTATTTTGGACCAGTGGTCAGTGAGTTAGCCATCTTAGTGGGTAATGGTCGAGATTTTCGACTAAAGTCTGGTCCCAGTGGTTCCTTCTTTGGCCATTGCATCATTGCCATTTCAAGAAGGGAATTCAGATGCATTCCCCCCAAGGCTGGTGGACTATCCGGTAGGGGAAGAGCTTCAAAGGCTTTAGGACCTGGTCAGCCTATCTTCCTTTGTTGTCAGGTTCTCACCAAAGCACTCGAAAGTCAGTGGTCCATGGCCTGAGCTTCCGGTCCTTTGCCCTGTAACAGTCCCAGTTGCAGAGGAGATGATGAATAGATTGAGCTGGTCGCCCTCTATCTTTGGTCTGCAGTTTGGTGGAATGAGCCGAGTGATGAGTCCATCAGGTTTGAGCTCGAAGCGCCATGGGTTGAGCTAGCTTGATAAGGGTGCGCTGAACCCAAAAAAGGGGGCCAATCCCATAAGTAAATAGCTTAGTACACTAAGGTGCTTGGAAGACAGCAGTTCGTAGCTTGAGCTTCCAGCTCTTTGCTCTATATCAGCCCTAAATGTAGGTGTTGGGCCACTTGACTTGGTGCCATGTCAGACGCCCACACAAAGTCCAAAGCGATGGGACTCTATATTGATATCGAGAGCCCTAAATTACAGCCAAACTGGAGGGCTCAAGTTGGCGGCAAGCAAAGTTGATATATAACCCTCCTCAGCCATGCAAAAAAGCCACATAGACATGGGGTGATTTAATAATTGTATGATGACAAATGGACAAAATGTGAGACGGTGCATCAAGTGGAATTTCACTCAGCTCTAGTTTCCTGCTTCACTTGACCCACAATAAGATGGAAAGATCGGCTTGAAGGTTCTTAGATTCTTGAGACCAACTTCACAGCCACATACCAAGGAAAGGTGGTAAAAGAAAGATTTCAAAGCGTAAAAGTGCAGGATGAGATTCACTAATCAATTGTCATATGTAGCTTTCTAAGTATATTTTATACAAGTTACTCTTGACTGATCAAGAAAGGAAGGCATGTAATTAGATTAAGATTCCAGTTCAGAAAAAAGCTGAAGTAACATTTGCGGCCCACGGGCCATAGATTAACCCCTAACAAACATTCCTTTGTACCAAATCACAAACCGGTTTGATAAGATAGGCTGCATTGAGATTTGATACGCTTTAGCTAAAAGCCAAGGTTCTGTACACTAATTACAGCATGCAAAGGGAATCTTGCATTCATGTGGACGATTTACTCTTGACTAGTTTTTTTTTATTGACTTGGAAGATCCCCACTTTACCCCACAATACAACAGAGTAGCTTCTCATGTGCTGGGCTAGAATAGAAGCAAAACAAAGAAAAAAAAAAAAAAAGGAACAACATGAGGTAACATCAAGTATGTGTCGATCCACTTCTCTATAGATATAAAGATCAACCTATATCCCTGGGGTGCCTTCATGGAGAAAATAAAGAGTAGAACCAGAAAAAAGGAGGATGAATGAAGCATAATATGCTTAACAAGTGGATTGCAGACTCAGCAGCAACTATTTTTAATAGTCGAGCTCAGTCAACAGATGTTTCAATCCCCTCAAACGGTAAAGCTAAAGACTATTGAGACACATCAATATAATACGGTCAAATTCCATCTGGAGACAGAAACCAGAAGCCGCAACTGGATGTAGAAGGGAATGCTCTTTGAGCATGACGTGTGAGAACCAGTTTACTATTTGGGCTCAGAGCCTCTACATTTGCACAAAACTTCATGTAGAGTGCAAAGCAATCAGGAAATCATGATAAACCAGAATAATTCAAATGAGCCCTTATGATAAAACATGTGTAGGCTGCTATTTCGGGATTGTTTATTCATTCATATTTTTAGGGCATCACTATGTACTTTTACATTAGTATCATGAAATGTTGATTTCAAATGACTTGTTTGTAAGGTAGTGTTGCTTCGTGTCCCAGGAATGCATACCTACATTTCAAGCATAACTTTGGAAAGTATATAGCCACAAATACTTAAAAATTCAAATGTTTGAAAATAAATTACTTCACAACACAGAACAAATATGACCAGCAAAATGCAACAAAGGCTTGGCATTTATGACAACAAAAAAGATGTTCCTAACCACACAAATAATGGCAAGAAACCATGCAAATAAGAAAAGGTGTCTCTCCAAACCGAACTCTAGTTATCATCACAGCCTGTGATCTGTCATCTTTTTCTGGATGAGAGCTCTCAAACTGATGGAGATTTTCTGGTCATGGTGAAGAAAAGGTGACCCAGGTCCAAGGCATGGCATTGAATGCCCCTGCCCAACAGGTAACAGAAATCGAGAATCAGCATCTAACTTGAATAAGCTACATCATACATGAAATTGACTTAAAGACAGAAAGAAAAAAAAAAGAAAGAAAAAGAAAAGGATTAACCCTGTCTAGCATACAAAATTGATACTAAGAGCTAGCAAAAGCACAGGGTCTAGTTTATAATGAAAGCACTCCACAAGTAATCTTTCCCCCTCTGACACAGTGCTGCAAAACCAACCATTATTATCAAATGGATAGAACCATATCAACTTACCATTAACCCTGTCTAGAAAAGGGAGATTTAATACACATGCATCTACATGTAACTGAAAACAACGATTTTGTGGGTAATATATCACAGATACTGGAAAGCAGTTCCTTCAGACATGATGCAGTGCCCCAAGCCATGGCTGCCTGTAGATGTTATAAAATGGATCCGTTCACATTTACCAAGAAGATGTACCCAATAAAATAAGATCAGTTGAGCAAAAGAATGAGCAACAAATATAATGAAAGGATGATGGGAAAAGAATGATGCAGTTCACATTCCTTTCTAACACCATTCACCTCCTCCTTTTTCAAAGGTATTGTTGTTCAAATTATTTTTTTCTAATACTAGTATCAGCTAAGTCTAAACCAACCATTTGATAAGCTGGACATTCTAGTGTGCTTCAGAGGTACTCTGTCTTCTTTGTGCAACTATTTGAATTAATTGCGTTCATAATGTTTGACATTGTGGACTTCCAAGAATGTAATGTCAACTGGGGACACATGCTGACTTGCATATTTTCAGATAAGCTTACTGGTTGTCACCAAGAAAGTTGGTTGGGAGTGGCATTAGTAAAGTCCTTCGGCATGAAAAACGGCAAGTATGAAGCAGTATCTCCAGTTCCGTTATCTGAGACACCAAGAAGCAATTTTTTCACCGCCCACATATCACCCTACAAAAAAAAAAAAAAAACATGGTAGGGAAACAAAGCGAACGGGATGACCAGCATGCCTGTGGAAGTGCTGAAGACCGAGACGGTGCGGCCCGAACAGACTAACAGCTTCTTCCCGGCGTGGGAGAAGGCCGGAGGGGAGGAGACGAAGCTCCGGCAGCCGGTGATCATGGCTTTAAAGCTGCTACGGAGACGGGAAAAAAGAGTTTTAGTTTTTCTTCTTCGTCACTAGGGTTTGGGACCTTTGATGGTACAACAACTGCGGGCCGGGAGAGAAGACCGAAAATTAGAGTTTTAGTTTCCCTTCTTCGTCACTAGGGTTTGGGACTTTTGAAGGCGCGAAGACTGCAAGAGAGAGGAAGGAAGGAAGGCAGCGGCCGGGAGATGGTAGAGATTTAGGGTTTTCCTTCGGATTAAGGTTGGGATTAGGATCCGAGGTGACCGCCCTCTTCCAGGCCCTTCTCGGCTACACACTCTACGCTGACCTTAAAAGTCTCCGAGGTGGCCGCCCTCTTCCAGGCCGACCCCATCGCCGTCCTCACAGCCAACGCCGTCGACATCTCTGTCCCCGAAGTCGCGAACCACATCCGCTGGGTCATCCACCACAGCTTGAACCGGAACAAGCACATGAATCGCAGCCCCCTGCGATCACCACAGAATCGTTTAGGTATCGGATCCGAGCAAATGATCCGTGGTGAGTTTCCATGGAAATTGGAAATTAAAATGGAGGAGGGGAAGAGTGAAGAGGAGATGACTGCTTACTGGAGGGTGCCCATGGGAAAGACGTGGAGTCTCTTGCGATCGGAGGTGGTGGCGCCGATAAAGGCGATGGCGGCGAGACAAACGCCAGTGCCGTGGGTGAGGACGTTGTTGTCCGGGATGCCGGTGAGAACGGCCTTCCCGTGGACCACGAGTTAGGGCAGAGGCGGATGAAATGCGTGAGGTGTAGACTAACAAAGTCAAGATGTTATTTAATCCGTTATTCATGCCTATCTTTAATATACGATTTTAAAAAAAATAATTTATCAACTGAGAAGTAATTGCTGGCATCCTTATCTTAATCGAATTATAAGTCCACTAACACTTTGAACCGAAATAGGATTGCGCTGCGCAAAAAATATGTTATTTGATCAGTCATTCGTGCCTATCTTTAATATGCGATTTTAAAAAGATAATCTATCAATTAGGAAGCTATTGCTTCCTTATCTTAACCAAAAATTACAAGCACTTGGAATCGAAACATGGAGTCTTAATTTGTTTCTAATTCCAAGATAAAAGCCGAGGCAACTCTGACATCAGAAAATGAGTTCGACATGATCTGTTACGATAACTAAATGCGGCCTAACTTCCATAAACTCCATGCTTCCCCGCACCCCCCGCCCATCAAAACCATTATATATAAGGCAACCCCGCAACCCTGCGCCCACCCTTTCCCCAAAACCATTATATAAGGCAACCCAAATAGTTTTCTTCCTTCCCTTGAAACCATTAAATAAGGCAACCCATATAGTTTTCTTGAGCACAGTTCTTTGTACCTAGCGAGAGAAAGATGGCTCCAATGCAAGAAGAAAGTCGTGTTGTTGCTAACGAACAAGACGCCCCAGAATCGCTGCTGGCAGATGCAATCTTAGAGCTGCTGGCAAATGCCATCTTAGAGATCCTCACCCGTGCATCGCTCGAAGCCTTGTGTGCTTGCCGATGCGCTTGTTGAGAATGTATTAGATTATTACATTGATACATTGTATTAAATTATTACATTGATACATTGATACATGGTATTAGATTATTACATTGATACATTGATACATGGTATTAGATTATTACATTGATACATTGATACGTGGATACATTGTATTAGATTATTGCATTGATACATTGTTGGCCCAGATGGCAACCCAAGAGGGGGGGTGAATTGGGTTCTTTAAAAATTAAGCCTTTTAAAACAATTTAAACTATTGATGAGAGGATATAAACAATTAATTCAAGTTAAAGCACGATAGCAAGAGAGAGATAAATAAGCACGGCAAACACAAAGATTTTATAGTGGTTCGGTGTATCCAACACCTACGTCCACTCCCAAGCTCCACTTGGGTCCACACTATAATCTCCTCGATTACAGTCGAGTTGTTTTACAAGCTCACAACCCAAACTTGTTGTTTTCCCGGGATCACAACGAACCCAGCCGGTTTTACACGGGCTCACCAGCACAAAACCCAACACACAAGCTATCCTTAGCTTGTGCCGAGGTAACTACCTCCACTAATTCAATCCACTGATTGAATTAGCAAACCACAAGATAAAATATGAGTTTAATACAAAACAGCTCCTTTTGAGCAGATATTTCAAAATAAAAGCAAAGTTTAGAAGGGCCTGTTTAGATTCGATTTGAGTGCAGGCTTTTCTTCTTTTCCTCAACTCCTTTGAAGTGTGGAATCGGGCCTCAGCTCAGATTCTTCACGGATTGAATGTTGGAGTTGATTTGAGCTTTTTCTCCCTTTCTTTGAATGTTGAAAATCTCTTGATTTGATCTTGAATGGCTCTTGGATTTTCTTCTAAAACTTTCTTGGATTGATGAACTTGAGCACAGATGAAGTCTCCTTTGATTTCACTCCTTCTCTTTCACTCTATTTTTGAATCTCGGATTTTTCAAATGACGCTCTGTTTTTCCTCTTTTTCTGAAAGATTTTTCTTTTTCTCTCTTGATTTGTATTTCTCTTTTTTTGATTTGAAAACGGCCTCTCTATTTATAGACTCTGCAAAAATATAGTCGTTAGAAACAAAGAAATCTAGCCGTTATTGAAAAATCTTACCGTTGGCGCTGAGTTGGCATTCAGAAAAAATCACGCCCAGATTTGTTGGAGTCGGCTCCAACTTTAGGCGAGTCGGCTCGAAGACGCGATGCCAAAAATAGAAATATTCAGAAAGTTAAGGGGTCGACTCAACGAAAATAAGGTGTCGACTCCTGACAGTCGGGGGTCGACTCATGAAAAGCAAGGGGTCGACTCGAGAAGTGCTCAAAAAAAACTTCTCTGGAGTCTGAGCGGAGTCGACTCACACAGTCATGGAGTCGGCTCGACAAATCGGGGGTCGACTCTTGAAATCACAGGGGTCGACTCGAGAAAAACAGACATCTCTGTATACTGAGTGGAGTCGACTCTGAAACTCTAGAGTCGGCTCCGGAACGTATCAAAAATCAGAGAATTTTCTGATTGACTTTGAAATTCGTTCCAGATTAATTTTAAATCAATTTTTGACTTGAATATAATAAATTTGACATTAAGAATCAATTCAAGATATGTTCCAAAAACTCATTGATTGAAATATGAAGTATAAAAATTTCTTTTTGAAAGCTTAAACATGGAGCTTGAAGCTACTTTCCAATTGATTAAAGTCATACTTAACATACTCATTGATTATGATAAATAAATTCATTGCTCATGTAAATAAATTCATTGCATCTTTTAATATACTCATGGCTTTTGGTAATCATCAAAATCAATAAGATTGGGGCAACAATTTCTCAACAATCTCCCCAACAATCTCCCCCTTTTTGATGATGACAAAAACATTGAGTATATGCATGATTAATTAAGAATTTATTTTATTTTCATAGTTAGGCTCCCCCTGAATGAGGTAGCTCCCCCTATGAAACTCAAATAAATATCCCATTCATTCAATTTAAACTCATACACAGTTTAATGTCAAAATTCAGCATTTTCATCTAAATTGCTTTTTCATTCATTCTCTGTATGTGTAATGTTTAATTATTACTCCCTTTTTCTCCCATTCAATTATTTATTATATGCATATACAATAACATTCGTTTAATTTCTCCCATGCATATACAGTCATGTATAAAACTCTCCCCCTTTTTTGTTATCAACAAAAAGGTAGAGAAGCATCAAACATTGATTTAAGATATGAACTGAGATTCACATTCAAACTCAAACTCATTGAACATTCAAAACTGACTTTTCATTACATCATTGTATCAAAATGTAAAACATAATATAAATTTCATTACATTGCAAAGACTAAACATCCATTACATCAAAAATGTGTCCTTACAATTCTTGTTAAGTGATCTATAATGTTCTTCATTCCATCAGTTTGAAGCTTAACATAATCTTTCAGTCTTTCATCCACAAAAGTACAAGCAGTTAAATCTTGTCTTGAAGCTCGGCATTGCACTTTGCATAAGTCTCACCATCTCCACAAATGTCTTTAAGTTCTTCAAAAATATTCTTTAAATCACCACTTAAAGACTCAGTAGAGGAGCTAAGAGTAGATTCAATCTTGGTAATTCGATCATCTAATGAATAGAGAGTTTCTTTAAGATTCATGAATTTACTGTCAAACTCAGTCTTCATTCTATCCTCTTGAGCATCAAGAAGACTCTTGAGCTGCTCTAACTGAAGATCCGAAAAACCAACTGATGAAGAAGATGACTGATCAAACATCGGAGCAGGAGAAGGGGCCGGAACTGGAACAGAAGAACTAGGAGGCACAGGTGATGAATGTCTAACAGAAGGTCCAGGTGCCTCAACATCAGCGGCTCTATCTTCCAACTGACTTTTCCTTTCCCATCTACCATCTTTCTTCACAAATCCCATCCTATGAATAGTAGCCAAGCTATAGTAATCAGTGTGTCTCAAATTTCTCATTGGCTCACTATCGGAAATGATTATCCCTTGGCTTTGAAAAATCTTAGTTAATATCATGCCATAGGGTAGACTAGATTTCCTCTTGCTCCCACAGTCAGCAATGTACCAAATTATCATATTCGGAAGATTGATAGGTCTCCCAGCCACTATAGCATCCATAACAAAATGTCTCTCAGATACATAATCAAATCTCCCAGTCTTAGGGAATAGAATCCTACTACAAATGTTATGGAGAAGCCTTAATTCCAAGGATAGTTGATTTGCATGGACTTCTTCAAAACCAACAATTTCTTTATTTAACAATCTTGATAAAGCTGGGCTCCTATCATCAGGTGAAAATGTAGAAGGACCAGACACTGGAAGATTCCAAAAGTCTTGAGAGTAAATCCACTGTCACATTTATCCTATTTCCTCTAATCATGCTGACCAATCCATTATCTCCTCTTGACAGATTTTTATAAAATTCTTTAACCAAGGCTGGGTAGGTTGGGCAATCTAAAGAACATATTTTCTCCCATCCCATTTCAATTAACTGTCTTCCTACAAGAAAACCTTCTGCCTCAAATAGTTCAAAATCAACCTTTCTCCCGGTTGTAATCACTCTATCGGCTAGACGGTCTACCTGAGATGTGGCCGTAGTAGGAGAAGCACTCGGAGTTGAAGAGGATGAGGTGGAATCCATGCTCGGAGATGGTTCGCGAGCGGGACGCCTCACCGTCTTCTTCACCGCCTTCTTCCTTTTCATCCCGGCCGCTCCAAGGCTAGAACCACGGGTTTTAGGTGCCATTTGATTTAGTGGAAAGGTTAATCAAGGATTTCTAAGGATTTGGTAGGTTGGGAAAAATTTGGAGAGAGTATTTGATTGATTTGAGAAGATAGAAATGAACGAGGAGTCGACTCTGCCCTAGATAAATCGACCTGGGACCACTTCGAGTCGGCTCCCGCAAAGTGTGGGGTCGACTCCGGGTAGTCACAGAAACTATCCCGAAGTGGAGTCGACTCGCACAGAGATGGGGTCGGCTCCAGAGTTTCAGCAGAAACATGGAGTCGACTCCGATACTGACCGAGTCGGCTCCGAGACCATTTCAGAGCAAAAACATAAAGTTTCAGAGAATCTGAAATGTGTCCGGATATTGATCATAAAATTGATAAAAAATCATTGGATTTTAATAGATCAATTAGATATGAATTCTAGATAAGATTTCCTTAAAGATCAAGATTTGAAAGAATTCTAGATAATTTCCTTAGGGGTTTCAAATTCATTCTAATGGATCACAAATCCCTAACTCTCCTCTAAGATAACAGAATCTTTCTTCACTCAAGGGTTTTGTAAATATATCAGCTAATTGATCTTCAGTATTAACATAATCAAGACATATTTCTTATTCGTTACATGTTCTCTAATAAAATGATATCTAATTTCTATGTGTTTTGTTCTAGAATGTTGAATTGGATTTTTTGTTAGATTAATTGCACTTGTATTATCACATTTTATAGGTGTTTGTCAAGTGTGATACCATAGTCTTCAAGTTGTCGCTTAATCCATAGGATTTGAGCACAGCAACTTCCAGCTGCAACATATTCAGCTTCAGTAGTTGATAATGCAACTGAATTTTGCTTTTTGCTAAACCATGAGATTAAGTTACTTCCTAAGAATTGGCATGCACCACTTGTGCTTTTCCTATCTAACTTACATCCAGCATAATCAGAATCAGAATATGCAATTAAGTTTAATGTTGAGTCTCTAGAATACCATAAACCTACATTTTTTGTTCCACTTAAGTATCTTAGTATTCTTTTAACAGCAATTAAATGTGATTCTTTAGGTTCTGACTGAAATCTAGCACATAGCAAACAGCAAATTATATCTGGTCTACTTGCAGTTAAGTAAAGTAGGGATCCGATTATACCTCGATAATATTTTGATCAACTTTCTTACCTTCTTCATCTTTGTCCAGCTGCATGAAGGACTCATTGGTGTTCCAAGGGGTTTATTGATTCCATACCAAACTTCTTTAGTATTTCCTTTGTGTACTTTGTTTGGTTGATGAAAATCCCTCTTTGCTTTGTTTGATTTGGAGTCCAAGGAAGAAGTTGAGTTCTCCCATCATGCTCATTTCAAATTCACCCTGCATCAACTTAGCAAATTCTTGACATAGAAGATTGTTAGTAGCACCAAAAATAATATCATCAACATATATTTGAACTACTAATAAATCTTTACCTTTTCTTTTCAAAAATAATGTTTTATCAACATTTCCTCTTATAAAATCATTTTCAATTAAGAATTTACTTAATCTATCATACCAAGCTCTAGGTGCTTGTTTCAAACCATATAATGCTTTGTGCAATTTAAAAACGTGATTTGAAAATTCATGATCTTCAAAACCTGGTGGTTGTTCTACATATACTTCTTCATTTATAAATCCATTTAAAAAAGCACTTTTTACATCCATTTGAAATAAGTTAAAATTCATGTGACATGCAAATGCAAGTAATAGTCTAATGGCTTCTAATCTAGCTACTGGTGCAAAGGTTTCATCAAAATCAATACCTTCTTCTTGATTATATCCTTTTGCAACTAATCTAGCTTTGTTTCTAATTACTATGCCATTTTCATCTAGTTTATTTCTAAATACCCATTTTGATCCTATAACAGAATGATCTTTAGGTCTTTCTACTAATGTCCATACATTATTTCTAGTAAATTGATTTAATTCTTCTTGCATAGCTAACATCCAATTATTATCTTTTTCAGCTTCTTCAATAGTTTTAGGTTCAATTTGTGATACAAATGCAAGATGATTACTAATATTTCTCATAGATGATCTAGTTCTTATTCCTTGAGATGGATCACCTATAATCAATTCCTTAGGGTGACTATAAGCGTATCTCCAATCTCTAGGTAGATCTATATCATTATGATTAGTGTTAGTATCATCATCCTTAGGTGAATCATTATCTTTAGCTCTTGCTCATGATCTGAAGATACATCAATATTTAATTTTTCAAGATCTTTCTCAATTATGTTTGTATCTTCCTCATCATCAAACTTTTCGGAACGAGTTGCTAAAGATTCATCAAAAACTACATGAATGGATTCTTCAACAACTAAAGTTTTCTTGTTAAATACTCTATATGCTTTACTAGTTGTTGAATATCCTAAGAATATTCCTTCATCAGATTTAGCATCAAATTTGCCTAAATTATTTTTACCATTATTATGAACAAAACATTTACAACCAAATGCATGAAAATATTAATATTGGTTTTCTATCATGCCATAATTCATAAGGTGTTTTCTTTAAATAGGTCTTATTAAGGCTCTATTTAGGATGTAACATGCTGTGTTAATAGCTTCCGCCCAAAAGTATTTCGGGAGTTTACTTTCACATAGCATGGTACGGGCCATGTCTTCTAGAGTCCTATTTTTCCTTTCAACTACACCATTTTGTTGTGGGGTCCTAGGTGCAGAAAAATTATGATTAATACCATTTTCATTGCAAAAAATTTTCAAATAAGTGATTTTCAAATTCAGTTCCATGATCACTTCTTAGAGACACTATGGTAGTGTTTTTCTCATTTGTTACTTTCTTGAAGAATTTCAGGAATATCGAGAAAGTCTCATCTTTGTGAGCTAAAAACATTACCCAAGTGAATCTAGAGTAATCATCTACAATCACAAGACCATATTTCTTTCCTCCTAGACTTGTGGTTCTAGTTGGTCCAAAAAGGTCCATGTGAAGTAGCTCTAATGGCCTAGAAGTTGAAACAATATTTTTAGATTTGAAAGAACTTCTTGTTTGTTTTCCAAATTGACATGCATCACATATTTTGTTGTTTTCAAAATCTATTTTAGGTAGCCCTTTAACTAAATCCATTTTAATTAGTTTTGAAATTAGGTGTGTGCTTGCATGACCTAATCTACGATGCCACAACCAACCAATTTCATTCATATTAGCATTATCAGCAACTAAGCAATGATCACTCATAGATAATTTGTCTAGATCAACCAAGTAAACATTGCCATTTCTATAACCAGTAAATACAATGCTATTATCAATGGAATTAGCTACTGTGCATAAGAAGATTCAAATGATACTTTAAAACCTTTATCACATAATTGACTTATACTAATTAAGTTATGCTTCAAACCATCAACATAAAGTACATTATCAATAAATGTGGAGGAGTTATTTGAATGTTACCAAGGCCCATAATTTGGCCTTTGCCATTATCGCCAAATGTAACAACTCCTCCTTTCTTTTCTTCAAGGGTGATGAATTCTTCTTTGTCACCCGTCATATGTCTTGAGCAGCCACTATCAAGATACCACTTTCTCTTTGATCTCTTGGCCACAAGACATTCCTGCAATGAAATCAAACTTTATGTTTAGGTACCCAAGCTTTCTTGGGTCCTTCATGGTTAGTAGCAACAAATATTGTTCCTTTCGGAACCCATATTTTCTTCCCTTTAAAATTTAAATTTTATTTGGTTTTTGTAAATTACATTCAAATGATTTATGCCCTTTTAAATTACATTTAAAACAAGTGATGTTACTTTGGCTAGCACGTACAAAAATATTTTTCAAAGATTTTTGTTTTCTTAAAGTGTTATATCCTAATCCAGCTTTGTCAAAAACTGCTTTTTGACTATCTAAAATCATGTTTAGTTTAGTTGAACTTAAGGTAATTTATCAACAATATCTTTGTTTTTTAACTTCTTTCTTTAGAAATTCATTTTCTACACATTTGAGATTTGATTTGCTTTTTCAAATCTTTTATTAGATTTTCATTTTCAGATTTTAGTATATTAATTTCATGAGTAAAATCATCCTTTTCTTTAAGATTTCCTTTTATCTTTTGAATCTTTAATTGCAAGCATTTCATTTTTCTTTAATTAAGTTTATGTTTTCAGTTTTCAAGATTTATATTTCTTTTTCAAAATTTAAAATCATCTACAAGTTCATTAAGGCTTCAAATAATTCATCAAAAGCAAATCATCACAAGGGTTTTCGGAACTTACCTCGTCGTCGTCCGCCATAAAATAAATTTGGCAACTCTTTTGTTCTTCTTCTTCGGAAGAAGATTCATCACTGTCACTCCAAGTTGCAACATAAGCTTTCTTCTTTTTCTTGTAGGCTTTTTTAATTGCGGACATCATATCTAAATGCCCCGGTTTATTACATTCATAACAGTCAAGGGGTCTTTCTCTTTGTCCTTGTCCTTATCTTTTCCTTTTCTCCTTCCACTTATTTCCAAATTTTTTTTGTGGAAGGGTTTCTTTCTCCTCATAAATTTCTTAAATTTCTTGCTAAGAAGAGCTGTCTCTTCATCATCATCCTCATCATCGCTGCTGCTCTCTTCAACTTTTGCAGCTTTGAGGGCAATTGTCTTCTTCTTTTTGATCCTCCTCACATGTTGCTTCATTGTCAATTCATGGGTCATAAGAGATCCTAGAAGCTCTTCCAAGGTAGAGTGTTGAGGTCTTTGGCTTCTTGGATTGCTGTCATTTTGGCTTCCCATGATCTTGGTAATGACCTAAGAATTTTGCGAACAAGTTCAGAGTTAGTATATGTCTTACCAAGACTTTCAAACCATTAACAATATCAGTAAATCTAGTATACATGCATGCATGGTTTCAGATTGTTCCATGCTAAACAATTCATATTTATGAACAAGAATATTAATTTTAGATTCTTTTACTTGGTTGGTACCCTCATGGGTAACCTCTAATCTATCCCAAATCTCTTTGCGGAATTACATGTGAGATTCTATTAAATTCATTAGCATCTAAGGAACAATATAAACATTCATGGCTTTAGCATTAAGCTGTGCCATCTTCCTATCATTATCATTCCAATCCCTTTCGGGCTTAGGAACAATAGTGCCATCAATAAGTGTGTGGGTGTACTAGGTCCATTGATTATACACCCACAATTCATAATCAGAAGCTTGAATGAATATCCTCATTCTAGCTTTCCAATATGAATAGTTGGAACCATTAAATAAGGGAGGTCTATTTAGAATGACCTTCAGCAAAACTGAGCCAACTTGTGTTGCCATTTGGATCTTTAGCTCTTGATCGTGTGATCAAAATCTAATGAGCACTAGCTCTGATACCAATTGTTGGCCCAGATGGCAACCCAAGAGGGGGGGTGAATTGGGTTCTTTAAAAATTAAGCCTTTTAAAAATTTAAACTATTGATGAGAGGAATAAACAATTAATTCAGTTAAAGCACGATAGAAGAGAGAGAGATAAATAAGCACGGCAAACACAAAGATTTTATAGTGGTTCGGTGTATCCAACACCTACGTCCACTCCCAAGATTCACTTGGGTCCACACTATAATCTCCTCGATTACAGCGAGTTGTTTTACAAGCTCACAACTCAAACTTGTTGTTTTCCGGGATCACAACGAACCCAGCCGGTTTTACACGGGCTCACCAGCACAAAACCCAACACACAAGCTATCCTTAGCTTGTGACGAGGTAAACTACCTCCACTAATTCAATCCCTCTGATTGAATTAGCAAACACAAGATAAAATATGAGTTTAATACAAAACAGCTCCTTTAGAGCAGATATTTCAAAATAAAAGCAAGGTTTAGAAGGGCCTGTTTAGATCCGATTTGAGTGCAGGCTTTTTCTTTTCTTCTTTTCTTCTTTTCCTCAACTCCTTTGAAGTGTGGAATCGGGCCTCAGCTCAGATTCTTCACGGATTGAATGTTGGAGTTGATTTGAGCTTTCTCTCCCTTTCTTTGAATGTGGAAAATCTCTTGATTTGATCTTGAATAGCTCTTGGATTTTCTTCTAAAACTTTCTTGGATTGATGAACTTGAACACAGATGAAGTCTCCTTTGATTTCACACCTTTTCTTTCACTCTATTTTGAATCTCGGATTTTTTCAAATGACGCTCTATTTTTCCTCTTTTTCTGAAAGATTTTTCTTTTCTCCCTTGATTTGTATATATCTCTTTTGATTTGAAAACGGCCTCTCTATTTATAGATTCTGCAAAAATATAGTCGTTAGAAACAAAGAAATCTAGCCGTTATTAAAAAATCTTACCGTTGACGCTGAGTTGGCATTCAGAAAAAATCATGCCCAGATTTGTTGGAGTCGGCTCCAACTTTAGGCGAGTCGGCTCGAAGACGCGATGCCAAAAATAGAAACATTCAGAAAGTTAAGGGGTCGACTCAACGAAAATAAGGTGTCGACTCCTGACAGTCGGGGGTCGACTCATGAAAAGCAAGGGGTCGACTCGAGAAGTGCTCAGAAAAACAACTCTCTGGTGTCTGAGCGGAGTCGACTCCACAGTCATGGAGTCGGCTCGATAAAATCGGGGGTCGACTCAGAAATTACAGGGGTCGACTCGAGACAAACAGACATCTCTGTATACTGAGTGGAGTCGACTCTGAAACTCTAGAGTCGGCTCCGGAACGTATCAAAAATCAGAGAATTTTCTGATTGACTTTGAAATTCGTTCCAGATTAATTTTAAATCAATTTTTGACTTGAATATAATAAATTTGACATTAGGAATCAATTCAAGATATGTTCCAAAAACTCATTGATTGAGATATGAAGTATAAAAATTTCTTTTTGAAAGCTTAAACATGGAGCTTGAAGCTACTTTCCAATTGATTAAAGTCATACTTAACATACTCATTGATTATGATAAATAAATTCATTGCTCATGTAAATAAATTCATTGCATCTTTTAATATACTCATGGCTTTCGGTAATCATCAAAATCAATAAGATTGGGGCAACAATTTCTCAACAATCTCCCCAACAACAACATATAAGAGTTCTATTGGAAGATGAAAAATATATGCTGTATGGCCAAAATTCACTTTTATTTATTGAATAAATCATGTTCATATACATCAACTCATAACCGTCTACAAGCTAGACGATTGGCTATAGGACACATTTCCTAACAACTCCCACTTGAACTATAGCCAATCAGAACAGTATCTAATACCTATCTTCCACTTGTGCTCATTGAACTCCTTGATTCCGAGTGCTTTAGTCATTGGGTCAGCTAGGTTTTCCTTTCCGTCGATTTTCTGAAGGTATATGTCACCTCATTCCACGATCTCTCATACAAGGTGATAGCGGTGCAACACATGCTTGGTTCGGTGATGTGACTTTGGCTCCTTGGCTTGGGCAATTGCTCGTGCTATCACAGTATACTAGGACGGGACTCTCCAGGGTAGGTACCACTCCCAGCTCGCCCAAGAACTTTCGTAGCCATACAGCTTCCTTTGCTACATTTGATGCTGCAATGTATTCAGCCTCGTATACTAAATCTGCCATAGTGTTCTGCTTGAAACTTTTCCAGCAGATCGCTCCTCCATTGAGGGTAAAGATAAATCCGGATATGCATTTGTTGTCATCTCTATCTGACTGAAAACTGGAGTCAGTGTACCCCACTAGTTTTAAGTCAGGTTCTCCATAAATGAGCCATTGGTCCTTAGTATTTCTAAAATACTTAAGGATAATTTTTACCACCTTCCAATGTGCTTCACCTGGGTTAGACTGGTACCTACTCACTATCCCTAGTGAGTATGCCACGTCTGGTCTTGTACATGTCATAGCATACATGATAGAACCCACTACTGAGGCATATGGAATTCTACTCGTGTACTCTCTCTCCTCAGGAGTTGTCGCATAATCCTTCTTGGAGAGAGTAATTCCATGGCCTATCGGAAGATAGCCCCTTTTGAATTATCCATGCTGAACCTCTTCAGCACAGTCTCAATGTATTTGACTGGGACAATCCCAGCAGCTTCTTAGATCTATCTTTATAGATCTTCATCCCTAGGATGTAAGAAGCTTCTCCCAAGTCTTTCATGGAGAACTGAGACAGCAACCAAACCTTTATTCCCTGTAGTGTAGGGATGGCATTCCCAATCAAGAGAATATCATCCACATACAGTACAAGAAATACAACTATGGAACCATTTGCCCACTTATACACGCAGGGTTCTTCTCTGTTCTTAATGAAGCCATAATCTTGATACATTTATCAAAACGTTTATTCCAACTCCGAGATGCTTGCTTGAGTCCATAGATGGACTTATGAAGCCTGCATACTTTTGACTCGTCTGTGGATGTGAACCCTTCAGGCTGTATCATATACACCTCCTCTTCGAGCTCTCCATTTAGAAAAGCCGTTCGGACATCCATTTACCAGATCTCATAGCCAAAATGTGCAGCTAGAGCAAGCATAATCCGAATTGACTTGAGCATTGCTACAGGGGAAAAAATCTCGTCATAGTCAATACCATAATGCTGACTATACCCCTTAGCAACCAGACGAGCTTTATAGGTCTCCACCTTCCCATCTGCACCCCGTTTCCTCTTGAAAATCCATTTATACCCTATGGGTTTTACCCCTTCAGGTGGATCAACTAGTGTCCATACACTATTGATCTCCATGGATTCCATTTCGGACTTCATGGCATCTAGCCATTTTTAGAGTCAGATCTTTGCAGTGCATCCATATAGGTGATTGGGTCTTCATCATTCTCATCGAGTTCGATGGGATCCCCATCACGGACCAAGAAACCAAAGTATCTGTCCGGCTGACGTGGTACTCTACCATATCTCCTTAATGGTACCTCAGTGGGCACTGGGTTTGAACCATTCAAAGTCGGTTCCATAGTGGTTTCTGAGTGTAAAGGTACTTCTCCTTGTCAAACTTCATTAAGTTCAACATTAGCCTTAGCACTTCCAGTAAGATACTCCTTTTCTAAAAAGGTGGCTCTCATACTGACGAACAACTTTTGCTCTTTAGTTTGGTAGAAGTAGTATCCTTTAGACTCCTTAGGATATCCAACAAAGAGGCATTTGTCAGACCTTGGTCCTAGCTTGTCTGTCAACAATCTCTTGACATAAGCTGAACACCCCCAGACCCTAAGGTGTGTGAGCACCGGCTTACGCCCCGTCCATATCTCATATGGAGTTTTAGCAACAGATTTACTAGGGACCCTGTTAAGAATGTAACAGGCCGACTCAAGTGCATAGTCCCAAAAGGAGATAGGCAAACTAGCAAAGCCCATCATGGACCGAACCATATCTAATAGGGTTCGATTCCTCCTTTCAGACACACCATTTAATTGGGGTGTCCCTGGAGGTGTCCATTGAGAGAGAATCTCATTCTCCTTTACATATGTCAAAAACTCATTAGAAAGATATTCACCTCCTCGATCTGACCGAAGGATTTTAATATTCTTTCCAGTTTATTTTTCTATTTCACTACGATATCATTTGAACATTTCAAACGATTCAGACTTGTGTCTCATTAGGAAGATATAACCAAACCTGGAGTGGTTGTCTGTAAATGTAATGAAATAGCTAAACCCTCTCATAGAGGCAGTATTCATAGGTCCACAAACATCCGTATGTATGAGGCCTAGAATCTCTTTGGCTCTTTCACCTTTTTCTGTAAAAGGTGACTTGGTCATTTTTCCAAGAAGACATGATTCACAAGTTTTAATTGATTCACAATCAATGTCATTGAGGATGCCCTCTCTGACTAACCTGCTTATCCTGTTCTTGTTTATATGACCTAGCCTACAGTGCCAAAGGTATGAGTCATCGACATCATCTATTTTGGGGCGTTTGTTTGGAGTGCATAATACATTAACAGGCTATGATAGAAGGTAAATTCCATTGCTCAATTGTCCACACATCACTGGTATATCATTCATAATGATATTTAAAATATCTTTCTATATTGAAAAATCATATCCTTCAATAGCCAACTGGCCTACAGAAATGACATTAAATAAAAATGCAGGACAATAGTGACATTCACTAAGCAATATTTTATTAAATTCAAAATAAAGCTCCACGACTCCCAACGCCAGTATTGGAACTCGGCTTCCATCACCCACGTTTAGGAATCTTTCACCTTCTTTGAATCTTCTACTAATTCGAAGCCCCTGCAAAGAATTGTAAATATGAATTGGACTCCCGGTATATAATACCCAATTAGTAGTATCACAGATAGAAAAATTACAAGGTGTTATCATATAAATACCTTGTCCAGCAACTCTTGCTAGTTTTTCTTCTTAGGCCTGTTAGGATCCAGGGTTGCTATGTACTGGGGACAGTTCCTCTTTCAGTGACCCAGCTTTTTGCAGTAGAAGCACTCAGCTTGACTTTTGTCAGCCTTCTTCTTCTTGGTCTGACTAGGCCCAGCATGTTGCACCTTTTTTCTTTTATTTTTCTTCTTCATCCCTTTCTTAGGGTGATGACGTCCTGCCCCTGAACCTCTCACCAAGTTTACTGTCTTCTTTTGAAGCTGGTGGTCTTTCTCAAAAGTTTGCAGTAGACCCAGCAATGCATGATAGTTTACTGCAGGCTTCGTCATTCTATAATGACTGAGAAAGTCCAGGTAGGAGCTAGGCAGTGAGTTCAGTATGGCATCCTTCCCAAGTTGCTCATGCAAAGGAAATCCAAGTTTGCCCAGACGTTCTATCGTCTCGATCATGTACAGTACATGATCGATGACAGAAGTCCCATCACGCATACGCGCATTGAAAATGGCACTAGACATTTTGTACCTTTCAACGTCGTCTGGCGCCCCGAAAGATTCCTTCAACATTTGGAGTATTTGTTCCGGTTGGGCCTCCTCAAATTTCCTACAGAACTCATCATTCATAGAAGCCAGCTTTATGCAGCGCACTGTGGTGCGGTCATTGGTCCACTTCAGATAAGTGTCCTGTCCACACCAGGCACATTTGGAGCTGGCTGCTCAGGTGCAGGATCCATTATCACATAAAGGATCCTTTCATGCTCTAGGACTATCTAAGCCTTCGATACCAGCTATCGAAGTTTGAACCTGTCAGTTTATCATTGTCCAACAGTGATCGGAGTGACAGATTTGTAGACATTTCTGAAAGGAAAACCAAAAACTTATTAGTGTACATGATTTATTTAAACCTATAGACTTGGACATATGGTCTAAAGTTCTCTCACTATTTTATTTAGGTTGGTAGCCCCTACCTTCAACCAGGAAATTACTCCTAATTTTTAGTGGGTACTAGAACCCAGTAGACTACATATGAGCCCGACTTTGGCCGGTCCACCCACATGTATCTAAAGGTAGGTTCATAACCAATTGTTTCCCCAAACAATTTCTAGTAATTTATTTTGCCCCAAGTTGCACGTCAATCGACCTTTGGGCCTCCTATTGGGTGTCCTGGTTAGGTCCAACCATTAACATGACATGTTCAAGCTTCTAACCAAGGACTTGGTCAAGCTCGACTTTGGCCGGTCTACCTGACCATCATTGAAAGAGTTGCATTGAACCATCATAATATGAATGATAATTCCAAAGACCAGATGAGTACCAGGCCTTTGGGCCTCCAATAATCATCTTAGCCATTGGACTCATTATCACTCTCTTAATGGAAGGCTAAGATCTAATTATCCCCATAATTTAGTTATTTTAGGGACCTAATAATTTTAAAGGGTTTGATTAATTTGTGACACATGAATGACATGACCAATTTATGTATTCTCCCACTAAACCATTTAGTTGGGTTCATTAATTTGGTCCATGGGTACCTAAATCAGTCAGACTGATTTTCTTTAGGAAGCATGGGTTAGCCCAAGTCAATAGGCTAGTCTAATCAAGTGCTGGGACCACTTAGCCAGGCCGGCTTGATCAAAAGGCCGAGTTGCGCCATTAACTATCTTTCCTAGACACTAGCTGATAATCAACTAGCCAGGTTAGAGGTAGCTGCGACCTTGATCAGAACCTTTCTAGACACGAAGTGGTTGACCAGACCCAATTAAATTTGCCTAAAGACTTAGGTGTCCACTGAGCCCCAAATCAAGTCCATTTAGATGTATGGACTGATCAATCTAATCTAATTAGATGGATATCAAGAAAAAAAAAACTTATCTCAACATTTGATTAGATTCAATTTTTGAATTTAGTCCAATTCATCTAACCTTAGGTCTAACCCATTTAGAGAACATGATTCATGCTAACCCAATTAGCCCATGATTTATGATCATGTCTTAAGGTCTTTAATTCATAATTCTAGATCTTAAGTTAACTCCTTTTCAAATTTGAACCAATTTCAATTTTGAGTTCTGATTTTGAAACATTTTTCAAAATTTTTCCGTAAAACATCTTTACTTTCTTTCTATTTTCTATGATATGACTTTTACGTAAAACAATTTTACTATAATTTATAATTAAGTTTTAAATCAATTAAGATGTCTTAATGTTAATCTTTATTAACATTTCATCTTTAATTAATTTTGGATCTAATCAAAATTATCACAGAATAAAAGATTAATTCAGTTAAAATATATTTTAATCTTTCTTTCTTTTGTTCTGTACATCCGTTCATGGGTTCTTTCACAGTGAGACCCTTACACATAATAGAAAACCTTTCTTGAATAAGGAAACAAAGGCTATGATCGGACGGCCTGGTGAATATACCCAATCAAAGATATAATAGAACACAACATGCAAGATCTACATTAGATCAAACTTTAAAACTTATATTTAATCATCATTAAATAACTTTAACATGCTTTCATCATGCAAAACTTTTAAATCTACTATAGATCTAAACTAATCAAAATAAGATCAACTTTAGATCTACATTAGATTATGTATGCATAATTATATCAGATCTATTATGCTTATACATGCATTCCTAAGCCTTAACATGGCTCTGATACCATTTGAAGGGAAAAAATAGTTTTTTCTATGCATAGGATCTCAAGGTGGAAAGCATGTAAATCGGTTTTAATATTCACATTGAATATTAATTAAAGTAAATTAACATATCTGAAATTTAAGATTATTTAAATAAGTTTAAAACAGTACCTCTCGTTGCGAAAGCTGTTGATAACGAAGGTAGCAGATCCGATCTACAGAGAGAAGTTCCCCTTTGTGCCTTGCAAGAGCCGCACGCGCCGCTCCTCTATATCACACGCACGCCTGATGAATGCAGATAGGGGGTGGAATTCTTAAACAATGGAAGGAGAACTCTTCTCCCAAGAAGAGACAATCTCCAATTGGACTTCTTGCAGACTTTCTGTGATTGCAGAAGATTAGCTTTCACAGAAAAGTCTCTGTCATTTTTTCTTCTTACCTGTTCATCCTTTTTTTTATTCACATCATAACCTTTTATATCCGATGAAAAATTCTGCAATCAAAAAAAAATGTGAAAGAGCTCTTTAAAATGCCATTACATAAATCCCATTATTATTGGGGAGCGCAAAATACCCCCAAGATCACGGCTATAGCGTATATGAGTAATACAAAAAACTTTTACCGTTCTAATCTATGAGTATAAGATCATACCTTCAGATTTGAACTTTGGAACACTTTGATTCGATTGCTCGACCTCAACCTTTTAACCTTCCGCCGTATTCCCAAAAATACCTTCCTTCTCTCACAAGATGGTGGGATCTCTCGGCCGACCTAGGGTTTCTTGTTTTTCTTTTTCCTCAAAAACGTTAACCCTAGCAACCAACTGAGAGGGTATTTATAGGGCTACAACAGGGACCAATAGGCAAATATGAAAAGGACTTCCCACGTAATTAAATCTCTCAATCCTACCCCGGGTTAGGATTCAATTACGTAAATTACAATTCATTCCACTAAAGAATTATAATTGTACTCCTAATCATATTCGAATTTATATTTTCGAGCCTTTAATATTAAATACTTATTATCTCCCCATGTTAAGATTACAGATATCCATCAATTAAATTTAATTACTGACAATATAATTTAATTGGCTTTTATTATCCTTGAGACTTATCCACTTAACTTATTTGATGTATCGGATTCAAAATCCACTTGCAAGATTTGATACAATCAAAACTTATAAGCTTTCTCAAGGGGATATCATCAATCCAAATTAACAGGATGTGGATTCCTTCAACTATTAATATTCACTATATATAATGTTATTGCCCAACCCACTGAGTTTATTGACTCATATAGAATCTCACTCTATGTGTAATCAAAGCAATAATCACTACATACACTTGTCTAGAAATAGAATTCGGATTAAGAGCATAAGTAATCATAATATTCATGAGTTTTAAATTATTTTATAGAGTAAGTATAAAATAATTAACTCAACTGGGTCCTGTTCAATACACACAAAGTGTACTAGCACAAATAGTTAGAATAAACCATTCCCCGTAGTCAAGACATACCTACTAAAAATTTATGCAACAATTCTACTGATGGTGTGTCCAATTCTATCTAAAACTGTAAACAATAAACTTGTATTCCAAAAGAACCGATGATCTAGTCTTCTGTGTGTAAGCCGTACTCTACACACTAGATCAAATACTCTTTGTAAATACTAGACACATGCACATATATAGTAAATGGCACACATTGCTCAAAATGAATTCTCATTAAAATATAAAGACATAACATAAAGCATATCTTTTAGTCTATATCTCTATCAATTATGGCATTAAGTCCGCAGTCACCTCATCAATGCGTCCCTCAAACGGTGAGCCTAAGAGGAAATGTAGAGTGACGGGACCTTTGAGAATCCTCCCGTAACATAATCAATAACTCCGTTCCCAGGTTGTTATAACAAGTGGATGATGACGAATGAAAGATATTATCAATTAAAATTTTCTTTTATTAACAGAATTGATCCAATCAATTTCGTTTGAAGTCCAAATTCAAATACGAAAGAAGCTACTCGTAGCTCTTGAACCATACTTCATATTGTGCCTTCCTGAGCTCCAATCCAAAGTGATTTATGAATTCAAAATTTATAAATAAACTTTCAGAGGCTCTATTGGATATCCGGATCGAACCACTTCGAACCCAGATCCAAACCACTCTGTTATCAGACCAACCATTGGTCCATGGTTCAAATAAACTTTATTCCAGATTCATATCGTGTCCCAAAATTCTATTTGAGTTACTGGCTAACTCAAATCACCCTCGAAGTAGGTGCTGCCGCTAATGTCTAGAGCTAGCTAGACAGAGCCAGAACGAACCCCGTATGACCCATCTGATTGAGTCCCCACTCAAATCAGTGATCACGCATGCGTACAAGTCATCTGACTATGTGCGTGACTCCATAGGTTCAAACCTAAGCCGGTAGCACAGGAACACTTCCTGTACTAATCGATGTGACCATCTAGCCATGGTTCCTAACGTCCGGATAGATCGAATTTGTACAAGGCAACATTCTGGAACCCAAGCTATGGTTGCCGCATAATTCATCCCCTTGTCCTAGTACTCTGGGTGAATACGGAGTTAACTGCCAACTCCGAGTAAATCGCTCAAGTATGTTTCAATGCAATGAATCTTGTGACACCTCACAAAGATTACCTTGGCCAAGGTTTTGCTAAATTAAAACATAGTTCGAGCACTCTCTCTAACGCTTAGAGTGGACAATCCCATCTTGACTCATCACTGACCCAATAAGTACTTGACTGCACCCAGCAACCTTCCATCACCGGATTAGAAATCCGGGTGGTCCAGTGCCTAAGTACAGTGAGTTGCTTATCAAGTCAACATGACAGTCTCATATCAAAGGGACACTTATACCCATTGCCTTTCTGTGAGATACCCTTGACAGTAGAGTATTCAACAGAGGTGAGCCACTATTCAGTGAATGTACTCCTACACTCACCTGCATGCCATACTAATGTCATACACTCCTTGGTTTAAGAGGACAAACCAACATATATGGCACACAATGACCTATACTTGACTATGTTATTGTCCTAGGTAATAACGTATCATTTGGTCGCGAACCCATTTAAGAATTACTCGATAATTTCTCCTTTCTCGAATAAATGTAATTCTAAGGACTACAACATATAAGAGTTCTATTGGAAGATGAAAAATATATGATGTATGGCCAAAATTTACTTTTATTTATTGAATAAATCATGTTCATATACATCAACTCATAACCGTCTACAAGCTAGACGATTGGCTGTAGGACACATTTCTTAATACTTTCTTGCTCTGCTGTAGGCTCGGTGTAGCCATCTTGAATAATTTTCCATAGATCTTATGAGCCAAATAAGGACTTCATTTGGATACACCAATTCCCATAGTTCTCCTTAGTAAGCTTAGAAACTTGAATATGCACACCATCGTTGGCCATCTCCCTCAAGATTGGTCCTCTCAAAAAAAACAAGGCTCTGATACCACTTGTTGGAAACAAGGTGGGCACACAAGGAGCTTTGATACCAGATTGATGGAAGTGGAGAATACTTTCAATAAGAAAAATAATACTCTCTTATTATGGAGATGTTAGAGGGAATACATCTTTTGGGTCTCTCTCTATTTTTCATCATCATCTTCTTCTTCTACATTTCATGGGCAAACACCTCCTATATTTATAATCATCTATATGTCCTTTCATATACCACTATTTAATACATGCATAGAAAACTAAAAGACATTTGCAGAAAATTAAGAGTCAATTACAAAATACTAAGAGTCAATTTTAAATTTCTGAACCATCTTATCTTTTCAAAATGACTCTTCCTTTCTCACATGAAGCCTTTGGTCTTTTCAAGAGTGACTCTTCCTTTCTCCCATGAAGTCTTTGGTCTTTTCAAGAGTGACTCTTCCTTTCTCCCATGAAGTCTTTGATTGTTTTCAAGAGTGCATTAAAAGAAGTTTAATATTCCAACAAAAAAAAGACAAACATAACATCCGATCGACATGATTGAAGTGTGTGTTTTGAAATGATTTAAGCAGTGCAAACATCATCTGTGCGATCATAAAGCATGAGGAGAAAGCTATAAGATAGGATTTGGCATATTAACTTAGCTGATGCCTTTTGTTTTTGGTGCGACTGTTTGAGAAACAAAAATATTTATGAAAAGATGCATGTCTGTTGAGCATAATGTTATGTATCATTTCTGCTAGGAAAAAAAGAACACAGCATACAAAATGACATTATCATTATTTTATAGAGGTAACCATACATATTATCATTTTCTTAGTTAATTTAATTGATAATGAATCTTCAGTCCTTAGCATCGATCTGTTGGAAAATTGGAGACTGATTTTGTAATATCTTAGTATCTATTCTAGAATTAATGAGAGATCAAAAACTATTTAAAAAAATTTAATCAAAAATTTAACTTCCAAGCAATTATCATTTTCAGATTTATTTTTTTATCACCATTTTATTTTAGTTTGAACCATTTCAAAGCCTTTAAAAAGATTTTTTTTAAAAAGATATAAAAAGTTAATAAAAATGTTTTGATAATTTTGACATTAGAACCGATTCCTTGTCTGAAATCTTCAGCCCCTTCTTTAGTTTTCATTTTGTAAACTATTTATCATCCTTTGCTTAATTTTAATAAGAACTAACACGTTTTGGTAGAGTATGGCCCTCATATATTTATGATTTATTCTCTCAATGTTATTAATTTTAAATATATTGAAAGAATCAATAGCATTTTCTAGGTATTTCTTATATAAAGTGACCTTGGCAAAGTGTAAACCCCGTGGATCGCGTGGGGGCAAATGTGGATCGTGTGGAGAGTGAAAGTCTTTCCTTCGTGCGTGATTTCAGGAAAGGCGCCGCCCTCTGTCCCCTTCCCTCACCATGATAAAAAGGGGAGGGTCATCTCATTGCTGTGCCTCCTTTTCCATTCAAGCCAGGAAGGTAAGAAAAGACGAGAGAGAATGACAGAGAGACAGAGAGGGAGATAGAGAGGGGCAGCATTTCGCTGCTCCTCCCATGTTTGTGTTCGGCCACTCAAGGCGGTCGAGGAGGGGAAGAAAGAGCGGGAGCGACCCTTCTCTGCACAGGAGCTGGTTTGGCTCCCACATTCATCCAGGCCCGGCAATGCCCAGGCCGTGGGCGCGGCCCCCATCGACGCCGAGGATGCGTTCGGTAGGGTCTGGCCGGCCTACCCCATCCAACCACACCTCCGCTCAAGGAGGAGGTGATGTGGGAGAAATAGGAAAAAGAAAGAAAGAAAGAAAGAGAAGGAAAGAGAGAAGGAGGAGGTGGCCGGCAACTGGCGCGGGCAGGGCCAGTCGCCGGTGGTTGGTCAAACCCTCGGGAGGGGCCGACGGTGGCTTTCGGTCGCTGGCCACTCTTCACTCCCCCTGGTTTGGGTGAACCAGGGGAGGAAGAAAGGAAAGAGAGAGAGAGAGAGAGAAAAGAAAAAGGGAGGGGCTAGGCCCAGGTTCGGCCCAACCCAATTATCCCTTTTGGGCTGATTTTTTGGGCCCCAAATCGGGCTAGGCCCAATAAAAAGAAGATGGGGTTTGGATCAGTGTTGATCCTAGCATAGTTATCAAAACTAGATCGGACCGGCTAATTGGACCGGTTGAACTGAGACCCGAAGGTCAAACCGATCCGATTCTAACTTAAAACCGAATGTGTAAGATACCCAAAATAATCTGGTCAACCCGTCTGGTTTACCCGTGAACTGGTCAACCTGACCAGAACTGGGCCATGGGTTTATCAATGCCGTTTAAAATTCTTCGACCTTTGTCATTTCAAATTCTCTGCTCGAGAGTTTATGGCAACCTTTTCTCCATTGGGATGATCATAAGTTTTATGGAGAAAGAAAAGGAGATCATACAAAAAGAGCATTGATGAGAGGAGAATAAAAAAAGAAAAAAAGGATAAAAATATAAAAACTTTATGGGAATCAAGATGGGAAAGTAGAGACATAAAGAAAAAATGATGAAAATAAAGAAAACTCGGATATAATTTTTTTTATTTTTTTAAGAAAAAGTTAAATCAGACTAAATGAGTATGCAGATTAAAAGTAAGCAATTTTTAAAGATTAAATAAGATACCCAAAAAAAATTTCTGAAAAGAAGATGATTGTTAAAATTAGCATCCATGTATCCATTTTATTAAAAATTAAATTTTATTAATATAAATATACTTTTATATTAAAATAATTGAATCGATGGTTCAACCGGTGACCCGATGGTTGAACCAGTGATTCGGTGACCAGAGCCCTTGGCTGGGTCAATGTTCGGGCCGAGTCTGACAACTATGGGTTCTAGTTTCTTGAGGTATTTTTATTTTTTTATTTGGGCTTATATATTTGGAAATATTCAAGCTCCAAGTTGGCCCTAGGATTAGACTAGGTAGAGTTTAGAAGTTATTTTGATATGTTAGATTTTGGGATTTAAGAATTTGCAAAACTATGTTGTAGGTACCCAAGCATCTAAATAACTGATTTACATTTTGGATTAGCGCCAGAAGGTAAGTAAGTCATTTATCATAATTTTTATGAGTAAGTAAGTCATTTATCATGATTTTCATGAGTAAGGCAATGATCATGATTTTCGTAAATTATTAAAGTATAGAAATTATGGATTTAAATGTTATACTGATATATAGTATATTATTTAAAAATGAAAAAATGAATTTGATACTAAAAGTATGTTGTTATGCTTTTGGCAACAATACATGCTATTTTGCAAATGTGACATAAAATGATATTTTATGAATATGCTATTATGTGTCACCACGGTCTACTATGACATGATATAAAATGATATATTACATGACTTTGGTTAAACGGAACTTACCCTCCATAAGGCGAATATGTGGAGGACACATCCCTTAGTGTGCTATGACAGGATATAGCATGATATGCTATATGACTCCGGTTAAATGGGACCCACCCTCCACAGGACGAATATGTGAAGGACACACATTCCTAGAATATGCTGTAACAGGATATAACATGATATGCTACATGATTCTGATTCATCAGGATCCATCTTCACAGGGCGAATATGTGGAGGACACACCAGAGGGGTATTCTATTTACGTGGACGTAATGTATGACCGTGAGACATTGGTATAAAATAGAATTTACATGCTATTTATAGTGGTACAGTGGTTTTAATTTGAAATTATATTTTGAAATGCTATATGGCAATAGCTTCCAAAATTACTTTGAGCATGCGATATGCATGTCTTGATAACACGATAAAATATATTTAATATTTGGAAGCTTGACATGTGTTTTTATATATGAAAATCTAAAATGATTATATTATTATACTAGGCTTACTTACTGAGTGTGAGCTCATTTAAATCTCATAATGTTTTTCAGAGCCACAAGATTGATGGGATATGGGGTAGTTGGAGCTTCTATCAGAGTAATTTAGATCCAACATTTTGTTGTAGCCCCATTGATTTATGTATAATGGGCATGAAGCCCAAAACTTATGAGTATGAGTTGTATTAAGGTTATTGATTTTGAATGACATAGGGGTATTATCCTTCCTTATATAAATTGAACTGCTATAGGATGCCTTGCATGCCAAGCAAGCGGTGGGTTGCTACCCCTGGGCCACCACATCGGGTCTGGGAATGATAGCTTTTATGGTATCAGAGCCATGCATCCATCAGAAGTGCAGAAGTTATAAGTACCATACAGGGTAAAGTGCTACATTGATGGGAGCCACCTCTTGGCCTGTGGAGGCTACTCTAGAGTTCTGCAAGTGCAAGAGCTAAGTGCTACACAGGACAAAGTGCTACATTGATGGGAGCCAACTCTTAAGCCTAGGGGGCCACCTCTAAAGTCCTGCCTGCCTGATTTGGCTTTAGGGATAAATACTTGATTGACTCTAGGCGAAACACTAAGAAGACATTGGGAGGGTAATAACTCTAAAGTTTGCAACATGATGAGGGCTTCTAGTTTGATGACCCGAGCCAACCAGAAGCCTTTTGGCCTTCTGGAGGTCCTGGCTCTGTGGGCTTGGTTGGGAATAGCCAACAACAGTTTCAAACCCTTAGAGAACATGGGTATATAAGACTTTAATTTAATATGCAATACAAGATAGATGAATATATGGAATATAATGCAATAGTTGGAAGTTGCAATTGATGACAAATGTGACTATAACAACATCATCAGAATTTTTATATTTTGATTAAGTAGATGTTTGAATTTTGAATTATTAAATCTAAATCTGAATGCGGATGTATATAGTGGATTTTGTTAGTAGAACTTACATTGCTGATATTGTAAGTTTAAAATTATGAGTTGATCTGATAGTTATAGAGATGATTGAGTTGATGATATTTTGGTAATGAAGTAGTTGACAACATATTTTAGATCAATTACAATTGAGTACTCATTAAAATTAAATTTGAGTCTGGTGGATAAGTATATATAGTGGAGGACTTACATTATTGAAATTGCATGTTCAAAACTAATTTACTGGTTATGGGGATGATTGATACAGATGTTAATGAAATGATTGACTACATATTTTTGATCTATTACAATTGAGTAGTCATTAAAAATTGAATTTGAGTGTAGATGAATAAATATATATAGTGAATTTTATTATGAGAGCTATTGCATTATTGGAATTGCATGTTCAAAACTGATTAAATTGAGTCCGAACCCATTAGACTCATTTTTCAATGGAGGAATTTTTGTAAGGCTTGGTGGATAGGCTGAAAAAAATCATTTAAATTTTTAGAGGATATGTTGCAAGCCTGAGTGATGGATTTAGGAGGTGCTTGGGATAGCATCTTATCCTTAATGGAATTATTTTTTTGTTATCGAGCTAATAATCAATGGACCCACTTAAGCTTTTCATAATTTGAGGTGTGGATCTCCTTTGTGTTGGGATAAAGTTAGAGAGAGAATTATTGGATCCTGAGCTGATTTAGCAACTATGAAAAGTACATATAATTAAGAAGCAACCTTATGCGGCTGGGATTTAATAGAAATGTGTATGTTGATGTTAGGAGAGATTTGAAATTTCAAGTTTGAGATCAATTGGAAGTTTCACCAACCAAAGATATAATTTGGGCTTAGAAGTAAATTGCGTCCACGATACATTGGGCCAATTGAGATTTTGATCAGCGCTGCGCAGCGGAAGCATAGAGGGCCCATAACCAAAGAATCAAGTTCTAAGACGATGTAGCATTTTCTATATCAAGTTTTAGTGGAGTAACCATTCTGAAAGGGAGGCTACTTGGGAACTTGAGGATGAAATAAAAAAAGTACCCTCATTTGTTTATGACTTAGTATAAGTAAATGAAAAGATTGATGGCTATCATATTTTGAATGAAAAGATGATTAATCTTATGATCAAAACTTTGGATCCAAATGTTATTAAATGTACATCAATTTCGAGGCCAAAATTTTATAAGGAAGGAAGGATGTAAACCTTGTGGATCGCGTGGGGGCAAATGTGGATCGCATGGAGAGGGAAAGTCTTCTCTCCATGCATGATTTCAGGGAAGGCACCACCAATAAAATCGAGGCAAGCACCGCCCTCTGTCCCCTCCCCTCACCATGATAAAAAGGGGAGGGGAGGAGCTCCTTCCTCACCTCGTCGTTGTGCCTCCTTTCCCATTCAAGCCAGGAAGGTAAGAAAAGACGAGAGAGAATGAGAGAGAGTTATAGAGGGAGATGGAGAGGGGCAGGATTCCATTGCTCCTCCCATATCCGTGTCGGACGCCTCAACGATGCCAGCCATGGAGGCCCAACCGCTTGAGCGATCGAGGAGGGGGAGAAAGAGGGCCGCAAAGCAGCCCTCCTCTGCAGCGGGAGCCAATTTGGCTCCCGCATCCATCTAGGCCTGGCAGTGCCCAGGCCATGGGCAGCGGCCCCCATTGGCGTCGAGGAGTCGTCCATTGGGGTTCGGCCAGCCTCCCCTAGCCAACCACGCTACCGCCCAAGGAGGAGGTGATGCAGGAAAAATAGGGGAAAGAAAGAAAGAAAGAGAGGAAAGGAGAGAAGGGGGAGGTGGCTGCCGGGACCGATTGGCATGGGGCCAGTCGTCGGTGGCTGGCCGAACCCCCGGGAGGAGCTGGCGGTGGCCCTAGGCCATCGGCCACTCTCCACTCCCCCTCGTTCGGGTGAACCAGGGGAGGAAGAAAGGAAAGAGAGAGAAAGAGAGAGAGGGAAGAAAAAGGGAGGGGCTAGGCCCAGGTTCGGCCCAACCCAGTTATCCCTCTTGGACTGATTTTTTGGGCCCCAAATCGGGCTAGGCCCAATAAAAGGAAGATGGGGTTTGGATCAGTGTTGAACCTAGTTTCTTAGGGTATTTTTATTTTTTCATTTGGGCTTATATATTTGATGATATTTAAGCCCCAAGTTGGCCCTAGGATTAGACTGGGTAGAGTTTAGAAGTTATTTTGATATGTTGATTTTGGGACTTAAGAATTTGAAAAACTATGCTGTAGGTACCCAAGCATTTAAATAGCTGATTTATAATTTGGATTAGCGCCAAAAGGTAAGTAAGTTATTTATCACGATTTTTATGAGTAAGTCATTTATCACGATTTTCATGAGTAAATAAGCCAATTATCATGATTTTTATGAATTATTAAAGTATAAAAATTATGGATTTAAATGCTATACTGATGTATAGTATATTATTTGAAAATAAGAAAATGAATTTAATACTAAAAGTATGTTGTTATGCTTTTGGCAAAAATACATGCTATTTTGCAAATATGACATGAAAATGATATTTTATGAATATACTATTATGTGTCACCACGATCCACTATGACATGACATGTTGCATGACTCCGATTAAATGGAACCCACCCCCCATAGGACGAATATGTGCAGGACACACATCCCTGAGTGTACTGTGACATGATACAATATGATATGCTACATGACTCCTGTCAGCTCCCCCTCCTCTTTGGGGCCACCGACAGCACACCTGCACACTTGTGGTAATCGGATAGAGTTTTACTAGTCTTTATGTAGCGCTCCATAAAGAACTAGAGAACCCCAACTAATTCTCATAAGTGGCAGACACATACGAAAACACATCCTGTTAAAAACTTTTCATTTTCATCTCAATTATATACACAAATCACTCAATCAACACTAAGCATCAACCTGCTCAGATAATATTTTTAATAACATTCCTCAGGTAGTTTACAAGATCACATTCACAATCGACATCAAAATCATAAGTGCACACATCATGCTCATAATTTTCTCCAAAACGTAAGTCTCATATTCATATCGAAAAAGGTCTAAAACATCATTACATCTTACTATACACATACACATATACAATATACAAATATCAATCCACACTGTCTCAATATACAAGGCTAGCATCTATACACCCTTGCATCCAAGCAAGCTTCACCAGCTAAGGGTTCTGTCCTGCTTATCTTGTGATCCTGGCAGAAATACTCACTGATCTGAAAGAACATTTAAATCATAGAGGGATGAGACCTAAGTCCCAGTGACTGGATAACCATCTAACTATGGAGAAATAGAGAACCATAACCTCATATTTTCAATCGTATGCTGATACTATTTAGCTTGTACAACTCAAAGTATATTTTTAACATGATATCAGATAAAATGTAGCTTATTCTTCAAATAACATATCAGTACTGAAATACTCTACAATAACTTTTCACTGAAAGATAACTCATTAAGATAAAAATCCATGCATTACAATATGAAGATACACATTCTTTATCTACAACCCAGACTTCCATCGGAATCTGCTTGCCCACTGGCATCTCAAGTAAACTCTCCCTCTCGGAATAACTATTTGGCCCACTGGCCCTTTTTATATCACAACATATGCTTTTAGATCTCATGATGCTGGGTTGTGTGTGTAATGCCTCTGAGGTACCACCCTAGAGTCGCCCTTCTATAGGTGTACTCTCATCGGGTGCGTGACTAGCAATAGGATCCCCGCACAAATAGAACCCCTTACCCGTGCGGTTCACCCGGCAAAGTGCTTTGTTCCTTAACCCTGGAACCTCGGTTTTCTCTCTGCCCCCACGGGCTATATATAGTAATCAGCTCCACTGAGCTATGATTCATGCCCCCACGGGCTGCTCACAACCAGCCCCACTGGCCTGGTTAAGCGTGCACTCATCCCTGATCTGGGGTTCATCGTACGATCTGTTCGCAAGGAGGTGCCGGCTCGATAGTAGTGTGCAATGCTCATGCTACAGTATAGTCTAAAGGATGATCAGCCCCATAGCTGCCTGATGCTCAGTATGATACATACATCATTTGTAAAGCTTTATCATGCAAATATGCCATGTATACATTAAAAATCCCCTCATCGAAACTCATGCTTATGTGTTTATGCTCAAAACTCATGCTCGAAACTCATGCTTATTTCTTTATGCTTAAAACTCATGCTCAAAATTCATTTATCAGATTATCATATACTAGGTTCTCATTTCTCATATTTAAAATATACATAATACTCTGCTAAACATAACATACCATAACTAGGTATTAATCTCATTATACTAGCTCAAATTAACTTCTCATTGCTAGATGAGAAACCCACACACCTTAGTAGGTTATTCCTCGACTGGTACTCAACTCTGGTATTCCGGCTCCCTGGAATAACCCTCTTGACCTATGTCAATATACAGATACGATAGCTATTAGGATTACCTCCACACGAGGTTTTCCCATGAACCATGCATGCATACATGATCTATCCTCTAATATCTCATTATTTTCTTTCACCCTTTCTCTACTCAAGATTACTTCTACTATTACCTCAAAATACAATAATCTAAGAAAATCTAAAGTCATGCAAGATCTAGGGAAGCTATAGCTTACCTGGAGTCGAGCACAAACCCCAAGCTTCCCTTTCCCTTTCTCTTTCTTCCTCCTTTTTCTTCTTCTTCTTCCTCTTCCTCTCTTTTCTCCTCTTCTTTCTCTCTTTCTTTCTTTCTTTCTTTTCTCTGGCTGAACCCACATTTTTTCCTTTTTCTCTAATGACTTGGGGACCAAGTCATGGGAAACTTAAGGGTTAAGGCATGCCAAATTCCCCTTTTGCCCTGAAACACTCTTAACGCACGCTTTTTGGAAAACACGTGGCTCACTTATAACCATAATATTTTGCCTTTAGATTTTCTTTCCCAAGTTGCCCTTAACACAATTAGCAATTGACATCGGAGCCTTTTCCCATTTTGCCCCTGATATAGCATTTTTTTTATCGATTTATAGCCCAGATTATCATTTTTTACTTAAATTGATACTTTTATATAACATTTCCAAGAAAAGACTTTACCAGCTTGAAGAGCTCATCTTTAGAAATCCAACAGTTTAAACGGCATCCAAATCAGACTTGAAATGGAATAAATATGAAATTCTCAAGATTTAACTCAGAAAAACCTACCGTCTTGGAGTCGGCTCCAGCAGAAATAGGTGTCGGCTTCAGAAATATAGGTGTCGACTCCAGAAAAGTAGGTGTCGACTCCAATACTACAGTAGAAATGTTAACATTCTGTTTTCTCTGCAGGTGTCGACTCCACCTCTGCAGGTGTCGACTCCAAAGCATGCCGAAAGTTTAAAACCGTGCCAGAGTCGACTACACTCCAAATAGTGTCGACTCCAAATACTAAAAACATCATTTCAGGATAAAACTCAAACTAAACTTGATTTTTCTTGTGATTTAAACCCATTAAAACTTAAGTCTCTCAATTTCTTAAATCAAACTCATTAACATTCAGAAATATACTCATTTACTCCAAAATTTCTTCTCTTTATATTTATCAAAAGGCCAACACATCCACATTTCACTAGAACTCTCTGACTTTCATTTCAAATGAAAAATGCCATAAATTACAAGGTTTTTAGGATATTACAACTCCGGTTAAACGGGACCACCCTTCACAGGAGGAATATGTGGAGGACACACATTCCTAGAATATGCTGTGATAGGATACAACATAATATGCTACATGACTCCGATTCATTGGGACCCATCTCCATAGGGTGAATATGTGGAGGATACACTCGAGGGTATTCTATTTACGTGAACGTAGTGTATGACCGTGGGACATTGATATAAAATAAAATTTACATGCTATTTACTGTGGTACAGTGGTTTTGATCTGAAAATTTATTTTGAAATGCTATATGGCAATAGCTTCCAAAATTTCTTTGAGCATACGATATGCATGTCCTGATAACATAATAAAATATATTTAATATTTGGAAGCTTGACATATATTTTTACATATGAAAATCTGAAATAATTATATTATATTATAGTACAATTACTTACTGAGTGTGAGCACATTTAAATTTCATAATGTTTTTCAAAGCCATAAGACTGAAGAATGGGATATGGGATAGTTAGAGCTTCTATCAGAGTAATTTAGATCCAATATTTTGTTGTAGTTCCATTGATTTATGTATAATGGGCATGAAGCCCAAAACTTAAGAGTCTGACTTGTATTAAGGTTATTGATTTTGAATGACATAGAGGTATTATCCTTTCTTTTAAAAATTGAACTGCTACAAAACACCTTGCATGCCAAGCATGCGGCGGGTTGCCACCCCTAGGCCACCACATCGAGTCTGGGGCGTGACACAAAGATGGTGGTCTTTGTCAATATTTGGCACACACCACTACAATGTATCTCAAACTTGATCTACTTGATCTTGATCATCTTAGCATCTCTATTCAACTTAACTCATCTAAGCCTTTTCCCAACTACATGGGAATCTTATGATCAACATAAAAATCAATATATTCATCAACCTAGTAACGAATTGTTAGTAAATCTTTTTGTAGGTTACAGACATGCATTTTAAAATTTTCTAAAATAAATACACAATGAAAGCAATAAGATATTGGATCTTATCCAATATCAGCCTACAACAGGATCAATATATAAAAATTATATATATAAAGGTATAAAAGAAAAGTACATAGATTAAATCTATGTAAAAAGGTACACAGATCAAATCTATATAAATACAAATAACATAGATCATATCTATGTTTGTGGCCTAGTGTCTTAGATCATATCTAAGTCACCAGTAACTATTGAATCTTTTACCTTTTGATGCTTAATAACTCACGCATGGCCTCTCCAGGTGATCCACACCGGGGTTCTGATCCTGACCAGCTTCTTCAGAGTGCTAGCTCCTCTCTTAGGCTTTGACGATGAGATTTCTTCTTTATAACACCAAGGTGCTCTTGGAATTGTCAAAAGGATGTATCTATTTAGGAAATATTTTACCCTAGCTTTATAGCCAGAATCCCTTTCATCCTAAAAATTCTCATCTTCCTGTCGTTTCTTTCTTGAAAGATAAGGAAGAACCCTTTATCTTTTTTTTTATTAGAAGTTAAAGAAGAAACTCTTCATCTCCTTTTTTTAGTTAAAAACCGAAAAGGTTAGAAGTTAAAGAAGAAACTCTTCATCTCCTTTTTCAGTTAAAAACCGAAAAGGTTAGAAGTTAAGGAAGAGAGGTAATTAGGGAGAGTTCATTAACATCTATTTTAAATTCAAACTTAAAATTTTGAATTCAAAATTCAAACTTGAAATTAAAATAGTTTGAAATTCAAATTCATAATTTGAATTTAAACGTGTAAGGATGTTAACATTAAGCTTACCTATATTTAATCCCAAATCAAATCCCATTTGATTTGACCCAGATATTCATATCTCAATCAAATTGAGCAAGCCAGCAATCGTATTGCCAATTTAATCCTTCAATTAATTTACTAACATTTAGTTTCTCAATCATCCAGCTAGGTAGAATCCCCTATGGTGTGTGACCCCACAGGTTCGAACACTAAGCCGGTAGCACTATAACACTTCCAATACTAATCGAAGTCACATTAGCAATAACACCCGACATTCGGATAGGACAAAATTGCAGAGCAACAATCAAGAACCTCTGGCATAAGGTTACAATATAATTCATCCCTTTGACCATCAATGCTCAAGATGACTTAGGTTTTAACTACCAACCCTTAATCAGCTCATCCATAAAGTGTCTCAATCTTCACAAGTCCTGTGACTCCTCACAAGGACTACCCTGACCAAGGTTTTGCTAAATTAAAATACAGTAAGACATTTATTCCAAACTATTTGGAGGGGTCAATCCCATCTTGATCCACTCACTGCTCCACAAGTACTTTACTGCACCTAAAACCTTCTATCACTTGATTAAAAATATAGATAATCCGGCACCAAAGTATAGTAGATTGCTTGCAAGCTACCATGGTGATCTCAGGTCAGAGGGACACTTATATCCATATCCCTTCGCGAACACTTCTTGGCAAAAGAGTATTCCACAGATTGGTCATTCAGTGAGATGTCATACACCTCACCTGCATGTCATACCAGTGTCACCACACTCCTTGGTAAAAAGGACAACCAACCTATATGACATACAATGACCTTTACTTGATACATAGTTGTTCTATAACTATATATCATTTGGTCGCGACTATTTTAAGAATCACTCAATAAACCCTCTCTTTATTGAATAGATTATGGTTCTAAAGACTCCATCACAAAAGAATTTATTTCAGAAAGATGCAATGTGATGAACTGCCAAATAAATATTTTATTAATTAATAATTCATATATATTTATAATTTGCACAATCATCTACATGTTAGTTGATTGGCTTTAGAACACAATTTCCAACAACTCCCACTTGGACTAAAGCTACTCAGAATAGTATCTAATACCCATCTTTCATTTATGGTCATCAAATTCTTTGATTCCAAGAGCTTTAGTGAATGGGTCGGCTAGGTTCTCCTTTCCATCAATCTTCTGAAGGTCGATGTCACCTCGCTCCATGATTTCTTGCACAAGGTGATAACGGCGCAAAATATGTTTGGTGCATTGATGGGACTTCGACTCTTTGGCTTGAGCAATGGCTCCGGTGTTGTCACAGTACACCAAAATAGGACCATCCAGAGAAGGTGTCACTCCCAGTTCTCCTAGAACCTTTCGCAACCATATAGCTTTCTTTGCTGCATCCGATGCCACAATATATTCTGCCTCACATATTGAGTCCACCATAGTGTGCTGCTTGGAACTTTTCTAGCAGATCGCTTATCCATTTAGGATAAAAATAAATCCTAACACACTTTTGCTGTCATCCCTATTTGACTGAAAACTGAAGTCAGTATACCCCATAAGTTTTAAGTCAAGTTCTCCATAAATTAGCCATTGGTCCTTAGTATTTTGTAAATACTTAAGAATAGTCTTCACTACTTTCCAATGAGCATCACCTGGGTCAGACTGGTATCTGCTCACTACCCCTAGTGAGTATGCTACGTCTGGTCTAGTACATGTCATAGCGTATATGATAGAACCCACTGTCGAAGCATATGGAATCCTACTCATATACTCTCTTTCCTCAAGAGAGCACAATCCTTTTTGGAGAGAAAAATTTCATGCCCTATTGGGAGATAGCCTTTCTTGGAATTCTCCATGCTGAACCGTTTCAGCATAGTGTCTATGTACATAGATTGGGATAATCCCAGAAGCCTCTTAGATCTATCTCTATAGATTTTCATACCAAGTATATAAGAGGCTTCACCCAAGTCCTTCATAGAGAATTGAGATACTAACCAGACCTTTATTCTTTGTAGTGCTGGAATGTCATTCTCGATTAAGAGAATATCATCCATATACAACACAAGGAATACAACTACAGAACCATTAGCCCATTTATAAATGCAAGGTTCTTCTCTGTTTCTAACGAAACCATACGTCTTGATACATTTATCAAACTGCATGTTCCAACTCCGAGATGCCTGCTTCAATCCATAAATGGATCTTTAAAGCTTGCACACTTTTGACTCATCTATAGATGTGAACCCTTCAGTTTGTATCATATACACCTCCTCTTCCAGCTCACCATTCAGGAAAGCTGTTCGGATATCCATTTGCCAGATTTCATAATCAAAGTGTGCTGCTAAAGTAAGCATAATCCGAATGGATTTGAGCATTGCCACAGAAGAAAATGTCTCATCATAGTCTATACCATAACGTTGACGATATCCATTGGCAACCAGACGGGCTTTACAGGTCTCTACTGTCCATCTGCGCTCTTTTCCTTTTGAAAATCCATTTGCACCCAACGGATTTTATCCCCTCGGGTGGATCAACCAATGTCCATACATTGTTGATTTCCATAGACTTCATTTCGGATTTCATGGCTTTTAGCCATTTCTCAGAGTCAAACCTCTACATTGCATCCATATAGGTGATCGGATCCTCATTGTTCTCATCAAGTTCAATAGGATCGTCGTTCTGGACCAAAAAATCATAGTATCTGTCCGTTGGCATAGTACCCTAACTCCTTTATGGTTCTTGTATATGCTCTGGGTTTGATCTAATCAAATCCACTTCTATATTGTCTCTTAAGTGTGTCGGTTTTTCTCCTTATTGAACTTCATTAAGTTCAATCTTAGTAGCTTCAGTTCCTTTACCAAGAAACTCCTTTTCTAAAAAGATAGCTCTAAGACTGACGAACAACTTTTGTTCTTCAGGAAAGTAAAAGTAATACCCCTTAGACTCTTTTGGATACCCTACAAATAGGCACCAATCAGACCTAGGTCAAGCTTATCTATTTCCAAATGTTTAACATAAGCCGGGCAGCCCCAGCCCGAAGGTGTGAGAGTATCGGCTTATGCCCAGTCCATATCTTATATGGTGTTTTATTAACGGACTTACTTGGAATCCTATTTAAAAGATAACAAGCCGACTCTAATGCATAACCCCAAAATGAGATCGGCAGAGAAGCAAAGCCCATTATGGACCGAACCATGTCTAACAGGGTTCGATTCCTCCTTTCAGACACTCCATTTAACTGAGATGTCCCTGGAGGTGTCCATTGAGAGAGAATCCCATTCTCCTCAAGATATATTAGAAACTCATTGGAAAGATATTCACCACCATGATCTGATCGAAGGGTTTTGATAAACTTTTCAATTTGTTTTTCTACTTCATTACGATATCGTTTGAACATTTCAAACGATTCAAACTTATGTCTCATCAAGAATATATAACCATACCTCGAAAGATCGTCTGTAAACGTAATGAAATAATTATACCCACCCCTGGCACTGACATTCATAGGTCTGCATACATCGGTATGTATCAGACTTAGAATTTCATTGGCCCGTTCACCTTTTTCACTAAAAGATGATTTGGTCATTTTACCCAGAAGACAAGATTCACATGTTGGTAATGATTCAAAATCATTAACCTCAAGTAGACTTCTTGTCTCAACCTATTTATCCTATTCTTGTTAATATGACCTAGCCGACAGTGCCAAAGGTAAGCATTACTTATATCATTTATCCTAGGGCGTTTGCTTGATGTATACATTACACTAATAGGTCGCGATAGTACATATATGCCATTACTCATATATCCATTTATCACAACAGAACCATTCATAATGATTTTGCAAATGTCATTCTTTATTGATAGTTCATAACCAGACATAGCCAATTGGCCTACAAAAGTATCATTTAAAATGAAAGATAGACAATAATAACATTCATTTAAAATGATTGTATAAGACTCAAAAACAAGTTTGATGATTCCCAACGCCAGGACTGGAACTTGGCTTCCATTTCCTACGTTTAAGAGTCTCTTACCGTCCTCGAATCTTCTACTAACTTGAAGTCCCTACAAAGAATTGCATATGTGAATTGGACTTCCGGTATCCAATACCCAATTAGTAGTATCATAGATAAAGAAATTATAAGGCGTTATCATATAAATACCTTGTGTTGCCCAGATCTAGCAACCCAAGAGGGGGGTGAATTGGGTTTCTTAAAAATTAATTGGCTATCAAGTATGTGCACCTATATTCTTTCACAATTAATTACATGTTATGAGGTGCGTCAAATACACAATCAATCACAGAAAAAGAAACACAATCAAACACAAATGTTTATAGTAGTTCGGTGCCAACCTTGCACCTACATCCACTTCCCAAGAACACATTGGGTATTCCACTAGTCACCACTAGCCTAACTGGCTAGCAAACTTGTTTACGGGCACAAGCTATTAACCTTACACACTAGCCTTCCAAGCTAGTCTTCTTGTTTACGGGTACAAGGAGACCTTACACACTAGCCCTCAAGCTAGTCTCTTGTTTACGGGTACAAGGGGACCTTACAAATCAAACCGGGTAGACCTCTACCCAACCACGTTTCACAACCGTGAAACAAACCAAGGCACAAGCAATAGAATGCTTAATACAATAGATGCTCCTAGATATAAGCAGATTTAAAGCAATAAATGTACTTATCAACTTGAAGAGCTAATCCTAAAGTAGCTTCTTTCTTTAATGAATGCAATAAATACATATATTTGAGTACATCTAGCCTGTGCCGCATGATTCAATCTAGCACAGAATTACTATCCAATCTAGCCATGCCATTCACGCGGTTATTTTGAAGCCTTGGACAGAATCGTCGGATCTGAATCGTAGGGGTGGAATTCTTAAGGAGCAAATATCATGTCGCTGGAAATATATCGGACTTTAGCTTGGTTCTTTTCTAAATCTTGACAAGGGTTAAGTAATTAAAGCAAAAAAAAAAGGTTTTATTTACAGTCTTGAGAATAATTCTCTCTATAAATCTACCGATCTTGCGCCAAACTGGAACGCATCGCTCTCCCGCACCCCCCCCCCTCTCTCTCTCTCTCTCTCTCTCTCTCTCTCTCATGTCTCCCAAGAAGAAGAGCAGAGGCCACCAGCCCAAGAGTCCGGATCGGCCCCCGGCGTCGGACCCCAGCCCCACCACGACCTCTTCAGCCACCTCCGCTTGCCCCGGCGGTACCGCCACAGCCTCCCTTCTTCCATCTTCTGCCCTACCTTCCGCCCCACCAACCATCGCCACCACCACCCAGCCTGTCCAGCCGGCGCCCCTTCCGCCTCCCTCCTCGGCGCCGCCCCTATCCATCCAAGAAACCCATCAAGAACGCATCTCTGGCACCTCGGAAGGAAGAACTACCACCAGCAGCAGCGACTCCGGCGGCCCATCGACCGCACCCTCTGCGTTGGCCGCGAGCACGAGCACTCGGTCAGTCGACTCAGTCCTGCCCATCATAGAAGACCTCATGTTTCGCATCGTTCCTGAGTTCGTTTCCTCAATGGTGGCGATGCAAAGCATGAAGAAATCGGACATAGAGATGTTGAACGAGATTGTCTCGAAGATTGGCTCGCATCTCGGCCCGACGGATTTGGAGCTCGAGACCTTTCGGGGAGTGGCAGAGAAGGAGCTGAAGGCGGCGTCGGATTCCCTGTACAACATGGAGAAGCTGCAGGCCGGGGCTGAGGCGGTTGCGAAGCTGTTGGCGGAGAAATATAAGCGGGATGGAAGCGGTGACTCTTGCGGCGATTCCAAGCGGGAAGGTGGCGGCCCGGACAGCGGAAGCGGTGGTGGTGATTCCGAAGGAGGTGGAGTTTGTGTTTGAACGCTAGGCCCGACATGCTTACGAGGTTCAGAAGGTGATTAGATGCTGTTCAATTCTTTCTTCGCTGTGCTGTGATTTGGAGGAGCTAGCTGTCTGCATCGTTGCGAGTTGCTCACTCTTTGGTCATACGACTGAGTAATCATGAGACATTGATCTTGTTCTTGATCTTGGGATCTGAGTTCTTCATGAAAGATTTCGTCTTTAATAACCAGTACAAATTTTTCTTCTGATATATTAATTTGGACGTCGAATTCGAATACACGGCTCTCTCTCTCTCATAAAATATCAAGGGGGTTTAATTAAACTGATGCAGTAGTGCTCTCGTTCTTGAGCTCGGGTACGTTAAATATATGATAAGCTATAACATACGTTACCTTCCCTCTACGTACATATAAAATTCCTGGTTCTATTGCTCTGAGACTGTTCTCAGGGCATAGCTAAGTTGGTTGTGAACCATGGAATATTTTGCTTGCGCTCTCGTGCCATTCCCATGTTATTATTATGACGATTTCTAAGTTTCATCATGTATTGAACCATATATATAAAAGATACTACCAAGTTGAAAAGCACTCACCATCCAGATTTCTTGACTGTTACTGTTAAAAGGAAGACAAACATAACAGCCGATATGATTCAAGTGTGTTTTGAAATGATTTAAGAAGTGCAAACATCATCTGTGCGATGATAAAGCATGAGGAGAAAGCTAGATAGGATTTGGCATATTAACTTAGCTGATGCCTTTTGTTTTTGGTTCTCATACGAGAGCTAATCCATGATTTAATCATAGCTAGCGTACGTCGGTGCAGCGACTGTTTGAGAAACAAAAATATTTCTGAAAGATGCATGCCTGTTGAGCATAATGTTATTATGTATCATTTCTGCTAGGAAAAAAATAACACAGCATACAAAATGACATTATCATTATTTTATAGAGGTAACCATACATATATATATATATATATCATTTTCTTAGTTAATTTAATTGATAATGAATCGTCAGTCCTTAGCATCGATCTGTTGGAAAATTGGAGACTGATTTTGTAATATCTTAGTATCTATTCTAGAATTAATGAGAGATCAAAAACTATTTAAAAATATTTAATCAAAAATTTAACTTCCAAGCAATTACCATTTTCAGATTTATTTTTTTATCACCATTTTATTTTATTTTGAACCATTTTAAAGCCTTTAAAAAGATTTTTTAAAAAGATATAAAAAGTTAATAAAAATGTTTTGATAATTTTGACATTAGAACCGATTCCTTGTCTGAAATCTTCAGCCCCTTTTTTAGTTTTAATTTTGTAAACTATTTATTGGCCTTTGCTTAATTTTAATAAGAACTAACACGTTTTGGTAGAGTATGGCCCTCATATATTTGTGATTTATTCTCTCAATGTTATTAATTTTAAATATATTAAAAGAATCAATAGCATTTTCTAGGTATTTCTTATAGAAAGTGACCTTGGCAAAGTGTAAACCCCATGGATCGCGTGAGGGCAAACATGGATCGCGTGAAGAGGGAAAGTCTTTCCTCCGTGCATGATTTCAGGGAAGGCACCGTCCTCTGTCCCCTCCCCTCACCATAATAAAAAGGGGAGGGTCACCTCGTCGCTGTGCCTCTTTTCCCATTCAAGGAAAGAAGGTAAGAAAAGACGAGAGAGAATGAGAGAGAGACTATGAGGGAGATAGAGAGGGGCAGCATTTTGCTGCTCCCATGTCCATGTCGGACACCTCGAGCGACCGGAGGCCCGGCTGCTGAAGGCGACCGAGGAGGGGAAGAAAGAGCGGGAGCAGCCCTCCTCTACAGTGGGAGCCGGTTTGGCTCCCACATTCATTCGGGCTCGGCAGTGCCCAGGCCATGGGCGGCGGCCCCCATCGATGCCGAGGAGGCGTCTGGTGGGGTCGGCCGGCCTCCCCTAGCCAACCTCGCCTTCGCCCAAGGAGGAGGTGACGCGGGAGAAACAGGGGAAAGAAAGAAAGAAAGAACGAAAGAAAGAGAGAAGGGGGAGGTGGCCGGCGGTGGCGACTGGCGCGAGCGGGGCTAGTCGCCAGTGGTTGTCCGAACCCTTGGGAGGGGCTGGCGGTGGCTTTAGGCTGTCGGCCACTCTCCACTCCCCCTTGTTCAGGTGAACCAGGGGAGGAAGAAAGGAAAGAGAGAGAGGAAAGAAAAAGGGAGGGGCTAGGCCTAGGTTCGACCCAACCCAGTTATCCCTTTTGGGCTAATTTTTTGGGTCCCAAATCGGGCTAGGCCCAATGAAAGGAAGATGGGGTTTGGATCCGTGTTGATCCTAGCATAGTTGTCAAAACTAGATCGGACAGGCAAATTGGACAGGTTGAATCGAGACCTGAAGGCCCAGCCGATCCGATTCTAACATAAAACTGAATGTGTAAAACATGCAAAATAACCTGGTTAACTCATCCGGTTCACCCGTGAACCGGTCAACCTGATCAGAATCGGATCATGGGTTTATCAATGCGGTTTCAAATTCTCCAGTGTTTCAAATTTCGAGAGTTTATGGCAACATTTTCTTCATTGGAATGATCATAAGTTTTATGGAGAAAGAAAAGGAGATCATGCAAAAAGAGCATTGATGAGAGGAGAGTAAAAAAAGAAAAAAGGGTAAAAATATAAAAACTTTATGAGAATCAAGACGAAAAAGTAGAGACATAAAGAGAAAATGATGAAAATAAAGAAAACTTAGATAATTTTTTTTATTTTTTTAAGAAAAAGTTATATCAGACTAAATGGGTACGCAGATTAAAAGTAAGCAAATTTTAGATTTTAAATAAGATACCAAAAAAGTTTTTTTTCTGAAAAGAAGAAGATTGTTAAAATTAGTATTCATGTATCCATTTTATTAAAAATTAATTTTTATTATATAAATATAATTTTATATTAAAATAATTGAATCGATGGTTCAATCGATGACCCGATGGTTGAACCAGTGATTCAGTGACCCGAGCCCTTAGCTGGGTCAATGTCCGAGCTGGGTCTGACAACTATGGGTCCTAGTTTCTTGCAGTATTTTTATTTTCTCATTTAGACTTATATATTTGGAGATATTCAAGCCCCAATTTGGCCCTAGGATTAGACTGGGTAGAGTTTAAAAGTTATTTTGATATGTTAATTTTGGGATTTATGAATTTGTAAAACTAAGTTGTAGGTACCCAAGCATCTAAATAGCTGATTTACATTTTGGATTAGCGCCAGAAGGTAAGTAAGTCATTTATCATAATTTTTATGAGTAAGTAAGTCATTTATCATGATTTTCATGAGTAAGTAAGCCAATTATCATGATTTTTATGAATTATTAAAGTATAGAAATTATGGATTTAAATGTTTTTTAAAAATAAAAAAATGAATTTAATACTAATAGTATGTTGTTATGCTTTTGGCAACAATACATGCTATTTTGTAAATGTGACATGAAAATAATATTTTATGAATATGCTATTATGTGTCACTACGGTCTACTATGACATGACATGATATGTTACATGACTCTAGTTAAACGGGACCTACCCTCCACAGGGCGAATATGTGGACACATCCCTGAGTGTGCTGTGATAGATATAGCATGATATACTCTATGACTCCGGTTAAACGGGACCCATCCTCCACAGGATGAATATGTGGAGGATACACATTCCTGGAATGTGCTGTGACAGGATACAGCATGATATGCTACATGACTTCGATTCATCAGGACCCATCTTCACAGGGCAAATATGTGGAGGACACACCCGAGGGGTATTCTATTTACGTGAACATAGTGTTTGACCGTGGAACATTGGTATAAAATAAATTTATATGCTATTTATAATGGTACAATGGTTTTGATCTGAAATTGTATTTTGAAATGCTATATGGCAATAGCTTCCAAAATTACTTTGAGCATGCGATATGCATGTCTTGATAACAGATAAAATATATTTAATATTTGGAAGCTTGATATGTCTTTTTACATATAAAAATCTAAAATAATTATATTATATTATAGTAGGCTTACTTACTGAGTGTGAGCTCATTTAAATCTCACAATATTTTTTAGAGCCACAAGACTGAAGAACAGGATATGAGGTATTTGAGCTTCTATCAATGTAATTTAGATCCAACATTTTGTTGTAGCCCCATTGATTTATGTACGACGGGCATGAAGCCCAAAACTTATTAGTATGAGTTGTATTAAGGTTATTGATTTTGAATGACATAGAGGTATTATCCTTACTTGTATAAATTGACTGCTACAGGATGCCTTGCATGCCAAGCATGTGGCGGGTTGCCACCCCTGGGCCACCATATCGGGTCTGGGGCATAACAGCTTTTATGGTATCAGAGCCACGCACCAGTTAGAAGTGCAGGAGCTAAGTGCCATATAGGGCAAAGTGCTACATTGATGGGAGCCACCTCTTGAGCCTGTGGGGGCCACCTCTAGAGTCCCGCAAGTGCAAGAGCTAAGTGCTACATAGGGCAAAGTGTTACATTGATAGGAGCCACCTCTTGAGCCTAGGGGTGCTACCTCTAAAGTCCTGCCTGCCTGGTTTGGCTTAGGGATAAATACTTGATTGACTCTAGGCGAAACACTAAGAAGACATTGGGAGGGTAATAACTCTAAAGTTTGCGACATGATGAGGGTTTCTAGTTTGATGACCCAGGCCAGCCAGAAGGCCAAAAGGCTTCTGAAGGTCCTGGCTATGTGGGCTTGGTTGGGAATAGCCAACAATAGTTTCAAACCCTTAAAGAACATGGGTACATAAAACTTTAATTTAATATGCAATACAAGGTAGATGAATATATGAAATATAATGCAACAGTTGAAAGTGCAATTGATGACAAATGTGACTAAAATAACATATGCATTTTCATATTTTGATTAGTAGATGTTTGAATTTTGAATTATTAAATATCAATTTTAATGCGGATGTATATAGTAGATTTTGTTAGTAGAACTTACATTGCTGATATTGTAAGTTTAAAATTATGAGTTGATCTGATAGTTATATAGATGATTGAGTTGATGATATTTTGGTAATGAAGTAATTGACTACATATTTTAGATCAATTATAATTGAGTACTCATTAAAATTAAATTTGAGTCTAGATGAATAAGTATATATAGTAGAGGACTTGCATTATTGAAATTGCATGTTCAAAATAGTGGGTGATAGCAAAACATCAATCAAATCCAAAGAAACATAATGCTAGAATGTGAGTATGTTAGATGTAGATCCAATCTTGTAAGATCCGGCCACAAATCTGATAACACCATTCGAGTTGCTTTTTATTCAATTTCAAGTTTTATGTAGTTGATTTACTTAGAATTTGTTTTCGCAAATGTATATTAAATAACTCTAGAGTAAAATTGTTTGTGATTGGCTACCTCTTCCACCATTTTGCTCAAAATGAATATTTTTATGCTTGCTGTATGATTCCATGACTAATTTTATGTGCATTAAGAAAGTAGGATCCAAATTCCCTACTTGGAAAGGGAACTGTTTGTTGATTAGAGGTAAACTTACTTTGATTAACTTCCTATTCTCTCTGCACTTTCTTCCTATCTTATCTCCATTTTCAAAATTCTTAGTTGGGTAATGACTAGAATCGATAAGCTCAGAAAATCTTTCTTGTGGAAAGGTTGAGACTCTATCAGTGATTTCAATTTACTTAGTTAACTGGACTCTATGTGTAAAACTAAGAAAGATAGAGAACTAAGAATTAAGAACCTAAAGATTATGAGCAAAGCTCTTTTTGTAAAGTGGGCTTGGAAACTCATTAGTGGGACATTTTCTTTGTGAAAAAATCATATCAATCAAGCTTATTATTCTAAAAAAAGGTTAGGGATCCAAGTTAAAAAAAGTCTCCTATGTTTTTTCAACAATTTAAAAATATGTCAATTGGTCTCTTTAAAGATGTTGGAATTATACTTCCTTTAGATGGAAAAATGGAGACTAATCCACTTTTGGGAGGATACTTTAATTTGCACCACTCATATTTGTAACCTCCTTCTAGATCTCTTTCTTAGGACTCTCAAGCCAAATATTATAGTAAGAAAATGCTGAAGTTGGAGATCCTTGAGATAGAATCTTAAATTCTTAGGATCCCTTTCCTTCACATAGTAGGAGCAACTAACTGATCTTCTTGATATAGTCTTATCTATTATGCTTAATAAGATGGTGAATACCTCTATTTGAAAACGTAATTATGATGGTACTTTTTTTTTGTACAAGCGGGTGATCACACCAATATAGGGTGAGTCAAACTCGATATGTCAGAGTACAAAATTTGAGTCAAAACAGTAGGGCAAGGATCTCCCTGCTTCTAACTCCAAAACCTAGAGTGAGCAGCTACTCTAGCGACGATCCAGTCTGCTGCAGAATTTGTTTCTCGATATATATGCCGAATCAAGGTACGCTGGGCCCCTTGCAGGATAGACCGAATATTAAGAGTCAAGGGGTTGGAAGGCATACTATCACTGGGATTCTGTCGGAGCCAACGGATAATTGTGATAGAATCCCCCTCAATAATAAGGCACCGGGCACCCAGAACATGGATAGTACAGGAAATGCCCGTCCAAGCAGCAGACAATTCAGCTAGGGGCACCGATGAATCAAGAAGGCCGAATCCACCAGCAGCCAGCATCTCTCGTTCAGCCCTCGAATCACAAAAGCTGCCCCAGCAGATCTACCCCGAACACTACCATCAAAGTTGATTTTGACAAACCCTAGAGGTAGGGGCTCCCAGGAAATAAAGACCGTCCGCCGGTGCACTGCCAAGGCAGCATGGGAGCTCCAGTAGCCAGGGCTGTCAAAATCAAAACCATGTGATGGAAGGTATACTCTGATGCAGAAGAGAAAGTAGTCCTGACGATCCGACGGGGAGGAGTCGTCACATCAGTGAAGACAAGCTGGTTACGGGACAACCAGATCTGTATAGTCATATAAGCCCTCGCGGTAACCACCTGATGGGAACCCCTAACAAAATCCCTCCTGAGTAAACCCATAAAGGAACTACAGGAGGAGTACCAACATCCCAAGACCGGTCACCTGACAGTTGCCATAACATCCTGGCTCTAGAGCAAATGAAGATAGCATGGTCAACCGTCTCCTCATCAAGGCCACATAACGAAAAATTGCCTGAATACTCAACCCACGCCGGAGAGAAGGGAGCAAGTGGGTAGGCAGTTCCGAGCCATCTTCCAAATAAATAGATAGACCCTGGGGTGAATAGGGAGATGCCAGATCCAATCCACATCCAACACCTACTGCACTTGAGGCCTATAAATCCTCAGAAGGTCCCTGATCGGAGCCCGGGTCAAACAAGATATCTTCCACACTCTGGTGTCAGAAATATGACCCGACATCAAAGGAATGGCTAGAATACGGTGATAGAGCTCATCTCCAAAAAGACTGGAGAGTAAAGTGGTACTCCAAGCTGAACAGTCCTGGATGATCAAGTCAGACACTCGCATACCACTAGGGATGGAAGTACTGATAAAGGTAGGCCATCCAGATAGTGGGAGGTATGTAATCCAAGATCCTAAACAACATCCACAGAAGCACCATCACAAATCATCCACGAGATGTTGTTCAGAATATCCGGAGCATGCCTACATACCTTTCTCCAAAAGAAGGAAATCCCACAACTAGTAAAGGATCAACAGAGGAAGACTAGCCACCATATTTAGCATGCATAAAAGAACTCCACATACAGTGCGGATCAAGCAAAAACTGAGTAGCATGCCTAGCTATCAATGCCTCCCTCCTCACAGTAAGGGACTGAATCCCCAATCCTCCCTCAAAAAGAGGTAGACAGACACTGTCCCAATCAACAAGGTGAATACATGCCCCTCCTGCATCGAGGCCTAGAGAAAGTCCCTGAAATATCTCTCAATTTTCGCAGGCACAACAGTGGAATAGCCGCATTAGACAACAGATAGAGAGGAAGTGACGATAGTACATATCTCATATAGTGATTCTCGCCATCATAGAGAGACAGTAACCTGCCATCCATCCAACCGATCACGAACCCGTCTCACAAGATCACTAAAGTCAGAACTCCATGGCCTTCTCCCGGTAATAGGAATCCCCAGATATTTAATCCGGTCTGCCATAACTAAGATACCCATAATTTGTGATATAGCTCCTTTCAGAGAAGGAGACGTTGAGGGGCTAAAGAAAATCAAGGATTTGGTCGGATTCACTTTTGACTAGAGGCCCAACAATAAGACCAAAGAATAGAGGCAAAAATGGTAGCATTCCGAACTGAAGCCTGTCCCAAAAGAATACAATCATCTACAAACATCAGGTGGGATAGCGAAGGTCCTCTGAGTCCCGCACTATAAGGAATAAGAGAATAGTCCAGCTGTGCTCGAGATAGAGCCCTCGATAAAGCATCCGCAGAGAGGATGAACAGAAACGATGAGAGGGGGCATCCCTGCCTCAAGCCAACCTCAGAATGAAAGAAATCAGTCTGACCCCCATTTACAAGGATAGAAAAAGATGGGCGATAGACACAGGCCATGATCCAATCAATAAAAAGGTTCGTAAACCCAAACATGTCAAGAGTGCGACGCAGGAAATCCCAGCTCAGTCTATCATAAGCACGCTCCATATCTAGCTTCACAGCCAGAGAGCATTCCGACCGAAGCTCGCTGAAGATCATGCATAAATTCCTGAGCCAGCAATGCATTATCAGTGATGCTACGCTCTCTGAGGAAAGCCCTTGCTCCGGAGAGATAAGCCAAGGTATCACCAGTTGCATACGGGAGACTAAGAGCCGCGCATGCAAACCTTATATAAGGTAGAAAAAGGCTGATAGGTCGGTAGTGGTAGGGACTGGTACTTTATTCGTTAACTCTTTCTATAACTTCTAAATTATGAAGTATTTTTTGGCCATATTTCATAACGAAAGGCTTTTGTTCTGATAAAACTAAAGTGTTTTCTTTTCTTGCCTTTTAAGTATGAGCGTCACAGGTGAGATGTTAGGAAAAAAAGGAAGTCCATTAGCTCAAAATACCCTTATGGTGGAGCTTAGTCAGAATTTACTTCTCATCTTTTTCTTCAATGCATTTTTCTAAAAAAAATGTATATGCTACAGCATTAAATCAATTCTAATTTCTCATAAGGCTAAGAAGTCGACATAACCTCTAGGCAACATAGAATTGTGGGCTAGCCTATAATAATCGACTCTTAATACCAATACGGTGACATATTTGGAAGAAAAAAAATATTAAAATTTTTATATTTAAATCCACTTTAGTAGCAACTATTTCTTTAAAAATATTATATTGCTATACAACTCTTAAAATTCTATCCTTTTTAACAATATTGATGCCTCATAATCAAGCCAAATTCTCTCATTTTTTGTTAATTTTCTTTTAAATCATTTTTCTCTATATTCTTTCCTTCTTTTTCTATCTATAGCTAAGTAGCTAACTTCTAGTTAGCTTCTCTTTTCTTTTCTTTTTTTTTTGGTATAGATGGATGATCACATTAATTTATGATGAGTTAGACTCGAAATATCAGAATACAAATTTGGGTAAGAACAAGGGGGCAAGGGTCACATTGCTTTCAATACCAAAAACCTAAGTGGTCAGTCACTCTAGCGACAATCCAATCAGCCGCTGAGTTGGCTTCACGGTAAATATGGTGAATCTGGGCATTGTGAACACCCTGTAGAATAGCTCGAATATCGCACAGCACGGGATGGAAGGCAACTGGTTCTGGAATTTTGACAGAGCCAGCAGATAATCGTAATAGAATCCTCTCAATAATGAGACCGTGGGCACCCAGGCTGCGAATGGCACAGGAAATACCAGCTCAGGCAGCATACAGCTCAGAAAGAGGCATCGAGGAGTCTAAAAGGTAGAACCCTCTAGCTGCCAACATCCAACCATCCGATCCATGAATCACAAAAGCAGATCCAACACATCTATCATGAACACTTTCATCAAAGTTGATTTTGACAAACCCTGAAGGTGGGGCTTCCAAGATATGAAGACCGTGTGCCGGTGCGCTGCCAAAGAAGTAGGGGAGTCCCAGAAGCTAGGGCTAACAGAATCAAGAGCTCTCTGATGGAAGTAAACTCAGCAGCTAAGGAGAAAGTAGTCCTGACTACCCTGTGAGAAGGAGCAGTCTCATCAGTGAACACGATCCAGTTTCGGATAACCAGACCTGATAAGCTATATAAGTCCTCGTGGAAACCTGCTTATGGGTACCCCTCCCCTTATCCTGTCTAAGGAGGCTCAGGAACAGATACATTGGGAAGCAGCACCAAGAGCCCAAGGACGGTCACTAGAGAGCCTCCAAATCTGTCTTGCTCTAGTAGAATTGAAGATAGCATGATCAGTCGTCTCCTCCTTCAGACCACATAACGGACACGTCGGCTAGATGCTCAAACCTCTCCTAGGGACCAGATAGGAAGAATGTCCCATGCATGCTTCCAAATAAAAAGTTTCACCCTAGGGTGGATGGGGAGACACCAGATCCATGCCAAGTCCATCAATAAGTGAGACTGAGGCCTGTAGATCTTCAAGAGGTCCCTAATAGAAGCACAAGATAACGAAGATCTCCTCCACACCCTGATGTCAGAAGTGGGGCTCGGAACAAGGGGAATAGCTAGGATGCGTCGGTAGAGCTCATTCCCAAAAAAACTAGATACCATAGAGGAAGATTAGGCAGTATGATCCTGAGAAAGTAACTCAGTGACACTCATTTTAGAAGGAATGTCAATACAGACAAAAGTCGGCCATCGAGACAGGGGGAGGTTTGCAATCCACGTATTCCAAACAATATCCACAGAGGCTCCATTTTCAATCATCCATGAGATGTGTTCAGAATAGCCGGAGCGGGCCGACATATCTCTTTTAAGAAAAAGGAGTACCCACGAGTAGACTGAGGAGGAATGGAAGAATCCCAGTCACCATATTTGGCATGCATGAAGGAACTCCACAAACTATGTGGATTAAGCAGGAATTGCATGGCATGCCTAGCAATCAAAGCCTTCCTTCTAACAATAAAGGACTGAATCCCAAGCCCTTCCTCACTAATCGGTAGACATACAGTATCCCAAGCCAGAAGGTGGATACCATGACCATCCTGCATCGAGGCCCAAAAGAAATCCTGAAAGTACCTCTCAATCTTTCCCAGACAAGTCAATGGGATAGCAGCATTAGATAATAGATAGAGAGGAAGAGTAGAGACTAGAGAGCATCGAGCATAAGAGAGTAATCCTCGTCATTATAAATAATCTAGTAATCTGTCACCCATCTAGATGATCACGGATCCATTTCTTAAGATCACTAAAGTCAGAACTCCGTAGTCATCTTCTAGTGATAAGTATCCCAAGATAGGATATCCATGGCCGCTTTTCTTTTCTTTGCCTGTATTCTTCCCTCCATTGGTTCACTTTGCTTTGCCTGTATTCTTCCCTCCATTGGTTCATGAATCGGGATGCATGACATGATCAGTCTAGCCCCCCTTTATGTGCTTATTCTGTGACCTTGGACATAACCGTCAGCCCTGAATCATATGGTGGAATTCTTAAGTAGATCAAAATATCACGCTGCTTGGAATTCTCTCTCTCTCTCTCGCATGGATCGCAAGAGGAAGAGAGACACGGCCCCCGCCGAGACTCGGACCAGCCCCCGGCGTCCGACCCAACCCCACCACAATCTCTTCCTCCACCACCATTGCGACAGGCCATACTGCCACGGCCTCCCTTCTTCCATCCTCTGCCCTCCCTTCTAACCCACCAACCACCCAGCCTGTCCTATCTGTCAAATTTAGGTTTTGTTCTCTATTCCTTCTTGTGAGGGTTGCTCACTTTATATAAAGTTGTCGGACTAATTACAAGGCTAAAAATCAGCCATTACATAAGACACACATGATTATGTAAGGTAAGAATAAATGTCTATCAATTCTATGCATATATATATACTCTACACTTATGGCAATGATGCTGATTTTGCCTAAACAATTTTTCCCTTGATGCGCCCTTAGTTAGCCAATTTGAATTTCAAAATTTAAATTTAAAACTTCCGCTTAACTGGTCCTTTGGCTCACCAAATTAGTCATGAAATCTGTCATTTTTGCATATCAAATCAGCCTTGGAATTTGCCATTTCTAAGCACCAAATCAGCCTTGGAATCTACCATTTCTGCTCCCTTGACTAGCTGTTAATTCTACTAATATCCCCCCTCAAATTGATGCTGGGCGATTGAGAAGCATCAATTTGTCAATTAAGAACTGATGTCGGGGACGAGAGAGAGCCTTGGTGAAGACATCAGCAGTTTGGTGTTCAGTAGAAATGTGTGGAAGAGTAATCTTCTGACGAGCAAAAGCTTCACGAATGGAATGACAATCCACTTCAATATGTTTGGTGCGCTCATAAAAAATAGGATTGGAAGCAATTTGAATAGCACTGGTATTATCAGCATGAAGAGGAGTAGGAGTAAGCTGTGGAACACTAAGTTCGCCTAACAACCCTCAAAGCCATATAATTTCAGAACAAGCAGACGACATAGCCCGATATTCAGACTCGGTGGATGACTTCGAAACATGAGCCTGCTTCTTACTCTCCAAGAAATGAGGGCGTTGCCAAGAAACATACACAACCCGTAACAGAACGACGAGTATCCGCACAACCAGCCCAGTCGGCATCACTAAAACCCTTCAACTGTAAAGAATTCTCAGAGGAAAAAAATAAGCCACGACCAGATATCCCTTTGAGATATCGAAGAAGACGACGGACAGTGGCCAAATGTGTTTGGCAAGGAGCCTGCATAAACTGACTGACCTGCTGAACAACAAACGAAATATCAGGTCGAGTAATGGTCAAATAATTCAAACTGCCCACCAGCTGCCGATACATTGAAGGATCAGATAAGGGATCACCATCCGCCTGACGTAATTTTAAATTGACCTCCATAGGTGTAAGAACCGAATTTGCGTCTTGAAGGCCTGCTAAAGAAAGAAGTTCTTGGGTGTACTTATGCTGATGTAAGAGCATGCCATTTGGGCAATGGTGAACCTCCAGTCCAAGAAAATACCTCAGTGGACCAAGATTTTACATATGAAATGAAGATTTGAGACGCTGTTGGAGTTGCTTAATTAACTGGAGATCAGATCCAGTAATCGCAATATCATCGACATACACAAGAAGTATAACAATCCCAAGGCTAGTCTTGCGAAAGAATAGAGAGGAGTCATACTGACTCTGAGAAAAAGTGAAATCCAGTAGAGTAGTACGAAACTTCTCAAACCATGCCCGCGGTGCCTGCTTCAAACCATACAGAGATCGCTTTAAGCGACAAACCTCAACAGAAGAGGAAGGAAACAAGCCAGGAGGAGGAGACATAAATATTTCTTCCTTCAGATCACCATGTAGAAATGCATTCTTCACATCCATCTGGTGAAGCGACCATCCTTTCGAAATAGCAATGGCCATGATAGTGCGGATAGTAGTCATTTTGGCAATGGGAGCAAATGTTTCCTCATAATCAAGCCCATACTCCTGTCTATTCCGAGTGCTACTAGACGAGCTTTATATCTTTCAATAGATCCATCAGCACGTAGCTTGATGGTGTAGACCCATTTACACCCAATAAGTTTAACTCCAGCAGGACAAGGGACGATGTCCCAAGTGTGATTGTCCTGAAGAGCCTGAATTTCATCCTGCATAGCTTGGCACCAGCACTCTTGAGTAGAAGCCTGAGAATAAGACTTAGGCACAAAAGTAGTATCAAGAGTAGCCTGAAGAGCCGAAGAAGAAAAACCATACCAATCTGGGGGCCGGAAAATCCTAGTAGATCATCGTGGCTCATGCAAGACAGGATCAGGTGGCGGTTCAGAGGAAGGAAGAGGCAGTGGGCGACGTCGCTGATACACGATATCGGGCTTAGAAGGAGTATGAGATACATCATCAAATGCAGGAAGTGAAATAGAGGGAGAAACAAGATTAGTACGAGATGGAAAGAAATATTGATTTTCAAAGAAAATCACATTGCGAGAAATACGAAGCTTGTTAGCATCCGCATCATAACACACAAATCCTTTATGAGAGTTACTATAACCAAGAAAAGCACACTGAACAGATTGGGCAGAAAGCTTGTGACGTTCAATGGGAGGTAAATGAACAAAACAAATGTAACTAAATACATGCAAATAATTATAATTAGGAGAAACACCAAACAAACGAGAATATGGAGAATCAAGATGCAAGGTAGGAGAAGGTAGACGATTAATCAAATATACCGCTGTAGATAATGCTTCTACCCAAAATCTAGACGGTACAGAAGATTCAAGCATCAATGTACGAACAACATCTAAAAGATGTCTATTCTTACGCTCGGCGATGCCATTTTGTTGAGGGGTGTAAGGACACGAACGTTGAGAAAGAATACCCTTCTGTTGGAAAAAAGATTAAAAATCATGAGACATGTATTCTCCCCCAGAATCTGAATGGAAGATCTTAATACAGGTAGAAAATTGAGTTTCTACATAGGCAACAAAAGTTTTGAAGGTTGAAAACACATCAGCTTTAGAACGAAGAAAATAGACTCACGTGAAACGACTGTAATCATCAATAAATGTCACAAAATATCGGTATTGAGCATGAGAAAGAACAGGACTCATACCCCAAACATCAGAATGAATAATATCAAAGCATGTAGAAGCACAACTACCTTGCAAAGGAAAAGGTAAAGATTTGCTTTTTCCTAGTTTACAAGGAGCACAATCAAAAGGCAAGGAAGAAAACTCATTTGTATTACTCAAATAACCATGTTTCATAAGATGTGTCAAAATTACAGAGTTGGGATGACCCAATTTCTTATGCCAAAGATGGCTATTATTATTAGCAATAGCAGAACAACCAACAAAATTAGAACGAGGAACGGAAAACGACTGAAGAGGAAAAAGACGTCCCACTTTAGGCCCTTTCGCTATCTCTTGCCCCGACGCTTGATCCTGCACACGACAACCAGAACGATCAAAATGAATAGAACAATTATCTTCTACTAATTGTCCAACAGAAATGAGATTGGCAGATAAGTTAGGAGACACAAAAACATCAGTAAAGGAAGACCCCAGATTTCCAACTGCAGTAATGGGAAGAGTACTGCCATCTGCAATCTGAATATGTTGCTGACCATCATACTTACGAACATCTTGTAAAGCTGCCAAACTTCAGTCATGTGATTGGAAGCTGCAGAGTCAATTAACCAAGGAGAAGAAAGGAGATGTTTCTTGCCTTGGAGACCAAGAGCAGAAAGGGCAGAAATAATCATCTGTTGAACCTGCTCGGGCATAATGTTGGAAGAAGAACTTGGAACTGTGGGCAGAGTGGAAGACATAGGCACAGAAGCAGATTGAACAGCAGTATGAAAAATAGGAGCAGATTTATTCTGAGAGCGTATACGACAATCCTTAAGGATATGACCCTCCTTCTTGCAATAATTGCAGAATTTCTTGCTGCAATATTTTGCAATATGCCCAATTTTCTTGCAACTATAACATTATGGTGGAGATCTAGATCGTCCTTTGCCTTGAGCAGCGTATGCCATATTAACCATCTCAGAACCACCAGTGTTTTGATCAAGGCCAAGCTGTGAGGCAAGACACTGTTCTTCACGCAAGAGTTCACCCAAGCAATCCTCCAAAGAGGGGACAGTGTGCGATTGATTAACCCAGCTCGTGCACTTTCAAACTCGGGTCTGAGCTTCATCAAGAATTGATCCCGCTGGCTCTCAAAATGAACCGCTTGTAGTGTTGCCAAAGCTTCTTTGGGAACCTGAGAATGCACCAATCCAGAATAATCACTCCATAAATTAATAAAACCAGAATAAAATTGCTCAATAGAAAGATTCCCCTGGCGATAGTTTCCAATGTCTAACTCCAATTAAAACTTTCAGGCAGAATTATTTTGATAATAAATTTGCCGAAGGTAATCCACATTTCCTTAACAGTAGTGAACCTACGAAGATTATTGACCATATGAGGTTCAACAGAGCTGAGTAGCCAGGAAGCAATTTTAGCATCCTTGTTTTCCCATAAACTAAGCTCCTTGGAATCAGTTGGAGCCTTAGAAGACCCATCCAAATGACCCCATAACTCCTTCCCTTTCACAAACATCCTGAACTGGAATTCCCAACTGGTGTAGTTCTTGCCATTAAGGCGAATAATAGAATTTTCTCCAGACATAATTAAAAAAAATTGACAGAGCAGATAAATCACAACAGTTACTCTTCAGAATCTATCGACAGCTACCAAGCAACAGAAAAAAAACAAGATCCGACAGTCACCAAGAAACCCTCAAGAAATCAAGAATTCAAACAAGCCAAGAGAAAACCACGAAAATAATTTGTGGTCACCAAGAAACCCTCAAGAAATCAAGAATTCAAACAAGCCAAGAGAAAACCACGAAAATAATTTGTGGCTCTGATACCATGTCAAATTTAGGTTTTGTTCTCTATCCTTTCTTGTGAGGGTTGCTCACTTTATATAAAGTTGTCGGACTAATTACAAGGCTAAAAATCAGCCATTACATAAGATACACATGATTATGTAAGGTAAGAATAAATGTCTATCAATTCTATGCATATATACAATATACTCTACACTTATGGCAATGATGCTGATTTTCTGTCTAAACAATTTTCTCCTTGATGCGCCCTTAGTTATCCAATTTGAATTTCAAAATTTAAATTCAAAACTTCCGCTTAACTGGTCCTTTGGCTCGCCAAATTAATCATGAAATCTGTCATTTTTGCATATCAAATCAGCCTTGGAATCTGTCATTTCTGAGCACCAAATCAGCCTTGAAATCTATCATTTCTGCTCCCTTGACTAACTATTAATTCTACTAATACTATCGGTACGCATTAATCCACCTTCATCCTCGGCCTTAGCAATCGCCATCACCCTCCCCGGCCCCGCCCCTATCCATTCAGGAAACCCATCAAGCACAACACATTTCTGACACCTCAGTCGGAACCAGCACCATCGCCGACTCCGCCGGCTCATCGACCGCACCCTCTGCATCGGCCGCGAGCACGAGCACTCCGCTAGAAATCCTACCCATGGCGGACGAGAAAATGAAGTGGGATATTGGAAGTGGTGATGGCCAAGGAGGTGGAGTTTGTGTTTGAATGACAAGCTTAATTACGAGGTAGAGGTTCAGAAGGTAATTAGATACTGTTGTTTGTTGTCTGTTGTTCCATCGCATGGATCGGAGTTTGTTTCTTTTCTTTGGTCATCCGACTGCGTAATGAGATATCGATCGATCTTGTTCTTTATCTTGGGATATAGAGTAGTTGTTCTTCAGGAAACATTTAGTATTCTTCATTAATTACCCAAAATTTTTCCTGTTATATATTTTTACTGAAATCCCTTGGAGACGACGAAAGCATTCCTGTCATAAATGCGCACGCGCCAGCGAATTTTTGGGACGCGACTAATTTTTCCCGCTGATTATACGTCCGTATAAAAATTTTATGCACGTGGTCGCACTAAGGTCCACCTTTTTTTTCCTTTTCTTGAAAAGACAGCATTTTTTTTTTCATTTCATGTGGATTTTCGACTGCATGACGATTTTATGCAAGTGATTGAATGCAGGTGATTGAAGCGTGGACTCGATGCGGAGACGACGCTTTCTTGTGGTCACAACTGAACGTACTGGAAGGATCACCCAACCAAAAAAAAAAGTTCAAATAAACTTTGATCCTCACATTTCAGTCAAAATTTATTTTGATTCTTTATTTTTTAGTATTATAGTTTTTTCTATTTTTAAAAATATTATGTTCTAAACATTTCATTAAATAGATTTGATGACGCCAAGTCACCTTCTTCAAGCATCAGGAAAGACGGACATCCTTCTCTTCGACCACTGCAAGAAAAGTCCCCGGAGACCGGATGCTCCGGTGGGGACCTCCGACGCTCAAGTTAGTTACTTGGGATCAGACAAGAACTGCTCAGCAGAAGGGAGCTGAAACAGTTAGGGTTTTTGCTAGGAGGAAAAACTAGAAAACCAGAGTTCGAGAGAGCCCCCACTTACAGCGCGGGCGCGTGCTTTTATACCTGCTCGAATGTCCCATCTTTCTGTTCCAGAAGATTGCTATCGTACCATAACTGTGCGCGCCGGAGGCATCCCGTGTTACCTGTCAATATGGCTTTACATGTGTCTAGCAGCTGCGGTTGCATTTGGTGCACGCCGTTGCTTGACATGACTGCGCACAGTTGCAAGTGGTAGTGAATAGTACTCCGTAACGGGGCACAATCATGCACAGTGACACATGCAATGGTCCATATGCCGTTATGAGGCATAGCCGCAAGCAGCCACGGGTGCACGGCGAGTCACGTAGCACGCCAGGTGGCCTGAAGTTATCATTTGGTTCGAAGGCTGGTCCACATACTGAACGTTGATGATGCCTGCGCACCCCGAACCGGAGGGAGTCTCAAGGTTGAGATGTAGTGAACTCACCCCGAGACTGGAAGGGGTCTCGGGGGTGAGAGGATGCTTCTGCACCCCGAGACCGGAGGGGGGTCTCGAGGTTGAGATGTGGTGACCTCACCCCAAGACCGGAGGGGGTCTCGTGGGTGAGATGGTGCTTGTGCACCCCGAGACCGGAGGGGGGTCTCGGGGTCGAGATATGGTGATCTCACCCCGAGACCGGAGGGGGTCTCAGGGGTGAGATGATGCTGGTGCACCCCGAGACCGTGGGGATTCTCGGGGTCAAGATATGGTGATCTCACCCCGAGACCAGAGGGGGTCTCGGGGGTGAGATGGTGCTTGTGCACCCCGAGACTGGAGGGGGGTCTCGGGATCGAGATATGGCGATCTCACCCCGAAATCGGAGGGGGTCTCGGGGGTGAGATGATGCTGGTGCACCCCGAGACTGGTGGGGGGTCTCGGGGTCGAGATATGGTGACCTCACCCCGAGACCAGAGGGGGTCTTGGGGGTGAGATGGTGCTTGTGCACCCCGAGACCGAGGGGGGTCTCGGGGTCGAGATATAGCGATCTCACCCCGAAACCAAAGGGGGTCTCGGGGGTGAGATGATGCTGGTGCACCCCAAGACCGGTGAGGGGTCTCAGGGTCGAGATATGGTGACCTTACCCCGAGATCAGAGGGGGTCTCGGGGTGAGATGGTGCTTGTGCACCCCGAGACCAGAGGGGGGTCTCGGAGTTGAGATATGGTGATCTCACCCCGAGATCGGAGGGGGTCTCGGGGGTGAGATGATGCTGATGCACCCCGAGACTGGTGGGGGGTCTCGGGATCGAGATATGGTGACCTCACCCCGAGATTAGAGGGGGTCTTAGGGGTGAGATGGTGCTTGTGCGCCCCGAGACCAGAGAGGGGTCTCGGGGTCGAGATATGGCGATCTCACCCCGAAACCGGAAGGGGTCTCGGGGGTGAGATGATGTTGGTGCACCCCGAGACCGGTGGGGGGTCTCGGGGTCGAGATATGATGACCTCACCCCGAGACCAGAGGGGGTCTTGGGGGTGAGATTGTGCTTGTGCACCCCGAGACCAGAGGGGGGTCTCAGGGTTGAGATATTGTGACCTCCGTTAGCTGCTGTTACCATTTATTCTAACGGCGCTAGATCAGCTACATCAGATGCCCCCTCATCCCCGAGGCGAAGCGGGCCCCACTGGCAAGGCGAAAGGGTTGCTACCTCCCATGTGGCTGATCCCTGTCCACATCTCTATGTGGACGGCATGGGGAATGTGAAAAGGCGGCCGCTTCCGTACTCTGAGCCCGCCACGATCGACCTCGAGGCGAGGTTAACTCTTCGAAGTCCGCGTGGAAAGCTACATCATCATTACCTCTCATAGCGGCGACGTCAGCGGAGTCCCATCATTGGCCGAAAACGTATCATATCATGCGCTGGGCAACCATCGAGGCGAACCAGCCTATGGTGGGGGTCCATGTGGCTGATGAGACGAGGCGGGACAATTTGAAAACCCAATAAAACTCGAATGGGGGGTTAAATCTGGCCACACCACTGCTGCCATCATCGTCTTCCTCTGAGCCTCTGGGTTTTGGTCTCCCCTGCAACCCGAGAACCTGCGTTTAGCTTCCCTTCATTCAGGTCAGTTTTTTGTCCATTCCAGACTCCTCCATCCCTTCTTTCATCCATTTGTTCTCCATCCTAGACCTCGGAGGACGATTCGGAGAACCGTTCTCCCTCTGAGAGGCACCGCGCCTCTCCTTCTCCTCCACTTGAGTGGTCCACTGACTCAGAGGACCACATCCCTCTGGCCCAACGACGGGTCTCCGGTGGGGCTCCCTCGAGGAGCCGCCGGTCTGAGGCCGACACCTCCTCGAGGGTGGAGGGGTCCCCGAAGGGGACCGCCTCCACGGTAACAGGCCTGGATTTGGCAAAAATTCGGGCATGTTACCAGATTCCCCGGGATGTTGAGCTTTTCCTGCCGACTCCCGACGATAGAGTCTTCTCCTCCCGGCCCGGCCGAGTGGCCCTTTATGAGATTTGCCTGAGGGCAGGTCTCCGTCCACCTTTTCCTCCCTTCTTCATCAATCTTCTTGAGTACTACTCCTTGACTCCTTCCCAACTGGTCCCAAATTCCTATCGGGTCATTAGTGCCTTTGTTATTCTCTGTCATCGTGTTGGCATCACCCCCCGAATCTCCCTTTTCCGGACTTTTTATATCCTCCGGTCCCAGAAGGGTTGGTGGCTGTTCCAGCCCCGACCCAATCAGGTCCTCAAGCTTTTTCTTCCTTCCTCGATCAAGGGATGGAAATCCCGGTTCTTTTTTGCCAGCGTAGACCAAGTCAGGCCCCGGTGGGGAGACCCCGACCTTCGAGGCAACGCGAACTCCACCGTCCACCCTAGAGATCGGGAAGCGTTGGGTCAGTTGTTAGCTGCCGAGATCCCTCGGTACACCCTACTCCTGACAGAAGATAACCTCCAGTCGGCGGGTCTTATCTCCCATCGGGGTAATCCATTTCCACCCTTAGCCAAAATTTTGCCTGCTTCTTCTTTTTTCCTTTTTTTTTAACCTTGACCGATATCATGCAGCAATGAAGATATCGACACAGAGACTCCTGAAGGCCATCTCCAAGAAGAGGGCCCGGGAGGGGCCGAGTGAAGGCCAGCAAGCTCCAGCCCCAAAACACCCGACAGCCCGGGTTCCCCGACCACCGGCACCACAAGACCCCCGGCTGCTCCAGAAATTGACCTCACAGCCGACACCCCGCCAGAGATGGCGGCGACCGTGGGGGTACCAATAGAGGAGCCAGCTGCAGAGGAGCCGACAGTGGCGGAGGAGCTCCTCTGCCCCTGGTGAACCGACTCCACCCGAGGCGGTCAGGAGCTGGGGCGAGGGGCCATCAGGGGCAGCAAGCCCACCCCCCGAGAGGACGCCCAGGAGCAGCCCGCACATCGAGCCGGAGAATGCTGAGTCGGCCGAACGGAGCAGGGCCAGACCAGAGCGGGTCCTTTCTCCAATTTTCATGCCCGAGGTCCTGGAAGAGCTCAGCCACCTAAAGGCGAGTACATTCTTCCGAGAATCCTACACAGCCCTTGTCAGGGTAAGCGGTCTTTCCACCCTTTGTTTTTATATTTCCCTCTCTTTTTTCTTTTTGTTAACCTGAAACTTTCATGCAGTTTGCGCACTCCCTAAGGGCCACAAGGGAGGTAATCCACTGTGGGAAGGCCCTTCTGCGCGAGGCACAGAAGGAGGCCGAAGATGCCCAGCACCATGCGGAGGTGGCTGAGGAGGCGCTGGAATCGGCCAGAAGCGCTTAGGCCAGTAAAATAAGGGCCGCCAAGAGCCGAGCGGAGGCCGAAGCCAACCGTCTACGGGCGGCGCTTCACCAAATGATGGAGGTTGAAAACGCCGTGATGGCCAGAGACCTGCACATCTCTAAGTTGACCCTGGCCATCCAATAAATCGAAGGTCGGGCGGCCGCGGCTGAGGAGAGAGTAGGGTCTACGGAGGAAAAGGCAGCGGCAGCGGAGGAAAAAGCAAGGGCCGTGGAGGAAAAGGCACGGGCAGCGGAGGAGAAGGCAAACCAAGCCGGGGAGGAGGTTAGCCGCGCCCAAGAGGCCGAGAGGGCTGCAGCGGCAGCCCTCGCCACGGAGGAAAGAGCCCGGGCCGTTGAGGTGGATGCCGCTATTGTGGCCAGGACCATCGGAATCATTGAAGAGTACAAAGCGTCTGAGCGTTTTGCAGATGACTTGGCAGAGGCCTAGACGGCAGTGTTTCTTTAGGGGTTCCAGCATGGGAAGGAGAAAATTGCCAGGGACTTGAACATTACCCAAGCCCTGGAAGTCAAACCAGATCACTTCTCGGATTCGGCCCCCTCCGACGATGAGCCCGTGCTAGCTGAACCGTGAGCTTCCTTGTATTTTTGTTTTTGCAAGTCCAACGACATCGACGTTTTGTAATAACTTCAAATTAATAAAATATCTTTTTCCTCCAAGATAAATTGCCTATTTGCGACTCTTACCCTAAATTCGTTGGTTGATAAAGCGCGACCCTTGGTCCTATTAGTACCAGGGGTTAACTCAATTCACGCGTGAGCTATTCCATCTTAGCCATCTAGGACCGAAACTCGGGGCCAGGAAGGATAGGTTTCTTGGGGTTGAAGCGCTGGTCGTTGGAGGTTGAGGTAAGCGGGTTCCTTAGGACCGACGATGCATCGCTCTGCCATGGGTATGTCGGGCCTTGCGCCAGGTAGGCACATGGCTTTAGGTGCCAATGGGGGTCGGACTTTATGCCTAGCTGGCCCAGGGCTTTAGGTGCCGACGGGTGTCGGGCTTTATGCCTGGCTGGCCTAGGGCTTTAGGTGCTGACGGGTGTCGGGCTTTATGCCTGGCTAGCCCAGGGCTTTAGGTGCCGATGGGTGTCGGGCTTCATGCCTGGCTGGCCCAGGGCTTTAGGTGCCGACGGGTGTCGGGCTTCATGCCTGGCTGGCCCAGGGCTTTAGGCAAAAGAACTCAGGAGCTAAAATTGAAATTTGTTAATATAGAATGAGGGGCAAAGGCCCAAAAGAATACAGGCACTATATTTAATGTGAGAGGAGAAATGTGTTACTGATAATACCGACGAAGGTTATCTGCATTCCATGTCCAGGGAGCGGCTTCCCATCAAGCTCTTCAATCTTGTAAGCTCCGTGAAGAAGTGTCTCGGTGATCCGATAGGGTCCTCTCCAATTTGGGGCTAGCTTGTCTCCCTCCGCCGGCTTCAAGACTTCAGCCCGTCGAAGGATCAGGTCCCCCGGCAGGAAAGTCCTGGGACGCACATGGGCGTTGTAATATTTGGCTGCCCGTTGCCGGTAGACCGCCATCCGAAGTCGTGCTCGGTCTCGCATTTCTTCCACCAGGTCGAGGTTGGCTCGCAGTTGGTCTGGGTTGCCTTCCTCGTTGTACAACTCTACCCGAGGGCTCGGTAAGCCAACCTCTACCGAGATGATGGCTTTGGATCCTAATACTAGGCTGAATGAGGTCTCGCCGGTGGGGGCTCATGGCGTTGTGTGGTAGGCCCACAGCACGTTGGAGAGCTCCTCCACCCATCGTCCCTTATAGTCATCCAGCCGAGTTCTCAGCCCTTAGAGAATGATACTATTAGTTACCTCGGCCGCCCCGTTGGTCTAGGGGTGCCCGACGAAAGTGAATTTCTGACGGATGCCCAGTTCAGAGCAGAATTCCTGGAAGGGCGTGTTGTCAAACTGCCGGCCATTGTCGGTGACCAGGATGTGTGGTAGTCCGAACCGGCATATAATGGACTTCCAGAAGAAGGATCTCACTTTGCTTTCCGTGATCTTAGCAAGGGCTTCGGCTTCAACCCACTTGGTGAAGTGATCAACGGCTACCAGGAGGAACTTTCGCTGTCTGGAGGCCGGGGGGAATGGTCCCAGGATATCCATACCCCACTGGGCGAAGGGCCAGGGTGCCACCAATGGGGTTAACTGAGACATCGGCTGTCGCTGGATATTAACATGGCGCTGATAGCTATCACATCTCTTAACGAGCTCGAATGCGTCTTCTTCATGGTCAGCCAAAAGTACCCCTATCGTAGGGCCTTGTAAGCTAGGGCTCTGCCCCCCAGGTGACTTCCACGGATGCCTTCATGGATCTCTCGCATGATGTAGTCTGATTCTGCTGGTCCCACGCACTTGAGGACCGGGTATGAGAACGATCTTCGATAGAGCTTCCCATCCATCATCAAGAACCTCGGGGCCCTCCGCCTGAGTAGCTTAGCCTTGGAGAGTGTCGTAAGGAGGCATATCTGGGTAATGCTGGAATGCTACAGAGCATGGCTACTCCACCTCCGCATCTCACTTCTTGGGCTCCCTAGCAAGAATAAGCTGAGAGTCCATGAAGGCCCTCAAATGCCCTGCTAACTCCTCAGCCAACCTCATTCCCGCTAGGGCTTCATACTCCGCCTGGTTGTTAGTTGCTGGAATCTAAGAGCATACTCCACCGCATCCACCAGCTGCAGAAATCCAGCAAAATCCAGTCCTCTTTTCTACCTCCTCGGTCGAGGGAGGGTCCACACACTCCTCCAGGCATATCTCCTCCAAACCCTTCTCGGTCCAGGAACACTCAACCAGGAAATCAGCTATCACCTGAGACTTCATGGCCAACCTTGGCCGGATGGATAGGTCAAATTCACTCAGTTTAATGGCCCATTTGGCTAGCCGATCGGAGGTGTCAGGGCGAGACAAGATGGTCCGGAGAGTTTGGTCCATGAGCACCACGATGGGATGAGCTTGAAAGTAGGGTCAGAAGCGTTGGGCAGAGACCACCAGGGCAAAAATGATCTTCTCGGTTCTAGAATATCTGATCTCGGCATCATGAAGTACCTTGCTGGTGTAATAGATCGGCCTCTGGACTCTATCAACATCCATGCGCACGAGCACAGAGTTGACAGCTTCGGGGGAGGCTGCGAGATATAGGAAGAGCTCCTCCACACTCTTTGGCTTGGACAACAGCGGGGGTGTGGACAAAAATTGCTTCAACTCTTCGAAGGCATCCTGACACTCCTTTGTCCACTCGAAGCCATTGACCTTGCGCAGCACCTTAAAGAAGGGCAGGCACCTTTCTGCCGATCTTGACATGAAGCGACTCAAAGCCGCCACCCTCCCGGTTAGGCATTGCACCTCCTTCTTGTTAGCTGGGGGCCTCATATCTAAGATAGCCCTGATCTTGTCAGGGTTGGCTTCAATCCCTCGCTGGGTTACCATAAAGCCCAGAAACTTACCTGCCGCCACTCCGAAGGCACACTTGTGGGGGTTAAGCCTCATTCGATACCGACGCAGGTTGTTGAAGGTCTCCTCGAGGTCAGTGACATGGTCAGCAGCACTGGTGCTCTTGGTCAGCATATCATCCACGTACACCTCCATGTTACGGCCTATCTGGTCCTCAAAGACCTTATTCATCAACCTTTGATAGGTGGCTCCGATATTCTTCAGCCCAAACGACATCACCTTGTAGCAGGAAATCCCCTTTTCCGTAATAAAAGAGGTGGCTTCTTCATCTGTCTGGTTCATCCTGATCTGATTGTACACCAAGAATGCATCTATAAAACTAAGGGTCTCATGCCCGGACGTGGCATCCACTAGCTGGTCGATCCGGGGTAACAGGAAGCTATCTTTGGGGCATGCCTTATTGAGGTCGGTGAAGTCCACGCACATCCTCCAGCTCCCACTGGCCTTGCGGACCCATCACGACATTCGCCAGCCAGTCCAGGTAGTGCACCTCGCGGATATGACCGGCCGCCAATAGCTTCCGCACCTCCTCATCCACGGCCCTTTGTCGATCGAGGGCGAAACTTCTTTTCTTCTGCCAGATAGGTCGGTACTCCGCCCGAATATTAAGTTGGTGGGTAATCACCTCTTCTGGAATTCCTGGCATATCAAATGCCGACCAGGCGAAGACATCTGCATTAGCTCGCAGAAAGGTGAGGAGTCGATCACGAGCCTCCTCCGGGAGTAGGGCTTCAATCCGGACTGTTCTCGTTTGGTCCTTCCCGAGGGGGAAAGTAAGCAAGCGCTCGGCCGACTCTCCTCTTCTCTCCAGGTCTCGAGGATCCAGCGTCTCAAGTACCGGTGCGGGTGCCACCCCCTGCGGACTAGGGGCCATGTGGTAGCAAAGTGAAAGTGGATTCTGCTCTCCCTGCATCTCCCCGACTCCTTCGCTGGTAGGAAACCTCACGAGGAGCCTCTTAGTGGATATGACAGCATCCAAAAGATTGAGCCCGAGCCTCCCGAGGATCGCGTTGTAAGCAAGGGGCACACAAACCACCAAGAACTTCATGAAAACCATACTCTGACACGGGGCTGTGCCAACCGTCACAGGGAGAGTGACCTCCCCCTCGACTTTCATAGAATCTCCAGTAAACCCCATCAGGGGCATGGCGATGGGCCGGAGTAGATCGGGCGACAGGTTCATGCGAACAAAAGCGTCATAGTTCAAAACATCCACAGAGCTCCCACTATCAACTAGAATTCTCTTTATAGGATGTTTAGCGATCGTCATGGATACGACGACGCTGTCATCATTTTTGTTTACTACCTCCTCTAAGTCCTTTTTAAAGAAAGGAATTATAGAATCCAACTCCCCCTCCCCTCTCGGCCTCTTCAGCGGGCCTCTTGCCCCTCAGGAAATCATTGCCACCGTCTTCTCCGTTGGGGCATTATCGATCATCGGCGGCGGGGGCCCTGACGGGCTAGGAGCTCCCGAGTTGTTCCTCTAGACGAACTTTCCCAGGTGGCCCCGCTAGATAAGGTCTTTGATAGCCTTCTTCAGCTGGCGACACTCGTCAGTATCATGACCGTGATCCCGGTGGTAGCGACAATAGAGGTTCTTGTTGCGAGGGATCGTCGGGTTTAATGGAGCAGGGCGCTGAAGATAAGACTCCCCTTCAATCTCGAGCAAGATCTGAGATATCGGGGCGAGCAGTGGGGTGTAGGGTCCATCTCTTGGTGCAGGGGCTCAGGGACGGTTGTCTGGCCGGCAAGGAGGCTCAGGTCTTTTGGGGCGAGCTTCGACAGGTTTCGGTCGGGCTGGTTTCTTGGGGATGCTCCCGCCAGCCTCGCGCCGGGAGAAGTCGGCCTCGTCAGCCCGAATGTACTTCTGGGCCCGGGTCAAGAGCTCGGCGCAGGAGCCGGGTGGCTTTTTGTCGAGGGAGTACGTGAAGCGAGACGAACAAAGCCCTCGCTTCAAGGCCAAAGTGGCCACTGAGTCTTCAAGATTGTAGACCTCCAGGGCCGCCTCCTTGAACCGAGAGACATAATCCCACAGGGACTCACCGCTCTTCTGCTGGACGGCGAAGAGGCTATCTGCTACCCTTGGAATCTTTCAGCAGGCATCAAAATGGGCCAAGAAAGCCCTCTCCAATTGGCGGAATGAATCAATACTCCGTGGTGGCAGACGGGAGTACCAAGCTCGAGCGGCCTTCTTCAGGGTGGCTGGGAAGGCGATGCACATGAGCGAATCAGTGGCCCCCTGGACTTGCATGAGAACTTTATAACTTTCCAAGTGGTCCAAGGGGTCTATGGTTCCGTCATAAGGATCTAGCTGGGGAAGGCGGAACCGGGTGGAGATAGGTTCTTCCATGATGCGGCGAGACAATGAAGGCCGGCTATCGTAGTTCGTCTCTGGCAGGTGGGTGATCCGACGGCTAAGTTCCTCCAACCTCTGGTTATACTCGTCGAGTCGACGCTCAGCTTGACGGGCCATCCGGCCATCAAAAGAGCCCTCCTCCGAAGATTCAGAAGACAGAGAATGGGGACGGCGATGCCGGCGGGGGCGCTCTGCCTCCCTCCGGTGCCGCCGCTTAGGAGAGACACTGGCATGGCGGAAAGGCGACCGGTGCCTCTTAGAAGCTTCCCGGTGGTGAGGCTTGGGCGGAGCTTGATGGTGGCGATCCCCCGGCACCGGTGATCTCCTTCGGGAGGAATGCTGGCTAGGTTGCACCACCCTTGGGACTGATGGATTTGGCTCCGGCTGCTGCGTGGCCGCCTGTTGGTGCTGCAGGCCTTGAACCGCCGCCGCCAGAGATTGGACTTGTGTGGCTAGGGCGGTGAATCGATCTTCTTGGAACTATTGCGGAGGAGACGCGGGGACATCGATCGGAGGAGTGGAAGGTCCAGCCTCCTAGGGATGCAGCAGTGCTGGAATGCTGGCCGTGAGAGCCGGGGGGACCTCCGCAGGTGGACCGGCTCCTCGGCGCTGCCCCCCAGTGCAAGTGGTAGAGACTCCCTTCATACGGGTCATCACCATGGCTTCAAGAACTCGAGAAGAGAGATCGCAGATTGCTGGTTCGATGTCTTTCTCTTTCCCCCTTCCTGGCGCGCCAATCTGATGACGCCAAGTCACCTTCTTCAAGCGTCGGGGAAGACAGACGTCCTTCTCTCCGGACCCCTGCAAGAAAAGTCCCCCGGAGACCGGATGCTCCGGTGGGAACCCTCCGACGCTCAAGTTAGTTACTTGGGATCAGACAAGAACTGCTCAGCAGAAGGGAACTGAAACAGTTAGGGTTTTTACTAGAAGGAGGAAAAAATAGAAAACCAGAGTTTGAGAGAGCCCCTACTTACAGCGCGGGCGCGTGCTTTTATACCTGCTCGAATGTCCCATCTTTCTGTTCCAGAAGATTATTGTCGTACCATCACTGTGCGCATCAAAGGCGTCCCGCGTTACCTGTCAATATGGCTTTACAGGTGTCTAGTAGCCGCGGTTGTATTTGGTGCGCGTCGTTGCTTGACATGACTGCGCACAGTTGCAAGTGGTAGTAAATCGTACTCCGTAACGGGGCACAGTCATGCACAGTGATATATGCAATGCTCCATACGCTGTTATGAGGCATGGCCGTAAGCAGCCACGGGTGCACGACGAGTCATGTGGGCGCGCCAGGTGGCCCGAAGTTGTCATTTGGTTGGAAGGTTGGTTCACGTACTGAACATTGATGATGCCTGCGCACCCCGAGACCGGAGGGGGTCTCGAGGTTGAGATGTAGTGACCTCACCCCAAGACCGGAAGGGGTATCGGGGGTGAGAGGATGCTTGTGCACCCCGAGACTGGAGGGGGGTCTCGGGGTTGAGATGTGGTGACCTCACCCCGAGACCGGAGGAGGTCTCGGGGGTGAGATGGTGCTTATGCACCCCGAGATCGGAGGGGGGTCTCGGGGTCGAGATATGGTGATCTCACCCCGATACCGGAGGGAGTCTCGGGGGTGAGATGATGCTGGTGCACCCCGAGACCGGTAGGGGGTCTCGGGGTCAAGATATGGTGATCTCACCCCGAGACCAGAGGGGGTCTTAGGGGTGACATGGTGCTTGTGCACCCCGAGAAAGGAGGAGGGTCTCGGGATTGAGATATGGCGATCTCACCCCGAAACCGGAGGGGGTCTCGGGGGTGAAATGATGCTGGTGCACCCCGAGACCGATGGGGGGTCTCGGGGTCGAGATATGGTGACCTCACCCCGAAACCAGAGGGGGTCTCGGGGGTGAGATAGTGCTTGTGCACCCCGAGACCGGAGGGGGGTGGGTTGAGATATGGTGATCTCACCCCGAGACCGGAGGGGGTCTCGGGGGTGAGATGATGCTGGTGCACCCCGAGACCGGTGGGGGATCTTGGGGTCGAGATATGGTGACCTCATCCCGAGACCAGAGGGGGTCTCGGGGGTGAGATGGTGCTTGTGCACCCCGAGACCGAAGGGGGGTCTCGGGGTCGAGATATGGCGATCTCACCCCGAAACCGGAGGGGGTCTCGGGGGTGAGATGATGCTAGTGCACCCCGAGACCGGTGGGGGATCTCGGGGTCGAGATATGGTGACCTCACCCCGAGACCAGAGGGGGTCTCGGGGGTGAGATGGTGCTTGTGCACCCCGAGACCGGAGGGAGGTCTCGGGGTCAAGATATGGCGATCTCACCCCGAAACCGGAGGGGGTCTCGGGGGTGAGATGATGCTGGTGCACCCCGAGACCGGTAGGGGTCTCGAGGTCGAGATATGGTGACCTCACCCCGAGACCAGAGGGGGTCTCGGGGGTGAGATGGTGCTTGTGCACCCCGAGACCAGAGGAGGGTTTCGGGGTTGAGATATTGTGACCTCCGTTAGCTGCTGTTACCGTTTGTTCTAACGGCGCTGGATCAGCCACATCACGATTTAGTTAAAATAGGCATCATCTTAATGCGAACATATAAATTAGTTGATGCAATGACACATCATATATTTTATTAATTTTAATTAATTTTATAAAAGATTAAAAATATAATATTTTTAAAAGTTTAAGAATTATAAATAGATTATCATGAAATTTTGTTCGACCTTTAACTCATTTTATTTAGCATTAATATTTTTTGTACCTTTTGTCTTGATCCACCAAACAACCGTGATTCAAATCTCTCCGCTTGCTAGCATTCTCTCCCGTTGTCTAAAAAAACATTCGCTGGTTCCTTCTATATTGGATCCCGATTCGGTCTAACTTTACTTCTTGGGAAAGAAAAATGAAATACATGTTGATCCGAGATGGTGTATTAAATGTCTTGAAAAATAATAAATCAAAACTGAGTAATGACCAAACTGTAGATGGAAAAAAAAATTTAAAAAAATTTGTAGATGATGATTTAATTGCTAAGTCATCGATGTTAAAATATTAACATTTATGCAAGATGGCTTAATTAGATTATTTAAAGCATATGAAAATGCATTAATTAGTGTGATCCCTTGTAATTAAAAGGTTATTAATGTTGAAGAATTTTATAAACACATTGGTATAATAGGAACTTAGTAATTTAATATTGATAGGAAGTTGCTGACTTTTCCTTCCTTCAATCAAAAAGATATCATGGGACCTAGAAATATTTAAGTAAAGATATGAAATTTATGTTTAGAACTATATTCTCAAGACATATAAAACGTGAAGCCTGATTTGACTATGATAGATAAGTTGGCATCAACATGTTAAATCCTAAGCAATTTGATAAAAATTATGCTTGAAGGTATATCCAATAAACATGTAAAATCTGAAGTTTGATTTAGCTATAATTTTAAGTAGGTTTAAACATGTTAAACCCTAATGAGCTTGATGAAAATTATGCTTGGAGATATATTTATTACTTATTAGACATATAAAACCTCTGATTTGATTATGAAGGAGAATTGATCTAAACTTGTCCTACCTTAAACAACTTGATGTTCATGCATATTGATAACAATAAGAGAAATTTTGACTTTCATATCCAAGTAGGAGATATTGGACGTCATGAAACCACATGGCCAAATGAGATGGAAGGATGCTAATAGATCAACATAACTTTTATCTTTGGTATGGTATCCAAATGTTAGAAGAACTCTATTTGTAAAAGAACTTTTGGATGAATATAGAATAATCAAAACTCATTCTTATACATCTATATTCTTGTTAAGGGCATCATAGTGATACCTTATCTTACAGCGTTTCCAATTTCTCAAAATCCTTATAATTGAAATACTAGCTTGGTGTATCATTTACTTTATGAAAGCCTATATGTAAGAAGCATTCAATATGGTATTTAGTTAAAAAAAAACTTTGATTTACATTAAATAGTATTCAATAGAAGTTTATGAAGAAATAAGGATAAATAAAGATAAAAGAATAGAATACTTAATTTTTATTATATATTAAGTATGTGTGTATATATATATATATATATATATATATATATATATATATATGTATGTATGTATGTATGCACATGCATATGATCTAAGTTGATCAGAACACTAAAAGACTTTGATTTAAATACTACATTGGATAGTAATTCGGGCTAGATTGAATCATGCGGCACAGGCTAGATGTACTCATATATATATATATATATATATATATATATATAAACTGAAAAAGGATTTATGAAGATATTAAGAAAATATTAAATAAGATATTATTACACAATACTATCAAGAATACTGCAAATAAAGCCGATCATTCAAGATATTAAAAATCAGTCTAAGATTTCTATAAATCTAGATAGACCTGATGAGAAAACTTGAAGAACGACGGATAACAACTACAGAAAGGAACTTTATATCTCACTGGAAGTAGAGGAACTTATATTGAAATCAGAATGGATAAATGACACGTCACGCTCAGCCTTGGAGAATTACGCACCAAATTTTCTTATTATAATTTCTTAGGATATGATTCTTAAATGATGATAAAATCTTTGATTGATTTATAAAAATCTTTAGGTGATTTATAGAAATCTAAGACTGATTTGCAATATCTTTAATGATCTACTTGATTTGCAGCATTCTTGATAGTATTGTGTAATAATATCTTATTTAATATTTTCTTAATATCTTTATAAATCCTTTTTCAGTTTATATATATATATATATATATATATATATATGTATGGGTACATCTAGCCTGTGCCGCGTGATTCAATCTAGCACAGAATTACGATCCAATCTAGCCATGCCATTTCACGCGGTTATTTTGAAGCCTTGGACAGAATCGTCGGATCTGAATCGTAGGGGTGGAATTCTTAAGGAGCAAATATCATGTCGCTTGAAATATTTCGGACTTTAGCTTGGTTCTTTTCTAAATCTTGTCAAGGGTTAAGTAATTAAAGCAAAAAAAAAAAAGGTTTTATTTACAGTATTGAGAATAATTCTCTCTATAAATCTATCGATCTTGCGGCAAACTGGAACGCATTGCTTCCCCCCCCCCCCCTCTCTTTCTCTCTCTCTCTCTCTCTCTCTTTCTCTCATGTCTCCCAAGAAGAAGAAGAGCAGAGGCCACCAGCCCAAGAGTCCGGATCGGCCCCGGCGTCGGACCCCAGCCCCACCACGACCTCTTCAGCCACCTCCGCTTGCCCCGGCGGTACCGCCACAGCCTCCCTTCTTCCATCTTCCGCCCACCAACCATCGCCACCACCACCCAGCCTGTCCAGCCGGCGCCCCTTCCGCCTCCCTCCTCGGCGCCGCCCCCATCCATCCAAGAAACCCATCAAGAACGCATTTCTGGCACCTCGGAAGGAGGAACTACCAGCAGCAGCAGCAGACTCCGGCGGCCCATCGACCGCACCCTCTGCGTTGGCCGCGAGCACGAGCACTCGGTCAGTCGACTCAGTCCGGCACATCATAGAAGACCTCATGTTTCGCTTCGTTCCTGCGTTGGTTTCCACAATGGTGGCGATGGAAAGCATGAACAAATCGGGCATAGAGATGTTGAACGAGATTGTCTCGATGATTGGCTCGCATCCGGGCCCGACGGATTTGGAGCTCGAGGCCTTTCGGGGATTGGCAGAGAAGGAGCTGAAGGCGGCGTCGGATTCCCTGTACAACTTGGAGAAACTGCAGGCCGGGGTTGAGGCGGTTGCGAAGCTGTTGGCGGAGAAATATAGGCGGGATGGAAGCGGTGACTCTTGCGGCGATTCCAAGCGGGAAGGTGGCGGCCCGGACAGCGGAAGCGGTGGTGGTGATTCCGAAGGAGGTGGAGTTTGTGTTTGAACGCTAGGCCCGACATGCTTACGAGGTTCAGAAGGTGATTAGATGCTGTTCAATTCTTTCTTCGCTGTGCCGTGATTTGGATGAGCTAGCTGTCTGCATCATTGCGAGTTGCTCTCTCTTTGGTCATACGACTGAGTAATCATGAGACATTGATCTTGTTCTTGATCTTGGGATCTGAGTTCTTCATGAAAGATTTCGTCCTTAATAACCAATACAAAAGTTTCTTCTGATATATTAATTTGGACGTCGAATTCGAATACACGGCTCTCTCTCTCTCATAAAATATCAAGGGGGTTTAATTAAACTGATGCAGTAGTGCTCTCGTTCTTGAGCTCGGGTGCGTTAAATGTATGATAAGCTATAACATACGTTACCTTCCCTCTACGTACATATAAAATTCCTGGTTCTATTGGTCTGAGACTGTTCTTAGGGTTGGTTGAACCATGGAATATTTTGCTTGTGTTCTCGTGCCATTCCCATGTTATTATTATGATGATTTCTAAGTTTCATCAGGTATTGAACCCTATGAAAGATAATACCAAGCTGAAAAGCACTCACCATCCAGATTTCTTGACTGTTACTGTTAAAAGGAAGACAAACATAACAGCCGATATGATTCAAGTGTGTGTTTTGAAATGATTTAAGCAGTGCAAACATCATCTGTGCGATGATAAAGCATGAGGAGAAAGCTAGATAGGATTTGGCATATTAACTTAGCTGATGCCTTTTGTTTTTGGTGCGACTGTTTGAGAAACAAAAATATTTATGAAAAGATGCATGTCTGTTGAGCATAATGTTATGTATCATTTCTGCTAGGAAAAAAAGAACACAGCATACAAAATGACACTATCATTATTTTATAGAGGTAACCATACATATTATCATTTCTTAGTTAATTTAATTGATAATGAATCTTCAGTCCTTAGCATCGATCTGTTGGAAAATTGGAGACTGATTTTGTAATATCTTATAGTATCTATTCTAGAATTAATGAGAGATCAAAAACTATTTAAAAAAATTTAATCAAAAATTTAACTTCCAAGCAATTACCGTTTCCAGATTTATTTTTTTATCACCATTTTATTTTAGTTTGAACCATTTCAAAGCCTTTAAAAAGATTTTTTTAAAAAAAGATATAAAAAGTTAATAAAAATGTTTTGATAATTTTGACATTAGAACCGATTCCTTGTCTGAAATCTTCAGCCCTTTTTTAGTTTTCATTTTGCAAACTATTTATTGGCCTTTGCTTAATTTTAATAAGAACTAACACGTTTTGGTAGAGTATGGCCCTCATATATTTGTGATTTATTCTCTCAATGTTATTAATTTTAAATATATTGAAAGAATAAAGAGCATTTTCTAGGTATTTCTTATATAAAGTTACCTTGGCAAAGTGTAAACCCCGTGGATCGCATGGGGGCAAATGTGGATTGTGTGGAGAGTGAAAGTCTTCCCTTCGTGCGTGATTTTAGGAAAGGCGCCGTCCTCTGTCCCCTTCCCTCACCATGATAAAAAGGGGAGGGTCATCTCGTCGCTGTGCCTCCTTTTCCATTCAAGCCAGGAAGGTAAGAAAAGACGAGAGAGAATGAGAGAGAGGCAAAGAGGGAGATAGAGAGGGGCAGCATTTCGCTGCTCCTCCCATGTTTGTGTTCAGCTGCTCGAGGCGGTCGAGGAGGGGAAGAAAGAGCGGGAGCGACCCTTCTCTGCAGTGGGAGCCGGTTTGGCTCCCACATCCATCCAGGCCCGGCAGTGCCCAGGCCATGGGCGGCGGCCCCCATCGACGCCGAGGAGGCATCCAGTAGGGTCTGGCCGGCCTACCCCAGCCAACCATGCCTTCGCTCAAGAAGAAGGTGATGTGGGAGAAATAGGAAAAAGAAAGAAAGAAAGAAAGAGAAGGAAAGAGAGAAGGAGGAGGGTGGTCGGCAACTGGCGCGGGAAGGGCAAGTCGCCGATGGTTGGTCGAACCCTCGGGAGGGGCCGACGGTGGTCCTTTTCCATTCAAGCCAGGAAGGTAAGAAAAGACGAGAGAGAATGAGAGAGAGACAGAGAGGGAGATAGAGAGGGGCAGCATTTCGCTGCTCCTCCCATGTTTGTGTTCGGCCGCTTGAGGCGATCGAGGAGGGGAAGAAAGAGCGGGAGCGACCCTTCTCTGCAGCGGGAGTCGGTTTGGCTCCCACATCCATCCAGGCCCGGTAGTGCCCAGGCCATGGGCGGCGGCCCCCATCGATGCCGAGGAGGTGTCCGGTAGGGTCTGGCCGGCCTACCCTAGCCAACCACGCCTCTGCTCAAGAAGGAGGTGATGTGGGAGAAATAGGAAAAAGAAATTAAGAAAGAAAGAAAGAGAAGGAAAGAGAGAAGGAGGAGGTGGCCGGCAACTGGCGCGGGAAGGGCCAGTTGCCGGTGGTTGGTCGAACCCTCGGGAGGGGCCGACGGTGTCTTTAGGTTGCTGGCCACTCTTCACTCTCCCTGGTTTGGGTGAACCAGGGGAGGAAGAAAGGAAAGAGAGAGAGAAAAGAAAAAGGGAGGGGCTAGGCCCAGGCTCGGCCCAACCCAATTATCCCTTTTGGGCTGATTTTTTGGGCCCCAAATCGGGCTAGGCCCAATAAAAGGAGGATGGGGTTTGGATTAGTGTTGATCCTAGCATAGTTTTCAAAATCAGATCGGACCGGTCAATTGGACCGGTTGAACCGAGACCCGAAGGTCAAGCTGATCCGATTCTAACATAAAACCGAATGTGTAAGACACCCAAAATAATCTGGTCAACCTGTCTGGTTTACCCGTGAACTGGTCAACCTGACCAGAACTGGGCCATGGGTTTATCAATGCCGTTTAAAATTCTTCGACCTTTGTCGTTTCAAATTCTCTGCTCGAGAGTTTATGGCAACCTTTTCTCCATTGGGATGATCATAAGTTTTATGGAGAAAAAAAGGAGATCATGCAAAAAGAGCATTGATGAGAGGAGAATAAAAAAAGGAAAAAAGGATAAAAATATAAAAACTTTATGGGAATCAAGACGGGAAAGTAGAGACATAAATAGAAAATGATGAAAATAAAGAAAACTTGGATAGAATTTTTTTAAGAAAAAGTTAAATCAGACTAAATGAGTACACGCAGATTAAAAGTACGCGAATTTTAGAGATTAAATAAGATACCAAAAAAAATTTTTTTTCTGAAAAGAAGAAGATTGTTAAAATTAGTATTCATGTATCCATTTTATTAAAATTAAATTTTATTAATATAAATATACTTTTATATTAAAATAATTGAATTGATGGTTCAACCATTGACCCGATGGTTGAACCAGTGATTTGGTGACTCGAGCCCTTGGCTGGGCAATGTTTGGACCGGGTCTGACAACTATGGGTTCTAGTTTCTTGAGGTATTTTTATTTTTTTATTTGGGCTTATATATTTGGAGATATTCAAGCTCCAAGTTGGCCCTAGGATTAGACTGGGTAGAGTTTAGAAGTTATTTTGATATGTTAGATTTTGGGATTTAAGAATTTACAAAACTATGTTGTAGGTACCCAAGCATCTAAATAACTGATTTACGTTTTGGATTAGCGTCAGAAGGTAAGTAAGTCATTTATTACAATTTTTATGAGTAAGTAAGTTATTTATCATGATTTTCATGAGTAAGTAAGGCAATTATCATGATTTTCGTAAATTATTAAGTATAGAAATTATGGATTTAAATGTTATACTGATATATAGTATAATATTTAAAAATGAGAAAATAAATTTGATACTAAAAGTATGTTGTTATGCTTTTGGCAACAATATATGCTATTTTGAAAATGTGACATAAAAATGATATTTTATGAATATGCTATTATGTGTCACCATGGTCTACTATGACATGATATAAAACAATATGTTACATGATTTCGGTTAAACGAAACTCACCCTCCATAGGGCGAATATGTGGAGGACACATCCCTGAGTGTGCTATGACAGGATATAACATGATATGCTATATGACTCCGTTTAAACGGGACCCACCCTCTACAAGACGAATATGTGAAGAACATACATTCCTAGAATGTGCTGTAACAGGATATAACATGATATGCTACATGATTCTGATTCATCAGGATCCATCTTCACAGGGCGAATATGTGGAGGACACATCCGAGGGGTATTCTATTTACGTGGACGTAATGTATGACCGTGAGACATTGGTATAAAATGAAATTTACATGCTATTTAAAGTGGTACAGTGGTTTTGATTTGAAATTGTATTTTGAAATGCTATATGGCAATAGCTTACAAAATTACTTTGAGCATGCGATATGCATGTCTTGATAACACGATAAAATATATTTAATATTTGGAAGCTTGACATGTATTTTTACATATAAAAATTTGAAATGATTATATTATATTATACTAGGCTTACTTACTGAGTGTGAGCTCATTTAAATCTCACAATGTTTTTCAGAGCCACAAGACTGAAGAACGGGATATGGGGTAGTTGGAGCTTCTATCAGAGTAATTTAGATCCAACATTTTGTTGTAGCCCCATTGATTTATATATGATGGGCATGAAGCCCAAAACTTATGAGTATGAGTTGTATTAAGGTTATTGATTTTGAATGACATAGAGGTATTATCCTTCCTTGTATAAATTGAACTGCTACAGGATGCCTTGCATGCCAAGCATGCGCGGGTTGCCACCCCTGGGCCACCACATCGGGTCTGGGGATGATAGCTTTTATGGTATCAAAGCCATGCATCAGTCAGAAGTGCAGAAGCTAAGTGCCATACAGGGTAAAGTGCTACATTGATGGGAGCCACCTCTTGGCCTGTGGAGGCTACCTCTAGAGTTCTGCAAGTGCAAGAGCTAAGTGCTACACAGGGTAAAGTGCTACATTGATGGGAGCCAACTCTTAAGCCTAGGGGGCCACCTCTAAAGTCCTGCCTGCCTGGTTTGGCTTTAGGGATAAATACTTGATTGACTCTAGGCGAAACACTAAGAAGACATTGGGAGGGTAATAACTCTAAAGTTTGCAACATGATGAGGACTTCTAGTTTGATGACCCGAGCCAGCCAGAAGGCCAAAAGGCTTATGAAGGTCCTGGCTATGTGGGCTTGGTTGGGAATAGCCAACAACAGTTTCAAACCCTTAGAGAACATGGGTATATAAGACTTTAATTTAATATGCAATACAAGGTAATGAATATATTGAATATAATGCAACAGTTGGAAGTTGCAATTGATGACAAATGTGACTAAAACAACATCGGAATTTTCATATTTTGATTAAGTAGATGTTTGAATTTTTAATTATTAAATCTAATTTAAATGCGGATGTATATAGTGGATTTTGTTAGCAGAACTTACATTGCTGATATTGTAAGTTTAAAATTATGAGTTGATCTGATAGTTATAGAGATGATTGAGCTGATGATATTTTGGTAATGAAGTAGTTGACTACATATTTTAGATCAATTACAATTGAGTACTCATTAAAATTAAATTTGAGTCTGGTGGATAAGTATATATAGTGGAGGACTTGCATTATTAAAATTGCATGTTCAAAACTAATTTACTGGTTATGGGGATGATTGATACAGATGTTAATGAAATGATTGACTACATATTTTTGATCTATTACAATTGAGTAGTCATTAAAAATTGAATTTGAGTGTAGATGAATAAATATATATAGTGAATTTTATTATGAGAGCTATTGCATTATTGGAATTGCATGTTCAAAACTGATTAAATTGAGTCCGAACCCATTAGACTCATTTTTCAATGGAGGAATCTTTGTAAGGCTTGGTGGATAGGCTGAAAGAATCATTGATTTAGAAGGTGCTTGGGATAGCATCTTATCCTTAATGGAATTATTTTTTTGTTATCGAGCCAATATTCAATGGACCCACTTAAGCTTTTCATAATTGAGGTGTGGATCTCCTTTGTGTTGGGATAAAGTTAGAGAGAGAATTATTGGATCCTGAGCTGATTTAGCAACTATGAAAAGTACATATAATTAAGATGCAACCTTATGCGCTGGGATTTAATAGAAATGTGTATGTTGATGTTAGGAGAGATTTGAAATTTCAAGTTTGAGATCAATTGGAAGTTTCACCAACCAAAGATATAATTTGGGCTTAGAAGTAAATTGAGTCCACGATACATTGGGCCAATTGAGATTTTGATCAGCGTTGCGCAGCGGAAGCATAGAGGGCCCATAACCAAAGAATCACGTTCTAAGACACGGCATTTCCTATATCAAGTTTTAGTGGAGTAACCATTCTGAAAGGGAGGCTACTTGGGAACTTGAGGATGAAATAAAAAAGCACCCTCATTTGTTTGTGACTTAGTATAAGTAAATGAAAAGATTGATGGCTATCATATTTTGAATGAAAAGATGATTAATCTTATGATCAAAACTTTGGATCCAAATGTTATTAAATGTGCATCAATTTCGAGGCCAAAATTTTATAAGGAGGGAAGGATGTAAACCTTGTGGATCACGTGGGGGCAAACGTGGATCGCATGGAGAGGGAAAGTCTTCTCTCCGCGCATGATTTCAGGGAAGGCACCACCAATAAAATCGAGGCAGGCGCCGCCCTCTGTCCCCTCCCTCACCATGACAAAAAGGGGAGGGGAGGAGCTCCTTCCTCACCTCGTCGTTGTGCCTCCTTTCCCATTCAAGCCAGGAAGGTAAGAAAAGACGAGAGAGAATGAGAGAGAGATATAGAGGGAGATGGAGAGGGGCAGCATTCCTGCTCCTCCCATGTCCGTGTCGGACGCCTTAACGACGCCAGCCATGGAGGCCCAACCGCTTGAGCGATCGAGGAGGGGGAGAAAGAGGGCCGCAAGCAGCCCTCCTCTGCAGCGGGAGCATCCATCTAGGCCTGGCAGTGCCCAGGCCATGGGCAGCGGCCCCCATTGGCGTCGAGGAGTCATCCAGTGGGGTTTGGCCAGCCTCCCTAGCCAACCACGCTACCGCCCAAGGAGGAGGTGACGCAGAAAAAATAGGGGAAAGAAAGAAAGAAAGAGAGGAAAGAGAGAAGGGGGAGGTGGCCGCCGGGACGGTTGGCACGGGGCCAGTCGTCGGTGGCTGGCCGAACCCCCGGGAGGAGCTGGCGGTGGCCCTAAGCCATCGGCCACTCTCCACTCCCCCTCGTTCGGGTGAACCAGGGAGGAAGAAAGGAAAGAGAGAGAGAGAGAGAGGGAAGAAAAAGGGAGGGGCTGGGCCCAGGTTTGGCCCAACCCAGTTATCCCTCTTGGACGATTTTTTGGGCCCCAAATCGGGCTAGGCCCAATAAAAGGAAGATGGGGTTTGGATTAGTGTTGAACCTAGTTTCTTAGGGATATTTTTATTTTCTCATTTGGGCTTATATATTTGATGATATTTAAGCCCCAAGTTGGCCCTAGGATTAGACTGGGTAGAGTTTAGAAGTTATTTTGATATGTTGATTTTGGGACTTAAGAATTTGAAAAACTATGCTGTAGGTACCCAAGCATTTAAATAGCTGATTTACAATTTGGATTAGCGCCAAAAGGTAAGTAAGTCATTTATCACGATTTTTATGAGTAAGTCATTTATCACGATTTTCATGAGTAAATAAGCCAATTATCATGATTTTTATGAATTATTAAAGTATAAAAATTATGGATTTAAATGCTATACTGATATATAGTATATTATTTGAAAATAAGAAAATAATTTAATACTAAAGTATGTTGTTATGCTTTTGGCAACAATACATGCTATTTTGCAAATATGACATGAAAATATATTTTATGAATATACTATTATGTGTCACCACGATCCACTATGACATGACATGTTGCATGACTCCGATTAAATGGAACCCACCCCCCACAGACGAATATGTGCAGGACACACATCCCTGAGTGTACTGTGACATGATACAATATGATATGCTACATGACTCCAGTTAAACGGGACCACCCTTCACAGGACGAATATGTGGACACACATTCCTAGGATATGCTGTGATAGGATACAACATAATATGCTACATGACTCCGATTCATTGGGACCCATCTCCATAGGGTGAATATGTGGAGGATACACTCGAGGGGTATTCTATTTACGTGAACGTAGTGTATGACCGTGGGACATTGATATAAAATAAAATTTACATGCTATTTATAGTGGTACAGTGGTTTTGATCTGAAAATATATTTTGAAATGCTATATGGCAATAGCTTCCAAAATTTCTTTGAGCATACGATATGCATATCCTGATAACATAATAAAATATATTTAATATTTGGAAGCTTGACATATATTTTTACATATGAAAATCTGAAATAATTATATTATATTATAGTAGAATTACTTACTGAGTGTGAGCACATTTAAATTTCATAATGTTTTTCAAAGCCATAAGACTGAAGAATGGGATATGGGATAGTTAGAGCTTCTATCAGAGTAATTTAGATCCAATATTTTGTTGTAGTTCCATTGATTTATGTATGATGGGCATGAAGCCCAAAACTTAAGAGTATGACTTGTATTAAGGTTATTGATTTTGAATGACATAGAGGTATTATCCTTTCTTTTAAAAATTGAACTGCTACAAAACACCTTGCATGCCAAGCATGCGGCGGGTTGCCACCCCTAGGCCACCACATCGAGTCTGGGGCGTGACACAAAGATGGTGGTCTTTGTCAATATTTGGCACACACCACTACAATGTATCTCAAACTTGATCTACTTGATCTTGATCATCTTAGCATCTCTATTCAACTTAACTCATCTAAGCCTTTTCCCAACTACATGGGAATCTTATGATCAACATAAAAATTAATATATTCATCAACCTAGTAACGAATTGTTAGTAAATCTTTTTGTAGGTTACAGACATGCATTTTAAAATTTTCTAAAATAAATACACAATGAAAGCAATAAGATATTGGATCTTATCCAATATCAGCCTACAACAGGATCAATATATAAAAATTATATATATAAAGGTATAAAAGAAAAGTACATAGATCAAATCTATGTAAAAAGGTACACAGTAAAGGATACACAGATCAAATCTATGTAAATACAAATAACATAGATCATATCTATGTTTGTGGCCTAGTGTCTTAGATCATATCTAAGTCACTAGTAACTATTGAATCTTTTACCTTTTGATGCTTAATAACTCACGCATGGCCTCTCTAGGTGATCCACACGGGGTTCTGATCCTAACCAGCTTCTTTAGAGTGCTAGCTCCTCTCTTAGGCTTTGACGATGAGATTTCTTCTTTATAACACCAAGGTGCTCTTGGAATTGTCAAAAGGATGTATCTATTTAGGAAATATTTTACCCTAAGCTTTATAGCCAGAATCCCTTTCATCCTAAAAATTCTCATCTTCCTGTCTTTTCTTTCTTGAAAGATAAGGAAGAACCCTTTCTTTTTTTTTATTAGAAGTTAAAGAAGAAACTCTTCATCTCCTTTTTAGTTAAAAACCGAAAAGGTTAGAAGTTAAAGAAGAAACTCTTCATCTCCTTTTTCAGTTAAAAACCGAAAAGGTTAGAAGTTAAGGAAGGAGAGGTAATTAGGGAGAGTTCATTAACATCTATTTTAAATTCAAACTTAAAATTTTGAATTCAAAATTCAAACTTAAAATTAAAATAGTTTGAAATTCAAATTCATAATTTGAATTTAAACGTGTAAGGATGTTAACATTAAGCTTACCTATATTTAATCCCAAATCAAATCCCATTTGATTTGACCCAGATATTCATATCTCAATCAAATTGAGCAGCCAGCAATCGTATTGCCAATTTAATCCTTCAATTAATTTACTAACATTTAGTTTCTCAATCATCCAGCCAGGTAGAATCCCCTATGGTGTGTGACCCCACAGGTTCGAACACTAAGCCGGTAGCACTATAACACTTCCAATACTAATCGAAGTCGCCATCTAGCAATAACACCCGACATTCGGATAGGACAAAAATTGCAGAGCAACAATCAAGAACCTCTGGCATAAGGTTACAATATAATTCATCCCTTTGACCATCAATGCTCAAGATGACTTAGGTTTTAACTACCAACCCTTAATCAGCTCATCCATAAAGTGTCTCAATCTTCACAAGTCCTGTGACTCCTCACAAGGACTACCCTGACCAAGGTTTTGCTAAATTAAAATACAGTAAGACATTTATTCCAAACTATTTGGAGGGGTCAATCCCATCTTGATCCACTCACCTAGAAACCTTCTATCACTTGATTAAAAATCTAGATAATCCGGCACCAAAGTATAGTAGATTGCTTGCAAGCTACCATGGTGATCTCAGGTCAGAGGGACACTTATATCCATATCCCTTCGCGAACACTTCTTGGCAAAGAGTATTCCACAGATTGGTCACATTCAGTGAGATGTCATACACCTCACCTGCATGTCATACCAGTGTCACCACACTCCTTGGTAAAAAGGACAACCAACCCATATGACATACAATGACCTTTACTTGATACATAGTTGTTCTATAACTATATATCATTTGGTCGCGACTATTTTAAGAATCACTCAATAAACCCTCTCTTTATTGAATAGATTATGGTTCTAAGACTCCATCACAAAAGAATTTATTTCAGAAGATGCAATGTGATGAACTGCCAAATAAATATTTTATTAATTAATAATTCATATATATTTATAATTTGCACAATCATCTACATGTTAGTTGATTGGCTTTAGAACAAATTTCCAACAACTCCCACTTGGACTAAAGCTACTCAGAATAGTATCTAATACCCATCTTTCATTTATGGTCATCAAATTCTTTGATTCCAAGAGCTTTAGTGAATGGGTCGGCTAGGTTCTCCTTTCCATCAATCTTCTGAAGGTCGATGTCACCTCGCTCCATGATTTCTTGCACAAGGTGATAACGGCGCAAAATATGTTTGGTGCATTGATGGGACTTCGACTCTTTGGCTTGAGCAATGGCTCCGGTGTTGTCACAGTACACCAAAATAGGACCATCCAGAGAAGATGTCACTCCCAGTTCTCTAGAACCTTTCGCAACCATATAGCTTTCTTTGCTGCATCCGATGCCACAATATATTCTGCCTCACATATGAGTCCACCATAGTGTGCTGCTTGAACTTTTCTAGCAGATCGCTTATCCATTTAGGATAAAAATAAATCCTACACACTTTTGCTGTCATCCCTATTTGACTGAAAACTGAAGTCAGTATACCCCATAAGTTTTAAGTCAAGTTCTCCATAAATTAGCCATTGGTCCTTAGTATTTTGTAAATACTTAAGAATAGTCTTCACTACTTTCCAATGAGCATCACCTGGGTCAGACTGGTATCTGCTCACTACCCCTAGTGAGTATGCTACGTCTGGTCTAGTACATGTCATAGCGTATATGATAGAACCCACTGTCGAAGCATATGGAATCCTACTCATATACTCTCTTTCCTCAAGAGAGCACAATCCTTTTTGGAGAGAAAAATTTCATGCCCTATTGGGAGATAGCCTTTCTTGGAATTCTCCATGCTGAACCGTTTCAGCATAGTGTCTATGTACATAGATTGGGATAATCCCAGAAGCCTCTTAGATCTATCTCTATAGATTTTCATACCAAGTATATAAGAGGCTTCACCCAAGTCCTTCATAGAGAATTGAGATACTAACCAGACCTTTATTCTTTGTAGTGCTGGAATGTCATTCTCGATTAAGAGAATATCATCCATATACAACACAAGGAATACAACTACAGAACCATTAGCCCATTTATAAATGCAAGGTTCTTCTCTGTTTCTAACGAAACCATACGTCTTGATACATTTATCAAACTGCATGTTCCAACTCCGAGATGCCTGCTTCAATCCATAAATGGATCTTTAAAGCTTGCACACTTTTGACTCATCTATAGATGTGAACCCTTCAGTTTGTATCATATACACCTCCTCTTCCAGCTCACCATTCAGGAAAGCTGTTCGGATATCCATTTGCCAGATTTCATAATCAAAGTGTGCTGCTAAAGTAAGCATAATCCGAATGGATTTGAGCATTGCCACAGAAGAAAATGTCTCATCATAGTCTATACCATAACGTTGACGATATCCATTGGCAACCAGACGGGCTTTACAGGTCTCTACCTGTCCATCTGCGCCTCTTTCCTTTTGAAAATCCATTTGCACCCAACGGGTTTTATCCCCTCGGGTGGATCAACCAATGTCCATACATTGTTGATTTCATAGACTTCATTTCGGATTTCATGGCTTTTAGCCATTTCTCAGAGTCAAACCTCTACATTGCATCCATATAGGTGATCGGATCCTCATTGTTCTCATCAAGTTCAATAGGATCGTCGTTCTGGACCAAAAAATCATAGTATCTGTCCGGTTGGCATAGTACCCTAACTCCTTTATGGTTCTTGTATATGCTCTGGGTTTGATCTAATCAAATCCACTTCTATATTGTCTCTTAAGTGTGTCGGTTTTTCTCCTTATTGAACTTCATTAAGTTCAATCTTAGTAGCTTCAGTTCCTTTACCAAGAAACTCCTTTTCTAAAAAGATAGCTCTAAGACTGACGAACAACTTTTGTTCTTCAGGAAAGTAAAAGTAATACCCCTTAGACTCTTTTGGATACCCTACAAATAGGCACCAATCAGACCTAGGTCAAGCTTATCTATTTCCAAATGTTTAACATAAGCCGGGCAGCCCCAGCCCGAAGGTGTGAGAGTATCGGCTTATGCCCAGTCCATATCTTATATGGTGTTTTATTAACGGACTTACTTGGAATCCTATTTAAAAGATAACAAGCCGACTCTAATGCATAACCCCAAAATGAGATCGGCAGAGAAGCAAAGCCCATTATGGACCGAACCATGTCTAACAGGGTTCGATTCCTCCTTTCAGACACTCCATTTAACTGAGATGTCCCTGGAGGTGTCCATTGAGAGAGAATCCATTCTCCTCAAGATATATTAGAAACTCATTGGAAAGATATTCACCACCATGATCTGATCGAAGGGTTTTGATAAACTTTTCAATTTGTTTTTCTACTTCATTACGATATCGTTTGAACATTTCAAACGATTCAAACTTATGTCTCATCAAGAATATATAACCATACCTCGAAAGATCGTCTGTAAATGTAATGAAATAATTATACCCACCCCTGGCACTGACATTCATAGGTCTGCATACATCGGTATGTATCAGACTTAGAATTTCATTGGCCCGTTCACCTTTTTCACTAAAAGATGATTTGGTCATTTTACCCAGAAGACAAGATTCACATGTTGGTAATGATTCAAAATCATTAACCTCAAGTAGACTTCTTGTCTCAACCTATTTATCCTATTCTTGTTAATATGACCTAGCCGACAGTGCCAAAGGTAAGCATTACTTATATCATTTATCCTAGGGCGTTTGCTTGATGTATACATTACACTAATAGGTCGATAGTATATATGCCATTACTCATATATCCATTTATCACAACAGAACCATTCATAATGATTTTGCAAATGTCATTCTTTATTGATAGTTCATAACCAGACATAGCCAATTGGCCTACAAAAGTATCATTTAAAATGAAAGATAGACAATAATAACATTCATTTAAAATGATTGTATAAGACTCAAAAACAAGTTTGATGATTCCCAACGCCAGGACTGGAACTTGGCTTCCATTTCCTACGTTTAAGAGTCTCTTACCGTCCTCGAATCTTCTACTAACTTGAAGTCCCTACAAAGAATTGCATATGTGAATTGGACTTCGGTATCCAATACCCAATTAGTAGTATCATAGATAAAGAAATTATAAGGCGTTATCATATAAATACCTTGTGTTGCCCAGATCTAGCAACCCAAGAGGGGGGGTGAATTGGGTTTCTTAAAAATTAATTGGCTATCAAGTATGTGCACCTATATTCTTTCACAATTAATTACATGTTATGAGGTGCGTTAAATACACAATCAATCACAGAAAAAGAAACACAATCAAACACACAATGTTTATAGTAGTTCGGTGCCAACCTTGCACCTACATCCACTTCCCAAGAACACATTGGGTATTCCACTAGTCACCACTAGCCTAACTGGCTAGCAAACTTGTTTACGGGCACAAGCTATTAACCTTACACACTAGCCTTCCAAGCTAGTCTTCTTGTTTACGGGTACAAGGAGACCTTACATACTAGCCCTCAAGCTAGTCTCTTGTTTACGGGTACAAGGGGACCTTACAAATCAAACCGGGTAGACCTCTACCCAACCACGTTTCACAACCGTGAGGCACAAGCAATAGAATGCTTAATACAATAATGCTCCTAGATATAAGCAGATTTAAAGCAATAAATACTTATCAACTTTGAAGAGCTAATCCTAAATAGCTTCTTTCTTTAATGAATGCAATAAATACATATATTTGAGTACATCTAGCCTGTGCCGCATGATTCAATCTAGCACAGAATTACGATCCAATCTAGCCATGCCATTCACGCGGTTATTTTGAAGCCTTGGATAGAATCGTAGGGGTGGAATTCTTAAGGAGCAAATATCATGTCGCTGGAAATATTTCGGACTTTAGCTTGGTTCTTTTCTAAATCTTGACAAGGGTTAAGTAATTAAAGAAAAAAAAAAAGGTTTTATTTACAGTCTTGAGAATAATTCTCTATATAAATCTACGATCTTGCGCAAACTGGAACGCATCGCTCTCTCTCTCTCTCTCTCTCTCTCTCTCTCATGTCTCCCAAGAAGAAGAGCAGAGGCCACCAGCCCAAGAGTCCGGATCGGCCCCCGGCGTCGGACCCCAGCCCCACCACGACCTCTTCAGCCACCTCCGCTTGCCCCGGCGGTACCGCCACAGCCTCCCTTCTTCCATCTTCCGCCCCACCAACCATCGCCACCACCACCCAGCCTGTCCAGCCGGCGCCCCTTCCGCCTCCCTCCTCGGCGCCGCCCCTATCCATCCAAGAAACCCATCAAGAACGCATTTCTGGCACCTCGGAAGGAAGAACTACCAGCAGCAGCAGCGACTCCGGCGGCCCATCGACCGCACCCTCTGCGTTGGCCGCGAGCACGAGCACTCGGTCAGTCGACTCAGTCCTGCCCATCATAGAAGACCTCATGTTTCGCATCGTTCCTGAGTTCGTTTCCTCAATGGTGGCGATGCAAAGCATGAAGAAATCGGACATAGAGATGTTGAACGAGATTGTCTCGAAGATTGGCTCGCATCTCGGCCCGACGGATTTGGAGCTCGAGACCTTTCGGGGATGGCAGAGAAGGAGCTGAAGGCGGCGTCGGATTCCCTGTACAACATGGAGAAGCTGCAGGCCGGGGCTGAGGCGGTTGCGAAGCTGTTGGCGGAGAAATATAAGCGGGATGGAAGCGGTGACTCTTGCGGCGATTCCAAGCGGGAAGGTGGCGGCCCGGACAGCGGAAGCGGTGGTGGTGATTCCGAAGGAGGTGGAGTTTGTGTTTGAACGCTAGGCCCGACATGCTTACGAGGTTCAGAAGGTGATTAGATGCTGTTCAATTCTTTCTTCGCTGTGCTGTGATTTGGAGGAGCTAGCTGTCTGCATCGTTGCGAGTTGCTCACTCTTTGGTCATACGACTGAGTAATCATGAGACATTGATCTTGTTCTTGATCTTGGGATCTGAGTTCTTCATGAAAGATTTCGTCCTTAATAACCAGTACAAATTTTTCTTCTGATATTAATTTGGACGTCGAATTCGAATACACGGCTCTCTCTCTCATAAAATATCAAGGGGTTTAATTAAACTGATGCAGTGCTCTCGTTCTTGAGCTCGGGTCCGTTAAATGCATGATAAGCTATAACATACGTTACCTTCCCTCTACGTACATATAAAATTCCTGGTTCTATTGGTCTGAGACTGTTCTCAGGCATAGCTAAGTTGGTTGAACCATGGAATATTTTGCTTGCGTCTCGTGCCATTCCCATGTTATTATTATGACGATTTCTAAGTTTCATCATGTATTGAACCCTATAAAGATAATACCAAGTTGAAAAGCACTCACCATCCAGATTTCTTGACTGTTACTGTTAAAAGAAGACAAACAAACAGCCATATGATTCAAGTGTGTTTTGAAATGATTTAAGCAGTGCAAACATCATCTGTGCGATGATAAAGCATGAGGAGAAAGCTAAAAATAGGATTTGGCATATTAACTTAGCTGATGCCTTTTGTTTTTGGTGCGACTGTTTGAGAAACAAAAATATTTATGAAAAGATGCATGTGTTGAGCATAATGTTATGTATCATTTCTGCTAGGAAAAAAAGAACACAGCATACAAAATGACATTATTATTATTTTATAGAGGTAACCATACATATTATCATTTTCTTAGTTAATTTAATTGATAATGAATCAGTCCTTAGCATCGATCTGTTGGAAAATTGGAGACTGATTTTGTAATATCTTAGTATCTATTCTAGAATTAATGAGAGATCAAAAACTATTTAAAAAATTTAATCAAAAATTTAACTTCCAAGCAATTACCGTTTTCAGATTTATTTTTTTATCATCATTTTATTTTAGTTTGAACCATTTGAAAGCCTTTAAAAAGATTTTTTTAAAAAGATATAAAAAGTTAATAAAAATGTTTTGATAATTTTGACATTAGAACCGATTCCTTGTCTGAAATCTTCAGCCCTTTTTTAGTTTTCATTTTGTAAACTATTTATTGGCCTTTGCTTAATTTTAATAAGAACTAACACGTTTTGGTAGAGTATGGCCCTCATATATTTGTGATTTATTCTCTCAATGTTATTAATTTTAAATATATTGAAAGAATAAATAGCATTTTCTAGGTATTTCTTATAGAAAGTGACCTTGGCAAAGTGTAAACCTCGTGGATCGCGTGAGGGCAAACATGGATCGCGTGGAGAGGGAAAGTCTTCCCTCCGTGCATGATTTTAGGGAAGGCACCGTCCTCTGGCCCCTCCCTCACCATAATAAAAAGGGGAGGGTCACCTTGTCGCTATGCCTCCTTTCCCATTCAAGGAGGATGGTAAGAAAAGATGAGAGAGAATGAGAGAGAGACTAAGAGGGAGATAGAGAGGGGCAGCATTTCACTGCTCCCATGTCCGTGTTGGACACCTTGAGCGACCGGAGGCCCAGCCGCTCAAGGCTATCGAGGAGGGGGAGAAAGAGCGGGAGCGGCCCTCCTCTGCAGTGGGAGCTGGTTTGGCTCCCACATCATTCGGGCTCGGCAGTGCCCAGGCCATGGGCGGCGGCCCCCATCGACGTCGGAGAGGCGTCCAGTGGGGTCCGGCCGATCTCCCCTAGCCAACCACGCCATCGCCCAAGGAGGAGGTGATGCGGGAGAAACAGGGGAAAGAAAGAAAGAAAGAAAGAACGAAAGAAAAAGAGAGAAGGGGGAGGTGGCCGACAGTGGCGACTAGCGTAGGCAGGGCTAGTCGCCAGTGGTTGTCCGAACCCCGGGAGGGGTTGGCGGTGGCTTTAGGCTATTGGCCACTCTCCACTCCTCTTGTTCGGGTGAACTAGGGGAGGAAGAAAGGAAAGAGAGAGAGAGAGAAAAGAAAAAGGGAGGGGCTGGGCCCAGGTTCGGCCCAACCCACTTATCCCTTTTGGGCTAATTTTTTGGGTCCCAAATCGGACTAGGCTTAATGAAAGGAAGATGGGGTTTGGATCTGTGTTGATCCTAGCATAGTTGTTAAAACTAGATCGGACCGGCAGATTGGACAGGTTGAATCGAGACCCGAAGGCCCAGCCGATCCGATTCTAACATAAAACCGAATGTGTAAGTCATCCAAAATAACTTGGTTAACCCGTCCGGTTCACCCGTGACCGGTCAACCTGACCAGAACCGGGTCATGGGTTTATAATGCGGTTCTAAATTCTTCGGCATTTTAAATTTTGAGAGTTTATGGCAACCTTTTCTTCGTTGGAATGATCACAAGTTATATGGAGAAAGAAAAGGAGATCATGCAAAAAGAGCATTGATGAGAGAAGAAAAAAAAGAAAAAAGGGTAAACATATGGAAACTTTATGGGAATCAAGACGAAAAAGCAGAGACATAAAGAGAAAATGATGAAAATAAAGAAAACTTGGATAGAATTTTTTTTATTTTTTTAAAGAAAAAGTTATATTAGACTAAATGGGTACGCAAATTAAAAGTAAGCAAATTTTAGAGATTAAATAAGATATCAAAAAAGATTTTTTTTTTCTAAAAAGAAGAAGATTGTTAAAATTAGTATTCATGTATCCATTTTATTAAAAATTAATTTTTATTAATATAAATATATTTTATATTAAAATAATTGAATCGATGGTTCAATCGATGACCCGATGGTTGCACCAGTGATTCAGTGACCCGAGCCCTTAGCTGGGTCAATGTCCGGGTCGGGTCTGACAACTACGGGTCCTAGTTTCTTGCGGTATTTTTTTTTTCATTTGGACTTATATATTTGGAGATATTCAAGCCCCAAGTTGGCCCTAGGATTAGACTGGGTAGAGTTTAAAAGTTATTTTGATATGTTAGATTTTGGGATTTAAGAATTTGTAAAACTAAGTTGTAGGTACCCAAGCATCTAAATAGCTGATTTATATTTTGGATTAGTGTCAGAAGGTAAGTAAGTCATTTATCATGATTTTTATTAGTAAGTAAGTCATTTATCATGATTTTTATGAGTATAAGCCAATTATCATGATTTTTATGAATTATTAAAGTATAGAAATTATGGATTTAAATGTTATTTAAAAATAAAAAATAATTTAATACTGAAAGTATGTTGTTATGCTTTTGGCAATAATACATGCTATTTTGTAAATGTGACATGAAAATAATATTTTATGAATATGCTATTATGCGTCACCACGGTCTACTATGACATGACATGACATGATATGTTACATGACTCTGGTTAAACGGGACCTACCCTCTATAGGGCGAATATGTGGAGGATACATCCCTGAGTGTGCTGTGATAGGATATAGCATGATATACTCTATGACTCCGATTAAACGGGACCCATCCTTCACAGGACGAATATGTGGAGGATACACATTCCTGGAATGTGCTGTGACAGGATATAGCATGATATGCTACATGACTCCGATTCATCAGGACCCATCTTCACAGGGCGAATATGTGGAGGATGCACCCGAGGGGTATTCTATTTATGTGGACATAGTGTCTGACCATGGAACATTGGTATAAAATAAATTTATATGCTATTTATAATGGTACAGTGGTTTTGATCTGAAATTGTATTTTGAAATGCTATATGGCAGTAGCTTCCAAAATTACTTTGAGCATGCGATATGCATATCTTGATAACATGGTAAAATATATTTAATATTTGGAAGTTTGATATGTCTTTTTACATATAAAAATCTAAAATGATTATATTATATTATAGTAGGCTTACTTACTGCATGTGAGCTCATTTAAATCTCACAATATTTTTTAGAGCCACAAGACTAAAGAACGGGATATGAGGTATTTGGAGCTTCTATCAGTGTAATTTAGATCCAACATTTTGTTGTAGCCCCATTGATTTATGTATGATGGGCATGAAACCCAAAACTTATTAGTAAGAGTTGTATTAAGGTTATTGATTTTGAATGACATAGAGGTATTATCCTTCCTTGTATAAATTGGACTGCTACAGGATGCCTTGCATGCTAAGCATATGGCGGGTTGCCACCCCTGGGCCACCATATCGGGTCTGAGGTATGACAACTTTTATGATATCAGAGCCACGCACCAGTCAAAAGTGCAGGAGCTAAGTGCCATACAGGGCAAAGTGCTACATTGATGGGAGCCACCTCTTGAGCCTGTGGGGGCCACATCTAGAGTCCTGCAAGTGCAAGAGCTAAGTGCTACAAAGGGTAAAGTGTTACATTGATAGGAGCCACCTCTTGAGCCTAGGGGGGCTACCTCAAAAGTCCTGCCTGTCTGGTTTGGCCTTAGGGATAAATACTTGATTGACTCTAGGTGAAACACTAAGAAGACATTGGGAGGGTAATAACTCTAAAGTTTGTGACATGATGAGGGCTTCTAGTTTGATGACCCAGGCCAGCCGGCCAAAAGGCCAAAAGGCTTCTGAAGGTCCTGGCTATGTGGGCTTGGTTGGGAATAGCCAACAATAGTTTCAAACCCTTAGAGAACATGGGTACATGAGACTTTAATTTAATATGCAATACAAGGTAGATGAATATATGGAATATAATGTAATAGTTGAAAGTTACAATTGATGACAAATGTGACTAAAATAATATAGGCATTTTCATATTTTGATTAAGTAGATGTTTGAATTTTAAATTATTAAATATGAATTTGAATGCGGATGTATATAGTGGATTTTGTTAGTAGAACTTACATTGATGATATTGTAAGTTTAAAATTATGAGTTGATCTGATAGTTATAGAGATGATTGAGTTGATGATATTTTGGTAATGAAGTAATAGACTACATATTTTAGATCAATTACAATTGAGTACTCATTAAAATTAAATTTGAGTCTGGATGGATAAGTATATAGTAGAGGACTTGCATTATTGAAATTGCATGTTCAAAACTAATTTACTGGTTATGGGGATGATTGATACTGATGTTAAAAAATGATTGACTACATATTTTTGATCTATTACAATTGAGTAGTCATTAAAAATTGAATTTGAGTGTAGATGAATAAATATATAGTGATTTTATTATGAGAGCTATTGCATTATTGGAATTGCATGTTCAAAACTGATGAGTCTGAACCCATTAGACTCATTTTTCAATGGAGGAATCTTTGTAAGGCTTGGTGGATAGGCTGAAAGAATCATTTAAATTTTTAGAGGATATGTTGCAAGCATGAGTGATGGATTTAGAAGGTGCTTGGGATAGCATCTTACTCTTAATGGAATTATTATTTTTGTTATCGAGCCAATATTCAATGGATCCACTTAAGCTTTTTATAATATGAGGTGTGGATCTCCTTTGTGTTGGGATAAAGTTAGAGAGAGAATTATTGAAACCTGAGCTGATTTAGCAACTATGAAAAGTACAAATAATTAAGAAGCAACCTTATGCAACTCGGATTTAACAGAAATGTGTATGTTGATGTTAGAACAAGAGATTTAAAATTTCAAGTTCGAGATCAATTAGAAGTTTCACCAACCAAAGATATAATTTGGGCCTAGAAGTAAATTGAGTCATGATACATTGGGCCAATTGAGATTTTGATCAGAGTTGCGCAGCGGAAGCATAGAGGGCCCATAACCAAAGAATCAAGTTCTAAGACGATGTAGCATTCCCTATATTAAGGTTAAGTGGAGTAACCATTATGAAAGGGAGGCTACTTGGGAGCTTGAGGATGAAATGAAAAAGTACCCTCATTTGTTTGTGACTTAGTATAAGTAAATGAAAAGATTGATGGCTATCATATTTTGAATGAAAAGATGATTAATCTTATGATCAAAACTTTGGATCCAAATGTTATTAAATGTGCATAAATTTCGATGCCGAAATTTTATAAGGAGTGGAGGATGTAAACCTCGTGGATCGCGTGGGGGCAAACGTGGATTGCATGGTGAGGGAAAGTCTTCTCTCTGCGCGTGATTTCAAGGAAGGCGCCGCCCATAAAATCCAGGCAGGCGCCGCCCTTTGTCCCCTCCCCTCACCATGATAAAAATGGGAGGGGAGGAGCTCCTTCCTCATCTCATCGCTGTGCCTCCTTTTCCATTCAAGCCAGGAAGGTAAGAAATGATGAGAGAGAATGAGAGAGAGACGTAGAGGGAGATAGAGAGGGGCAGCATGCCACTGCTGTTGGTTATTTAGGGGTCTAATGCCAAAAATATGCAGCGGAAAAATAACGTAAATCCCCAGAAGGATCCATGTGGTTCAATTAAATTGATTAGGGAATGAGAATCGTACCTTATGTGAATAAAATTATTTTGATGAGATAGATTTTTAGGCGCTGCGAAACCACAACTCCCTCTACGGTATCCACACGAATGACCACTTCGCAATGGGACTCAGTGTGCTAGCACTCTCTAGAACTCTTCTAGATCAGTTCAGAAATAATCTCACTAAAATTGGTGCGCAGTGTTTCTCTGCGCATCTCATGTTGACGGTAAGCATCGTCGCATCTAGATCAGAGCAACAATATTCATTTATAATGGTAATATCCTATTCAAAATAGAATACTCTCATTAATAGGACTCTTAATTTCGAAATCCAAAAGACACGCTTCTCATTCTCTGCACATCTAATGTTAAGAGTTTCAAAATCCAAAAAGATACGTCTTCTCATTCCCTGCACATCTAATGTTAAGAGTTTCGAAATCCAAAAGGACATAATAGTGAAGATTATTATTTATTTCCTCTGGGTTTATACAAATTAAACTCATAACCCATACGCGTCATTCCTTGTGTGCGACCCTGTAGGTTCACTCAATGTTGGCAGTAGGACTAAAACCCTTTCAGGCCTACAAGATATAATTGGTCTCTAGCAAGACATTATGTCTACCCAAATTGAGTGAAGATCGTCGATCTGATTTTACCTAGTAAATGTTAATTATCTAATCCCTTTGTCACACGATATTTAGTGATCAAGTATGAGGCATAGATCACATCTCTCATAGATTGTTTAATCACAAGTTTTTCTTGATTCCAGAGTTTGACTGAATAAACCAAATGTTACTGATAACTTCTTATCAATTCATTTGGGTATGGCCATGTACTTTTCTCAGTCTCACTCTTTAAGAGGGCCCAAAATATCTCTCTCAAATTAATGAGAGGGACAAATTCCTTCACGAACACTCATATCCCTTAATGTAGTTTATTCCATATCCAATCACGTCTTATGATCATCTGGTTAAAGATGATGAAGAGCCGTGTTAAAATATGAAATTCACTATGTAGGAATCCATAGTGTCATCAGGTCAAAGGACTAAAATAATAACATCATGAAGAGAAGTATTCATAACAAAATCCATATGATTTCTCATGGTGGGTCGATCCAATACAATGTACTCTTTCATGTATTTATGTGTTGACTTGATATCTCATATCCATGACCAGTAAAACGTGATCATCAATCAACCAACATACTAATCTTACTTCATTATTGTTCCATATAATGAATAATTAGGGACAATTTAGAATAGTATTCTTATCACCTTATAGTTTCACTATTAAAGTCACATACTTAATGATACAAGGAAGAATAAACTATTCAAGGAAACCTATTTATCACATTAGAAGAGCATAAATAATAACATGATAAATAAAATGGTTTATTAAATAAAGATAAAACCATAAATGATAGCAAATATTCTGATGGCCTAGGGCACATCACCAGCAATCTCCCACTTGCACTAGGCCTAACAAGATAAAAATCTAATGCGTAATGCACTATTATGATGATCATGTTTAGACTGAGGAAGAGGCTTAGTTAATGGATCTACGATGTTGTCATTTGTAGGTACTCTGCATATCTTAACATCTCCTCTATCGATGATCTCTCGAATGAGATGGTAATGCCTGAGTATGTGTTTGGATCGTTGGTGTGATCTAGGTTCCTTAGCCTGTGCAATCGCCCTATTATTGTCACAATAAAGGTCCACTGGATCGCAATGCTAGGAACAACTCCTAAACCACCAATGAATTTCTTAATCCAAACCGCTTCCTTAGCTCCATCCGATGCTGCAATATATTCAGCCTCTGCAATAGAATCAGCAATGGTATCTTGTTTGGAACTCTTCCAGCTGACAGCACCTCCATTCAAACAAAACACATAACCAGACTGTGATCGAAAATCATCTGAATCAGTTTGGAAGCTAGCATCTGTGTAACCATTTACCACAAGCGCACCTTCCAGTCCTCCATATGTCACAAACACATCTTTAGTTCTTCTCAAGTATTTGGAAATGTTCTTGACGGCAATCCAATAACTTTTACCTGGATCTGACTGGTACCTACTAGTAATGCTTAAAGTATAAGCGACATCTGGTCGAGTAGATAACATGGCATACATGATAGATCCAATCACTGAAGCATATGGAATTTTGCTCATGCGTTCTTGTTCTTCCTTTGAAACAGGACATTGAGTCTTACTCAATTTAATTCCATGTGACATTGGTAAGAATCCTCTCTTGGAATTCTCCATGCTATACCTTTTTAGCACCTTGTCAATGTATGTACTCTGACTTAGGCTAATGGTTCTTCTAGATCTATCTCTATAGATCTTAATCCTTAAGATATAGGCAGCTTCACCTAAGTCCTTCATTAGAAACATTTTTCTAACCATGTCTTGACATTTGCAAAGTAGGAATAACGTTTCCAATGAGTAATATGTCGTCTACATAGAGTACTAAGAAAACTATTGCGCTCCCACTAACCTTCTTGTATACACAAGGTTCATCTTCATTATTAATGAAACCAAACTCTTTGATTGCTTCATAAAAATGAAAATTCAACTCCGAGATGCTTGCTTTAATCCATAAATGGATTTTTGGAGTTTACATACCTTATGCGAATCTTTTGGATTAACAAAACCTTCGGGTTGTGTCATATACACATCCTCGAATAGATTTTTATTTAGAAATGCTGTCTTGACATCCATTTGCCATATTTCGTAGTCATAATATATAGCTATGGCAAGAAGAATTCTAATAGATTTAAGCATGACTACAGGTGAGAAAGTTTCATCATAGTCTATACCATGTGTTTGCTTGAAACCTTTTGCAACCAGTCGTGCTTTATAGGTATGCACATTCATTCATGTCGGTTTTCTTCTTAAAAACCCATTTACACCCAATAGATTTAATACCATTAGGTGGATCAATCAAAGTCCATACTTAATTATCATACATGGATTGCATTTCAGACTTCATGGCTATAAGCCATTTCTCAGAGCTAGGGCCTTTCATAGCTTCTTGGTAGCATGTAGGCTCATTTTGATCTATGAGCATCACATCATGATTATCAGTAATGAGAAAACCATATCTCTCAGGCTCATGACGAATTCTACCAGTTCTACGTGGCCCTTGTGTTAGTGGTTCAGGTTCAGCAACTACTTGTGAGTTGGATTGAACATCCATCATCGGTTCCATGTAAATTTGTGGTTCTCGAACTTCTTCGAGTTGAATTTTACTCCCACTAGTTCTGTTGGAAATAAATTCTCTTTCCAAAAAGTGACCATTACGAGCAACAAACACTTTGTTCTCTGATGGATAGTAAAAGTAGTATCCTTTTGTTTCTTTAGGATATCCCACAAATATGCACTTATCTGATTTGGGTGCTAATTTGTCAGACAATTGACGTTTGACATAAGTGTCACGGCCCCATATCTTTAGAAAAGACAAATAGGAGGTTTCCCAGTCCACAACTCATATGGTGTCTTTTGAATCGATTTTGATGGAACTCTATTCAATATGAACGCAGCAGTTTCAGGGCATATCCCCAGAAGGATATTGGAAGATCTATTTGACTCATCATTGATCGAACCATATCCAATAAAGTTCGATTTCTCCTTCAGAAACACCATTCATTGTGGTGTTCCTGGAGGAGTCAATTGTGAAATTATCCCACAATCTTTAAGATGGTCAGAAAACTATTGACTTAAATATTCACCACCACGATCTGATCGAAGTATCTTAATATTTTTACCAAGCTGATTTTGTACTTCATTTTTGAATATTTTGAACATTTCAAAAGATTCGGATTTATGTTTCATTAGGTATACATATCCATACCTGCTGAAATCAAAAGTGATGAAATACAAATAACCTCCTCTGGCCGGTGAACTTAATGGTCCACATACATCGGTATGTATAAGGGCCAATAAATCTGTGGCTCTTTCACCTTGTCCTGTGAAAGGAGCCTTAGTCATCTTACCCATCAAACAAGATTCGCATGATTCATATGATTCAAAATCAAATGAATGTAAAAGCCCATTTTGATGAAGTTTTGATATGCGCTTCTCATTTATATGGCCTAAGCGACAATGCCAAAGATAGGTAGGATTTAAATCATTTGATTTAAACCTTTTAGTATTAATGTTATAAACAGACTTGTAATTTGTTTCATCAAAGTTTAGAACATAGAGCCCATTTAATAATTGAGCAAAACCATAATAAATGTCTCTATGATAGATGGACATAGAATTATTCTCAATAATAAATTTAAAACCATCTTTGTCTAAACTTGAAACTAAAATAATGTTACTGCTCATAGCAGGCACATAGTAACAATTGCTTAAAGTCAAAACAAGTCCACTAGGTAAAGGTAATTCATAACATCCTAGAGATAATGCAGCAACTCTTGCTCCATTTGCAACTCGTAGGTCCACTTCACCTTGAGCCAATTTTCTACTTTGTCTGAGACCCTGCACATTTATACAAATGTGAGATCCACATCCGGTATCTAATACCCATGATGTAGAAGTAGACAAATTGACTTGTATAACATAAATACCTGAGATTGTGGCTTCATTAGCCTTCCTCTTTTTCATATCCTCCAAATACAGTTTGCAATTCCTTTTCCAATGACCTGGTTTATTGCAGAAGAAGCAAACTCCTTCCTTGGGCTGTTTCGGCTTGGCTGGGGCTTAGGCCTTTTAGCTTTGGTCTCACCTTTTGCTTTGCCTTTGCCTTTGTCCTTGCCACTCCTCCTTTTGCCCTTTCCCGTTTGAACCATCAAAACATTATTGGTCGCCTTAATGTTTTGTTCAGCATTCTTGAGCATCCCATGCAACTCCATTATAGACTTATCCATTTGGTGCATATTGTAATTCATCACAAATTGGTCATAGTTGGGAGGCAAGGAGGCAAGGATCATATCTGTAGCCAACTCCCTGCTAAGTGGAGCACCAAGTTTTTCAAGTCTATCAATGTAACTCTTCATCTTGAGCACATGAGTACTCACAGAGCTACCTGGAGTCATTTTGCATCCATTCAATGCCTTAGTGACTGCAAACCTCTCTTGTCTTGCTTGCTCTTGGAACATTTCCTGAGGTGTACAATCATATTGTACGCTTCCATGTCCTCCATTTGCTTCTGAAGCTCGGAGTCCATGCTAGCAAGCATAAGGCAAGTCACATCCAAAGAGTCATCTTTATGCTTATTGTAAGCATTTCTTTCATCTCTTGGAGCATCAGCAGTAGGTACAGCTGGGATTGGAGTGTCTATGACATACAACTTCCTTTCTTGCTTAAGAACAATTCTTAAGTTACGATGCCAGTCAAGGAAGTTTGTGCCATTCAATTTTTCTTTTTCGAGAACCGATCGCAAAGTAAGATTAGATGTGTTGTTTGATGTCATGATCTACATACAAGGAGTTACAGAGTTAATATCTTTATTTAAGCCATTTCAATTATTCTCACTATTTTATCAAATTAACAACCCTCTAATGTTAATTCGGAAACTTTTCAATCTTTCGATATTTCTTAGTGAGTTAAGATCCATATTTACTAAACTTTAAGTCAGCTTTGGCATGACACTTAAAGTCTAGTTATTTAGGTAGGAAACGTCTTTCCAATTACATATATGTAACTTTTGCTATGGGATTGACATCACATGTTCCGGCATACTAATCCCATTAATGCCATAGGCCCAAAACCATTTTGATAGCCTATTTAAGTCTAACCATTTCGACGTGAGGATAGCACTTTTATCCACCCTACCTAACTAAGATGGTCTAATGCACCCTGCTTTGGCAGAACCTACATTTAGACGATCAAAGCCTTGATAGGTGTCGAACTATGGAAGGTATTTTATGACTTAATATTAATAGAGGGACTTTATTTTTAAGTATATGATGTCTATTCTATGGGACCAAAGTCACATACATCATCTATATAACATCTCATGCATGTATATATAAAACATAAATGTGTCATAGCATGGCCCATGAACTAAGTAAATCATTATTACGATGTCATAGCATAACCATATGCTCGGTCAACCATTGATGACATGAACCTTTTGCTTGGAGCATCATCACTATGATCTTTTGATTGACATGAATGGCCTCCATATTTTACATTAAAAGAAAATCTACATTCTATGCTAGTGAAATAAATAGATTACATCAAGATAACGACATACAGGTCGATAAACCAATTACAACAAAATTGTCGACATGCAGGCCAATGTAATCAACAAAACCATAATAAACCTGCCAATCACATGAGTCTAAAGGGCCATGCTATGCATCATGCATAATACATAAAACTGTCCAAGAAAACGTTTTTCTTGTACAGTTCTAATACTATCAAAATTAGGGTTTGAGATTGTGTCATGCACGCAAATTAGGGTTTCAATGTTAAAACCCAACTATCAATCTAATTGACAACCCCACCTTGACGGATGATTATTTCAGTGTTCAAACAAATTAAACATAATGAATCTATTTGATTCTAATCATATTAGAACTGTTTAACAATTAAACAAATCGCCATATTAATTCCATAGACGTATAGTCATTCACATCACATGTACAATAATCTCGTTTACCAGTACGCATCACACATCCATATAATTAGATGAAATCAATTTAATTGAATCCACAAGTCTGGCTTTGATACCACTGTTGGTTATTTAGGGGTCTAATGCCAAAAATATGCATTGAAAAAATAACCTAAATCCCCAAAAGGATCCATGTGGTTCAATTAAATTGATTAGGGAACGAGAATCGTACCTTATGTGAATAAAATTATTTTGATGAGATAGATCTTTAGGTGCTGCGAAACCACAACTCCCTCTACGGTATCCACACGAATGACCACTTCGCAATGGGACTCAGTGTGCTAGCACTCTCTAGAACTCTTCTAGATCAATTCAGAAATAATCTCACTAAAACTCTCATTTTTTTATGATGCGCAGTCTTTCTCTGCGCATCTCATGTTGACGGCAAGCGTCGTCGCATCTATATCAGAGCAACAACATCCATTTATAATGGTAATATCCTATTCAAAATAGAATACTCTCATTAATAGGACTCTTAATTTCAGAATCCAAAAGACATGTCTTCTCATTCTCTCAACATCTAATGTTAAGAGTTTCGGAATCCAAAAAGACACGTCTCCTCATTCCCTGCACATCTAATGTTAAGAGTTTCGAAATCCAAAAGGACATAATAGTGAAGATTATTATTTATTTTTGCTTGGTTTATACAAATTAAACCCATAACCCATACGCATCATTCCTTGTGTGCGACCTTGTAGGTTCACTCAATGTTGGCAGTAGGACTAAAACCCTTTCGGGTCTACAAGATATAATTGGTGTCTAGCAAGACATTATGTCTACCCAAATTGAGTGAAGATCGTTGATCCGATTTTACCTAGTAAATATCAATTATCTAGTCCCTTTGTCACACGATATTTAGTGATCAAGTATGAGGCATAGATCACATCTCTTATAGATTGTTTAATCACAAGTTTTTCTTGATTCCAGAGTTTGACTGAATAAACCAAATGTTACTGAAAACTTCTTATCATTTCATTTGGGCATGGCCATGTACTTTTCTCAGTCTCACTCTTCAAGAGGGCGCAAAATATCTTTCTCAAATTAATGAGAGGGACAAATTCCTTCACGAACACTCATATCCCTCAACGTAGTTTATTCCATATCCAATCACAGTCTTATGATTATCTGGTTAAAGATGATGAAGAGCCGTGTCAAAACATGAAATTCACTATGTAGGAATCCATGGTGTCATCAGGTCAAAGGATTAAAATAATAACATCATGAAGAGAAGTATTCATAACAGAATCCATATGATATTCTCATGGTGGGTCGATCCAATACAATGTACTCTTACATGTATCTATGTGTTGACTTGATATCTCATATCCATGACCAGTAAAACGTAATCATCAATCAACCAATATACTATTCTTACTTCATTAGTGTTCCATATAATGAATGATTAGGAACAATTTAGAATAGTATTCTTATCACCTTATAGTTTTACTATTAAAGTCACATACTTTAATGATATAAGGAAGAATAAACTATTCAAGGAAACCTATTTATCATATTAGAAGAGCATAAATAATAACATGATAAATAAAATGGTTTATTAAATAAAGATAAAACCATAAATGACAGTAAATATCATGATGGCCTAGGGTACATCAACAGCAACTGCTCCTCCCATGTCCGTGTCGGATGCCTTGACGGTGCCAATCGTGGAGGCCCAGCTGCTTGAGCGGTCGAGGAGGGGGAGAAAGAGGGCCGTGGAGCGGCCCTCCTCTGCAGCAAGGGCTAGTTTGGCTCCCGCATCCATTTGGGCCCGGCAGTGAACAGGCCGTCGGTAGCAGCCCCCATCGGCGTCGGAGAGTCATCCGATGGGATTCAGCCAGCCTCCCCCAGCCAACCGTGCCACCGCCCAAGGAGGAGGTGACACGGGAGAAATAGGGGAAAGAAAGAAAGAGAGGGAAAGAGAGAAGGGGGAGGTGGCCGCTGATTGCGGTTGGCTCGAGGCCAATCGTTGGTGGCTAGCCGAACCCCTGGGAGGGGCCGGTGGTGGCCCTAGGCCACCAGCCACTCTCCACTCCCCCTAGTTCGGGTGAATCAAGGGAGAAAGAAAGGAAAGAGAGAGAGAAAGGGAAGAAAAAGGGAGGCGTTGGGCCCAGGTTTGGTCCAACCCAGTTATCCCTCTTAGGCTGATTTTTTGGGCCCCAAATTGGGCTAGGCCTAATAAAAGGAAGATGGGGTTTGGATCAGTGTTGAACCCAGTTTCTTGAGGTATTTTTATTTTCCCATTTGGGATTATATATTTGAAGATATTCAAGCCCCAAGTTGGCCCTAGGATTAGACTGGGTAGAGTTTAGAAGTTATTTTGATATGTTGATTTTGGGATTTAAGAATTTGGAAAACTATGTTGTAGGCACCCAAGCATTTAAATAGCTAATTTACATTTTGGATTAGCGCCATAAGGTAAGTAAGTCATTTAACATTATTTTTATAAGTAAGTCATTTATCATGATTTTCATGAGTAAGTAAGCCAATTATCATGATTTTTATGAATTATTAAAGTATAAAAATGATGGATTTAAATGCTATACTGATATGTAGTATATTATTTGACAATGAGAAAATGGATTTGATACCGAAAGTATGTTGTTATGCTTTTTGCAATAATACATGCTATTTTGCAAATGTGACATAAAAATAATATTTTATGAATATGCTATTATGTGTCACCACAATCCACTATGACATGATATATTGTATGACTCCGATTAAATGGGACCCACCCTCCACAGGGCGAATATGTGGAGGACACACATCCTTGAGTGTGCTATGATAGAATACAGCATGATATGCTAGCTACATGACTCTGATTAAACGAAACCCACCCTCCACAGGACAAATATGTGAAGGACACACATTCCTAGGATATGCTGTGACAGGATACAACATAATATGCTACATGACTCCGATTCATCGGGACCCATCTCCACATGGCAATATGTGGAGGATACACCCGAGGAGTATTCTATTTACGTTGATGTAGTGTATGACCGTGAAACATTGATATAAAATAGAATTTACATGTTATTTACAATGGTACAATGGTTTTGATCTAAAATTGTATTTTGAAATGCTATATGGCAATAGCTTCCAAAATTTCTTTGAGCATACGATATGCATATCTTGATAACATGATAAAATATATTTAATATTTGAAAGCTTGACATGTATTTTTACATATAAAAATCTGAAATGATTATATTATATTATAGTAGGCTTACTTACGAAGTGTGAGCTTATTTAAATATCACAATGTTTTTCAGAACAACAAGACTAAAGAACGGGATATGGGATAGTTGGAGCTTCTATCAGAGTAATTTAGATCCAACATTTTATTGTAGCCCCATTGATTTATGTATGATAGGCATGAAGCCCAAAACTTAAGAGTATGACTTGTATTAAGGTTATTGATTTTGAATAACATAGAGGTATTATCTGATGACGCTCAATCACCTATCCTGGACGTTGGGAATGGAATGCTTCTCCAAGCGCTTCTTCATCAGGTTACTTGCAGAAAAGTCCCAGGACCGAAGGAGGTTCTCCGGTGGGACCCTCCGATGCCCAAGTTAGCAACTGAGGTCACAACTGAAGAGGGGCTCGAGTGAGCCCTTTTTAGTATGAGAAAGGAGATCTCAGGGAGGAGGGATTCCTTCTTGAATGCTAAGGCAACGATTTTGGGGATTATCGCGCATACCTGTTTACTGGGTGGATTCACCTTTTTATAGGGGTTGACCCTGGCATGATCACGTGGGATTGCATGAGGAGGGAATGTCTGTGGAGTTCTTAGGAGGTGCGTGAATCTGTGTTGGTTGGTGGGTCCTGTCCCATCGGAAAGGAAGAAAGCGGCGATTGGTGGGCTAAGTCCCATCAGCCAATGGGGCTGTTGGGTAGTTGGGTCTAGTCCCATCAACAACATGGCCAGTAGTAGGTGGACCTGGCATTGTCAGGCGGCACGAGTTAGAGAGGCAGTTTCTTGAACCGCTGGGGCCATGCTGGGAAGAACTGGAACACCTTGACCCTCCCGGGGGAGTCGAGGCTGGACCCAGCTGGCCAGGGGTGGCCGGGGCCGACTCAGCGGGCTTGGAGATGCCTGGGCCAAGAGGGGCCGGCCAGGAAGGGTCGGGGCCGGCCAGGAAGGGTCGGGGCTGACTCGGCAGGCTTGGAGACGCCGGGGCCAAGAAGGGCCGACCAGAAAGGGTCGGGGCCGACTCGGCGGGCTTGAAGACACCGGGGCTGAGAGGGGCTGGCCAGGAATGGTCGGGGCCGATTCGACGGGCTTGGAGACGCCGGGCTGAGAAGGGTCGGCTAGGAATGGCCGGGGCCGACTCGGTGGGCTTGAAGACGCCGGGGCCGAGAAGGGCCGACCAGGAAGGGTCGGGACCGACTCGGCGGGCTTGGAGAACTCGGAGATACCGGGGCCAAGGGGTCGGCCAGGAATGACCGGGGCCGACTCGGTGGGCTCGGAGACGCTGGGGCCGAGAAGGGCCGACCAGGAAGGGTCGGGGCTGACTCGGCGGGCTTGGAGACGCCGGAGCCGAGAGGGGCCGGCCAAGAAGGGTCGGGGCCGACTTGGCGGGCTTGGAGAGCTCGGAGATGCTAGGGTCGCTTGGTGAGGTGCTGGGGCCGGCCAGCTTGGAGACGTAGGGGCCGGCTAGGAAGATGCCGGGCCGCTTGGGAAGGTGCCGGGGCCGGCCAGCTTGGACACGTCGGGGGCCGGCTGGGAGGTACCGGGGCCGCCTAGCTTGGAGACGTAGGGGGCTGACTAGGAAGATGCTGGGGCCGGCTAGGAGGTGCCGGAGAGGTGCCGGGGCCGGCTGGAAGTGTCGGCCTTGGAGGTGTCGGCCATGGAGGTGTCGGCCTTGGAGGTGTCGGCCTTGGGGCCGTCGTCCATGGAGCCGTCGGCCTTGGAGCCGAGGTGGCCGAGTGGGGCGAGGCCGATTGCCGAGGCCGAGGTGGGCCGTCGCGGACGTTGAGGTCGAAGTGGGCCGCGGACGATGCCAAGATCGAGATTGGACGCGGCCAACGTTGAGACCGACACCGCTGTCAAGGTGGGCCGTCCAAAAATTATTATCTTTTATTCTCCATGGGGTCAACTGGCCCCATCAAATGCCCCCCACACTCCTTGAGCTTGCGTGCCCCGCACCAGCTAAGCGAAAGGAGTGTAGAACTTTTACCTTGGCATCTGCTCTTTCATGTTAACTTCAACCATGATTCCTTCTAGGTGGGGAAACCCCTTTCCTCTTGCGCTTCCTTGTATGGACGTCTATATGCCTTCTTTGGCTAGCTAAGGGCAGCTAGTAATCCTCTCTCAACGTGGAGTCTGGAAGTCTTTTCATGGCTATCCGCTGGCTTGAGGCTACCAAGATAAAGCCGCTGAGGCCGTGACAAAATTGCCAAAGCAGAAATAGAGCCGTCGAGGCCGATTGGCCGTCGGTCGATGACACAGAGTAGAAACCGCTGAGGCAAGTTATGGCTGTCGGAAGCCTTTTAAACCGGAGGGTGACCTGAGAGCTGAGGGTCGTCAGGTTCCTTTTGAACTGCCTCGGGGGTGTGGAAACCGCTGCAAGGGGCGACTCGCTGGGTATAGAGCCTTTAGGGTCTTAACCATTCGGGGGTTTGTGAACCGCTGCGAGTGGTATCCCATGGGCCGAGATGCCGGTGAGCTCCTTTTGAACCATCTTGGGGTTTGTGTGCTGCCCAAGTGGTGACTCAGCAGGTTATGGAGCCTTTAGGGTCTTAACTAACTTGGGGGCACCGCCGTGCCGAGGCGAGTGGTGTCCCATGGGCCGCGATGCCAGTGAGCTCCTTTTAAACCATCTTGGAGGTTTGTGTGCCGCCCAAGTGGCAACTCAGCCGGGTACGGAGCCTTTAGGGTCTTAACCTACTCGGGGGCACCGCCGTGCTGGAGCCGAGTGGTGTCCCATGGGCCGCGATGCCAGTGAGCTCCTTTTGAACCATCTTGAGGGTTTGTGTACCACCCAAGTGGCGACTCAGTCGGGTACGGAGCCTTTAGGGTCTTAACCTACTCGGGGGCACCGCCGTGCCAGGGCCGAGTGGTGTCCCGTGGGCCGCAATGCCAATGAGCTCCTTTTGAACCATCTTGGGGGTTTGTGTGCCGCCGAAGTGGCGACTCAGCCGGGTACGAAGCCTTTAGGATCTTAACCTACTCAGGGGCACCGCCGTGCCGGAGCCGAGTGGTGTCCCGTGGGCTGCGATGCCAGTGAGCTCCTTTTGAACTATCTTGGGGGTTTGTGTGCCGTCCAAGTGGCGACTCAGCCGGGTACGGAGCCTTAGGGTCTTAACCTACTCGGGAGCACCGCCGTGCCGGGGCCGAGTGGTGTCCCATGGGCCGCGATGCCAGTGAGCTCCTTTTGAACCATCTTGGGGGTTTGTGTGCCGCCCAAGTGGCGACGCAGCTAGGTACGGAGCCTTTAGGGTCTTAACCTACTCGGGGGCACCGCCGTGCCAGGTCCGAGTGGTGTCCCATGGGCCATGATGCCAGTGAGCTCCTTTTAAACCATCTTGGGGGTTTGTGTTCCGCTCAAGTGGCGACTCAGCCGGGTACGGAGCCTTTAGGGTCTTAACCTACTCGGGGGCACCGCCGTGCCGGGGCCGAGTGGTGTCCCATGGGCCGCGATGCCAGTGAGCTCCTTTTGAACCATCTTTGGGGTTTGTGTACCGCCCAAGTGGCGGCTCATCCGGGAACGGAGCCTTTAGGGTCTTAACTTACTTGGGGGCACCGCCGTGCCGGGGCCGAGTGGTGTCCCATGGGCCGCGATGCCGGTGAGCTCCTTTTGGGAGACTTGGTCCTATGGCGCAAGGGAGAACAGGTTGCTGTGTCAGAAAGGGCCTCCTTTATTACATCATGCTCCAGTGGAATACATCATTGATAATACTGGTGGAGGTTATCCGCATTCCAGATACGTGGAATGGGTTTTCCGTCGAGTTCCTTTAATGTGTATGCCCCCCTGTGAAGTGTTTCGGTGATGCAGTAGGGACCCTCCCAGGAAGTACATTACTCGGCGCCTCCTCCCCCCTCGGCCGTTTAGGTGTAGAAGCTGATCCCCAGGACACCATCCTGACCGTCCGCTCAGTGGGGGCATTGTCGACTGGGGCTTGGATAGGCGGGGCCCCCATGAGGGCTGACAGCGGCTGCGGTGCCTTTTGGACATATTTGCCGAGGTAGCCCCGCTGGATGAGCTCCTCGATGGCCCACTTCAAGCTATAGTAGCTATCGGTATCGTGGCCGTAATCCCAGTGGAAATGGCAGTAGCGGCTCTTGTTGTGGGGAGGACCTTTCTTCATGGGAGGAGGACGTTGGAGATAAGGCTCATCCTCGATCTCCATCAGAATGTGGGATCAAGGGGCTAGAAGAGGCGTGAGCTTACTCTCGGGGACAGGGCTCCGACGCCTGTTCTCGGAACAACGAGGCAGGTCAGCTTGCCTGTGTCGAGGGGGCCCACTGGGATCGGGGCGTGCAGGCTTGTGGCTGGAGTTTCTTGAGGATTTCCGGCGGGTGAAGTCGGCTTCATCCGTGCGGATGTATTTCTGAGCTCGAAGGAGGAGATCAGAATAAGAGCTCGGGGGCTTCCTATCCAAGGAGAAAGTGAAGCAGGATGGGAGGAGTCCCCGCTTCAATGCCAGTGCTGCCACCGCGTCGTCGAGATGATAGACCTCAAGGGCGGCGGCCTTGAACCAGGACACAAAGTCCCGCAGAGACTCTCCCTCCTTCTGATGAACGGAGAAAAGGCTGTCGGCTACCCTTGGGATTCGCCGGTAGGCGTCGAAGTTGCCAGAAAGGCTTTCTCCAGCTCCTGAAGGAGTCGATGCTATGAGGGGGCAGGCGTGAGTGCTATGCATGGGCGGCCTTCCGCAGGGTAGCGGGGAAGGCTTTGCAGAGAAGGGCATCTGAAGCGCCCTGGATTTGCATCATTGCTTTGTAACTCTCGAGATGATCGAGAGGATCCGTCGTACCATCGTACGGGTCTATCTGAGAAAAGCAGAACCTGGAGGGGACTGGTTCCTCCAATATCCGGCGGGTGTAAGGAGGACGAGTATCGAACTCTTCCTCCGGCTAATGGTTGATCTTCTTGGCGAGCTCGTCGAGGCGCCTGTTGTACTCCTCCAGGCGTTCCTCCGCCTGGCGGCTGATCGTCGGGACCCTCCGAGATGGCTCGGAGGAAGAAGAAGAAGAAGAGGCAGATGGAGATGGAGACGGAAGTTGGGACTTCCGCTTGGGTTCCTCGTAATGTGGCTTGGGAGGAAATTTATTGGGGCCGTGGTCAGGGGACCGTGGCCGCTTGGAGGGCTCGCGTCGAGGCTTCCTAGGAGAAACCTGACGTCAGCCGGTCTCTCACCGACCGGCCTCCCGCCGAGGAGAACCTCCTCTCGCTGACTGTTGACTGGCGAGGGGAGCAGTCTGATGCTAGGTGGCCACGGACTGTTGTTGCTGGAGCCCGTGGACCATGGCGGTGAGATTCTGGACTTACTGGGAAAGAGTCGCCAGCCGCTCCGCTGTTTGATCAACGGCCTCTGGCGGCGGGCAGGCAATTGGAGGGTTGGTAGCAGGGGGATTGGCCTCCTGCTGCCTAGTTGGCGGGGGGAGCCCCGCTGGACAGCTGACGGAGGCATCCTGAGCTCGCGTCACCACCATGGCTTCTTGAAGAGAAGAGGGGGAGAGAGTCTCGCCTACTGAGATGTAGCGCAGGGAGAACATTCGCTACTTTTCTTATCCCCCTTCCTGGTGTGCCAATCTGATGACGCTCAATCACCTATCCTAGGCGTCGGGAACGGAATGCTTCTCCAGGCGCTTCTTCACCAGGTTACCTGCAGAAAAGTCCCAGGACCGGAGGGGGTTCTCCGGTGGGACCCTTCGATGCCCAAGTTAGCAACTGAGGTCACAGCTGAAGAGGGGCTTGAGTGAGCCCTTTTTAGTATGAGAAAGGAGATCTCAGGGAGGAGGGATTCCTTCCTGAATGCTAAGGCAGCGATTTTGGGGATTATCGCGCATACCTGTCTATTGGGTGGATTTACCTTTTATAGGGGTTGACCCTGGCATGATCACGTGGAATTACGTGAGGAGGAAATGTCTACAGAGTTCTTGGGAGGTGCATGAATCTGCGCTGGTTGGTGGGTCCTGTCCCATCGGAAAGGGAGAAAGCGACGGTTGGTGGGCTAAGTCCACTACAAAAAAAATGACTTATTATGATGAATTAATTCGTCACAATAGGTACAAAAGTTGTCGTAATAAATTATTACGATGATAAAAAATTCATCGTAATACATTACAAATCGTCGTAGTAATATGTTATCGTAATAACCTATTACGGCGACTTATTTTCGCCGTAATATCAACCTATTACGGCAAAAATAAGTCGCCATAATAGGTTTTTAATTAAATTTTAAAAATATTAAAATTTTATTACAACGACTTATTTTTGCCGTAATATCAACCTATTACGGTGAAAATAAGTCGCCGTAATAGGTTTTTAATTAAATTTTAAAATTTAATTAAAATTTTATTACAGCGACTTATTTTCACCGTAATATCAACCTATTACGGCGAAACTAAGTCGCCGTAATAGGTTTTTAATTAAATTTTAAAATTTAATTAAAAACCTATTACGGCGACTTATTTTCTCCGTAATAGGTTGATATTACGGCGAAAATAAGTCGCCGTAATAAAATTTTAATATTTTTAAAATTTAACTAAAAACCTATTAGGGCGACTTAGTTTCACCGTAATAGGTTGATATTACGGTGAAAATAAGTCGCCGTAATAAAATTTTAGTTAAATTTTAAAAATATTAAAATTTTATTTTAATATTTTTTTTGTATTGCACATGTTACAATAATATAATATTAAAGCAACGATACTAGAAATAATTTTCTAATATAAAAGTTTCATAAAAAATTTAATAAAAGTTTTCATTCATTTCAATAAAATCATCATATACAATGTTTCAAAAAATACATAATTTTAAAAAAATACATGTACTATGGAGGTGAAGTCTGCTGGGATCCACTAGGATGATATCCAGGCACTAACTGTCGCATGAAAGCAGTGAGCTCAGCAGTCGTCGCCTTTAGATCCTGGATAGTCTTCTCTTGCTGAGTGAGTTTGTCCTCTTGCTGAGTGAGTTTATCCTCTTGCTGAGCGAGCTTATCTTCTTGTTGAGCAAGCTTATTCTCTTGCTGAGCGATGAGCTCTCGGCACTCATGTAATTCATCCTTTAATTGTGAGTTTTCAGAAGATGAAGAACTACCTCTAATTCTCGATGTACCCTTCGGTAATGGACCCCATCCTCTTTTATAACAAGATCTAGAGCCTAAAACCTCCTCCAAAATGACATCCTCATTGATTGGTTCTACTATAGAGTCCTGTGAGGAAAGTCGCTCTATTAACTGTGCCTGCAATGAAAAGAAAACAAATTCAATATGTTTAGTATAAAACATTACATTCAATAATATTGTATTTTTAATTGATAAAACTTACATGGGTTTCTTCAGCTTTTTCATTTATCCATTGATTCTTCTTTTTATCAAAATGAAGAGTATTCCACAGATGAAGTCTTGATGGCTCCTCTCCAGTAACAGGATCTCTCTGAAAAGAAACAATAATAATTTAAAACAATAATTTAAGACAATAATCTAATACAATTATTAATGTATCAATGGAATAATTTAATACAATTATCAATTGTTAACAAATAATCATTAAATTAAAGGTTTATATCCAAGTTTTTATTCAATCATAAGCTACATTTTTACAGTCCTTTAATCAACATGAGCACTTAAATATTCAAAGGCTCTTAATTTGGGTAAGTGGATTATTGTCTAAATTTGCACAGTGAAACTATGCATTTCTGATTGGGGTTTAGTCCTGATTTTAACATCATAATTGCACTTGCAACAACAGAAATAACCTAATGGAAAATTGTGCTGTTGCTCTAGCTGTTGGTTTGATGAGTAAATCCCCTTACATATATGTTGCCACTTTTTAATTACTAGATTTCTGGCGTTCAAATGAATGCAAGGATTTTGAACTTATAGCAAGGAATAATAAACTTTCCAAGGTACCAGTTCAGAGTTATAAAGTCCGGTATAATAACTTGACTACAGAATTCTATACTCCAGCACATGGCAACATGTGAAACCCTTGTCTTATAGGGAAAAAAAATCAAAGCATTCTTTGTTAATCAGAGGTTAAAGCAATTGAATAGTAGGCTGTTAAGGATGATATCGCCACACAAAACTCACACTAAAGAACCTATAGCACAATCTTATTTAGAAACATGAGCTGATGCATCACAGTGGCTTGGTCTGATCACTTCTATAACAATCCATTTGACCTGTTGACAAATCTAAACATTAAGAATGGGTACATTTTCAAGTTGTCACCTTTACTGGAACTTTGGTGCAAATAACATCCTTTTTTTTTTTCATTCTTTGAAAGAATGACAACATTTCATACTTGTTTTACCTATACAATATCAAATGTGTTACCAAAATGTTGAACTCATATGATGGACTTGATTATGCAGGTATGAGCTACACTATCAAATGATTACTTTTGGAAAGGTATTCCTTTGATATGGTATATAGTAAACAGAATCATTTACATGGATATGCAATTTATTTTAGGAGAAGCTGAATAATACAGATTAACAGTTCAAATAGGCAACCTGAGGCGAGTAAATTGAGTATCATGCAGGTATTCTGTAAGAAAAACAAGCCAAATTGTAATGCATGTCCAATGAGAGGAGAATGCAAACACTTTGCAAGTGCCTTCGCAAGGTAAGTTGCTTAAATTCTAACAAATCCGTAATACCATAAGTGGTGAATGCTTGCATGCATGATCATGAAGTTGATTCATTATTTGAATGCCTGGCCTATTCAAGAGTAAGTTATTGCAGATACATATGGAAATTTCATAGGCAAATGCAAGATTATCATCAAGTCAAATGAGATTATTTTAGGTAGCAATTTTTTTTTCAGAAAGTCATATTACTTCTAGGTCAATTTCTAAGTTGTTTTATAAAAATTCAAGATGAGATATTGCAAACCATTCTTGAGATACTGAGGCGACAATTAGTTGACGATTCATTACTTTTCCAACTTGTTTGACTTTGGAACTTTGTAAATGATGCCAGAATTTGGAGATTATATTGGTCAATTTTAGACCACCTGAAACTTTTGCTGACACTTGGAATGTGATTGACATGGACAGATCACTTGACAATTGAAATCAGTTTATGTTATAGCTCCAAAGACTCATGACTATGCCACTTTCTTTTCATTCTTATCATGCTTAGAAGTTGAAAAGTGAACTTCATATAGGAAAGTCTTAGGTAATTTGAAAAATATACTAATGTAACCATCCCTGATGCAGTGCACGACTTGCACTCCCAGGACCAGAGGAAAAAGCCATAGTGAGCATGACAACTCCCTTTGCCTCCAGAAATGACAAAATTCACACTTCTAATCCAGCATTCCTACCTCAACTCGAGGAAAGCAATCTCTCACAATTCTTTACTACTTATAATGGCGAGCCTATTGTCGAAGAGCCACCAAGTCCAGAACCAGCACAAATGAAAAATTTTGAAACAGATATTGAAGATGCATTCTGTGAAGATCCTCTTATAATTCCTACGGTAAAGCTCAACAAGGAGTTCACACAGAACTTGTAGAATTATATCCAAGATTTAGAGCTCGAAGAAGGTGATATAGCCAAGGCTATAGTGGCTGTCACTGAAAAGGCTGCTTCAGTCCCTATGCCTAAGCTAAAGAATGTGAGCCGTCTCCGGACAGAACATCAAGTGTACGCATCTATAACCTCCTTACTAGCATGAAAGTTTAAAGGGTGTAGCAAAATGATTGTGTGTGTGTGTGTGTGTGTGAGAGAGAGAGAGAGAGAGAGAGAGAGCATCATTTTATCCCTAAGAAGACAATGAAATATTTCTAATTCTTGTATCTCCTGTGAATGGATTACAGCTGGAACAAAGGCAGCCTGATGATCCATGTCCCTACCTCCTAACTATATGGACTCCAGGCAAGTAAAATTAGCAGGTTAATTTATCTACAATACTATGCAAGTACACTGCATCTGACTGTTTATGGCCAATGCTAATTAATAGGTGAAACTGCACTATCAACTGAGCCACCGAAAACATGTTGCAACCCTCAAGACGCAGCTGTACTGTGTGACAATAAGACATGCTTTGCTTGCAGTTGTAGACGAGAAGAACAGGCCCAAACAATCAGAGGCACAATTTTGGTAAATGATTACAATTTATCATTCATACAACATACGCAAGTAGTTCATTACAGATAGGAATGGTGAATGGTGAAAGGCTAGAAGAGAAGAAAAAGATAACAGGAAAACTAGGTGACTGCAAGGAACCAATAATCTAGCAGGAGAAGATAAGGCCCCTAGTCCAGTTTCAAGGTATTAGAACTTGGGTCCCTTAATAAAATTGGCTAAATGAAAAATATCATATGGCATGCATACTACAGACTCAAATAGCAGACCAACTAAACCCATGCATCGAATACCTTGGTTCATGCTTAGAATATAAAAGCACTAGGTTCACAGTATTCCTTACCATATCATAAGAGTGAGCCGGTATAGACTTCGATCCAGTGAGAGCAGCATATGGCTGCAATTCCCGATTAGATTTATTTGTTTCTGATTTTTTCTACATCAAAGAATTAATGAAAATGGTTACATGAGTTTATAAAAAATATAAACTATTAAAATATTTGTATGGATGTATTTACCTTATACTCATCTAAATAAAAGTAATCACATAGAAAGTCCCAGTCACTTTGCGAGACACGAGATGGCTTATTTTGTTTTGCTAAGCTCACACTTGTGTCCCCACCGTGACTAATGAAGTGGATATGAAGCTGATATCTAAATTCTCGATAAACTTTATTCATTTGAAACTCAATACCTTTTTTAATATGATCTAAATTCATATCAAGATCGAACTTCTCCTGCAAGTATATATATATATAAATTATAAAAGTTCTAAGGTATATTAAGTACATTAAACGTAATCTAAAGTAATCTAATACAATTATACTGACCTGAAGTCGATCGATCATAGGTGCTTTCTGTGCATCAGTGATCTCACTCCACTTCCTGACCGCAAGTGGTGCTATGTCACGTACAACCACTCCTATCTTGGTCAGAAACTCAGAGCGAAACTCACCCAATGGTCGTCCAACCTCAGGTGGCAGAAGAATAGACAACTTCTGTCCACGACGCGTATCAATCAGATGTGCGGACTTGTATCCGCGAGCAGGACCTCGGCCCTTCTTCTTTGATGATGTAGCTGCAAAACATAATGAACTAAATTGTGCAAAATAACATAAAGAAACATAGCCAAATAATATAAGTTTAAAATAGAGTTATTACATGATGCGCCGATAGATGACCCCTCTGTCAGAGCTGGAATGTAAGGAGAATCATCTCGCCTCGATGTAGCAGGAGTATCTCTCGAAGACATCTGCAAACAAACATACAAACTAGAATTAACAAATAAGAAAGTATAAGAACATATAATTATAAGTAAAAAAAAATGAATGCTACCAAATTAATCACTGTCATCACTAATATGCTCATTTTCTTCATCATCCTCCATATCAGAACTATGTATAGATCCCTCACTGTCATAATCAGCTAGTGTGTCGTCCTCCTCAACATCTTCGCATATAAAGTCTTCTTGACCGACATCACTATGACCTCTAATGTTTTCTTGAGTTGCAACTATTTCAGCATCAGTGTCCGTACGCCGAGATGTTATTAAGTCCATGTTAGGTTGCTCACATGTGAATCGAAGGGCTGCTGAATCATCTTCTTGATATACTTCTTCCTGAACATCATCATCTTTTTTGGAATATCCCACAAATGACGATGACTAACCTTGTACTTTCCAATTAAAATTGTTCTTCAAATCATCCAAGTAGAAAACCTTTTCAGCTTGTGATGCTAAAATGAATGGCTCATGTTTGTACCATTCCGAACTTATATTTATACTTGTAATATTATAATGTTGTTGCATTCTCCTGTGCTTTGGTTCAGTTTCAAACCATTTGCACTTGAACATTATCGCCTTACAACCTTTAACAAAATGAAATTCAAGGACCTCTAATAATATACCATAAAAGTTAATTTCTTCTCCTAGATGAGTAGAGGGAACACAAATGTCACTATTCTGTGTTTTATAGCCGACATCCCGAGTAAAAGTGATAAATTTAATGCCATTCACCACACAGCCAGTATACGAGAACACACGACTGTCGGGACCAATAGCCAATGAATAAAGCTCATCAGTAGCTTCAGATGCCCCAGCAAAATGCTTATTTAACATCTGGATAAACCAAACATCAACGTCATTTGAAATAAAGACATATGATATATTAATTGACAATATAAATGAATCTACGGGTTTACTTCATTTTTAAACCACTCCAAAAATCTTTCCTTTTGTAATTGGTCCAGTTGTTCCGGTCCAGTTGGATTTAGCTGATCATTGTGTTGGCTATAGAGAACATTACGCTAATGAGCACTATAGAAAATTGCATGATATGAAGAAATAATTTTACAAGTATACTTACTTGAGAAATGGTTGCACCTCTGGACAATTATTGATGAGGTACCAATGTACTTGTTTTAAAGTTTTATCATCTAAATGCACCATTCTTCCTTTTCCAAGAGGCCGCCAACGAGTTGCAAATATATTTAATTGCTTGTCCAAATGGCTATCCGAATCAAAATTTCATTCTGGACGATTGAATTTTGTTTCTATGCCTCGAAGATACATTGAACAAAATGTTAGAGACCCGTTGACAACATAAGCTTCTGCAATTGAACCTTCCGGACGAGCCTTATTACGTACGTATTGTTTATACGTACCAAGTGCCCTTTCAAAAGGATACATCCATCTACTTTGAACAGGTCCGGCAAGTAAGGCCTCGTAAGGCAAATGAATTGATAAGTGCACCATAACGTCAAAAAATGCTGGTGGGAAAATTCGTTCAAGCTTACATAAGATCACCACAATCTGCTCTTGTAACAACTCCAAATCCCTAACATACAATGTCCTTGAACAAAGTTGTTGGAAGAAATTAGAAAGCTCAATTAAAGTACTACTCTCATGTTTCTGCAAGAATGGTTGAATGCCAATAGGTAACAATCTTTGAAGTAGTACATGACAATCATGTGTCTTCAAGCCGGATATCTTTCCATCACCTTCATTTACGCACCTTGAAATATTGGAAGAATATCCATAGGGCACCTTCACAGATTTTAGCCACTTACAGAATTGTCTTCTTTCATCTAATGTTAAGGTGTAAGATGCAGGAGGCTTATAAACTCTATTACCTTGAGTTTGTAACCACAACTCTCTTCGGATCCCCATTGAAGCCAGGTCTTCTCTTGCTTTATATGTGTCTTTTGTCTTACCTTCGATGCTTAATAAAGTTCCCACGACATTGTCACATATATTCTTCTCAATATGCATTACATCTAAGTTATGTCTCAATTTTAATGATGACCAATACTCCAACTCGAAGAAAATGCTCTTCTTATACCAATTCAACTCATTTGGTGCACGCTTTCGCTTTCGATGTTTATTGTTTGGATGCTTTCCGGACTGTTCAGCAGCTATGTGTTCTAATTGCATTAAAATTTCTTCTTCGGTCAACATTTTTGGTTTGACTCCATGCTCTCTACTTCCATCATGGAGTCTACTATTTCACCACTTGTGATAAATAGGCAAGTAACGGCGATGTCCCATATAGCAAATCTTGTCTTTCAACTTTTTGGATGAGGTTTGCTCATTACAAACTGGACATGCCTTATAACCCTTTGTGCTCCAACCAGATAATAATGAGTATGCTAGAAAATCATTTATAGTCCATAAAACAGCTACGTGCATCCGAAAACTCTCTTTGGTAGATGCATCATATACATCAACACCTTCGGTCCATAAATGTTTAAGTTCATCCACTATTGGCCTTAAAAATATATCCATTTCCCTTCCTGGAGATTTAGGACCGGGGATAAGCAACGACATCATAAAGAATGTCTCTTTCATATATTTTCATGGAGGCAAGTTATAAGGTACTAAAATGATGGGCCACATACTGTATGCATTACTCATGTTCCCAAATGGATTGAATCCGTCTGAAGCAAGACCTAACCTTACATTTCTTGGTTCACTGGCAAAATTAGGATACTTTTGATCAAAATCTTTCCATGCTTCTCCATCTGCTGGATGCCGTAACACCCCATCTGTGATCGATCGCTTATCATAGTGCCACCTCATATATTCAGCTGTATATCTTGAGGCATATAGACGTTTCAAACGAGGTGTGAGTGGAAAATACCGCATAACTTTATAAGGTATCTTCTTACCTTTGTCTTCAACCACTTGGTACCTAGGCTCGTTGCATACCGGACATTTTTCTAAATAGACATTCTCCTTCCAAAAGATAGCACAATCATGCTTGCATACATGTATGTTCTCGTAGCCTAAACCCAACTCATTCATCTTCTTTTTGGCCTCATAGTGCGAAGATGGTATTCTAGTACCATTCGGAAATGCCTCTTTTAATAGTTCAAGCAACATATTGAAAGACTTATTTGTCCACCGATTGAGGACCTTAATGTACATTAACTTCACTAAGAATGTCAAAGAAGAAAACTTTTCACATCCAGGATAAAGCTCGGATTCCACCTCATTGAAAAGATCATCCAATTTCTTACTGTGATCGGTCCTTCCATGGTCAGACATCATCGAATTGTCATCATTATTGCCAACCTCAGTGTGAGCACCACTTGGGCCAGCGATGTCCTGCAATGCTTCGACCATCTTATCTTGTTCCCTTTCTGGGTCATCATCTTCATTCTCATTTTCATCTGAGACATTGTTTCCAAACTGTTCTCCATGAAAATACCATGTCTGATACGTCTTTGAGAAACCCTTTAACATACAGTGTAATTTAACTAAATCAGGCTTATGCCATTTGCCATTATAACACCGCACACAAGGAAACATATCTTCCCTTCTTCATTAACATGAAACCTTGCCTTTTCTATGAACTTCTTAATACCGGCATCATATTCTGGATAATTTCGTTTCTTATGTATCCAACTCTTATCAATCGGCATCGTTGGATAACATCAAATCTGAGTAAAAATAGTGAACATCATTTAAAGAAATTCAGATATCTAAAAAATATCCTACTCATTAAAAAAAATCTCTAAAACTCATGTAAATCATATATGGAGCTGCAAATATATAACACCAAGAATGAGTATTTACAACAGCAAGTAGGAAAATTGTAAACATTATAGCTGAAAATAAACAGAACAAACCTTCTATTGGTCAAACACAGAATAAAGCAAAGTTTGAAAATCTAAAACATTCATGTTACCTCTCAAGAACATCAATAAGAAATGTACCTCTAAGAAAATAGGTGTACAAAATCTTGAAAAGAAGCGAAGAAATGCTGTTTTCCTTTGTCCTCCCTCAAGCTTTTCTTCAACCTGCATATAATTTGGTGATATAATTTCAAGTATCTGGAAAAGTAGCATGAATTATTCAATGACTGCAATCATCAAATTTTGATTATTAGTTGAATATTTCCATAGAATAATAAAAGGCAAAGATAGAATTAATCTTTTTTTATTAGACTAGAGCAATGAAAATTGAATGTCAGGCAATGAAAATTCCACATCACTGCCACCAGTGGATATGGAAACTAGTGCTTTACAAACATGGCTACGTGGACGCTAACACCTAACTGGGACATGATCTTTGCACATGTTTTTGTGGCGACCCACCTGACAAGGCCATGTGTCCCAACGTAGGATTTGTACTAAATGAAAAAAAAAAACATTCTTGTTAACCGTTCATCCCCTTCATATGACTTGCAAAAGAATTCTTTTATAGTCCATGAGGATCTGCATGCCTACCAACGTGGTAAAGACTTCCAAATCATCTAGATGTACCTTCCTATCATCATATTTGTTTGTCAGCTCCTTTCCAAATTGAGACAAAAAAGAAAAAAAGCTTACCCTCCATACAAATTTAATAAGAGCATCCAGTCAAGCCATTCGGCATTAACTTAAAACCAAGCTAAATAAAGGATATGGGATCTCAAGTAATAATAATTGAAACACAAAATTCTGCCACTACTATTTTGCACTTAAAGGACTGTATCCCTTGCTATTGCAGAAATAGAAAACATTAGGTCATAAACTGTAACATCCTGAAAACCTTGTAATTTATGGCATTTTCATTTGAAATGAAAGTCAGAAAGTTTCAGTAAAATATGGGTGTGTTGGCTTTTTGATAAATGTAAAGAGAAGAAATTTTGAAGTAAATAAGTATATTTCTGAATGTTAATGAGTTTGATTTAAGAAATTGAGAGACTTAAGTTTTAATGGGTTTAAATCACAAGAAAAATCAAGTTTAGTTTGAGTTTTATCCTAAATGATGTTTTTAGTGGTTGGAGTCGACCCTAATTGGAGTGGAGTCGACTCCGGCACAGTTTTAAACTTTTGGTACGCTTTGGAGTCGACACCTGCAGAGCTGGAGTCGACCCCTACTTTTCTGGAGTTGACCCCTACTTTTGCTGGAGCCGACTCCAAATCTGTTCGAGTCGACTCCAAGACGGCAGGTTTTTCTGAGTTAAATTTTGAGAATTTCATATTTAATCCGTTACAGGTCCGATTTGGATGCCGTTTGAACCGTTGGATTTATAAAATTGAGTTCTTAAAGCTGGTAAAGTTTTTTCTTAGAAAGGTTACATAAAAGTATCAATTTAAGTGAAAAATGACAATCTGGGCTATAAATCGATTAAAAAAATGCTATATCAGGGGTAAAATGGGAAAAGGCTCCGATGTCAATTGCTAATTATGTTAAGGGAAACTTGGGAAAGAAAATCTAAGAGAAAAATATCATGGTTATAAGTGAGCCACGTGTTTTCAAAAAGCGTGCGTTAAGAGTGTTTGAGGGCAAAAGAGAAATTTGGAATGCCTTAACCCTTAAGTTTTCAATGACTTGGTCCCCAAGTCATTAGAGAAAAAGGAAAACGTGGGTTCAGCCAGAGAAAAGAAAGAAAGAAAGAAAGAGAGAAAGAAGAGGAGAAAAGAGAGGAAGAGGAAGAAGAAGAAGAAGAAAAAGGAGGAAGAAAGAGAAAGGGAAAGGGAAGCTTGGGGTTTGTGCTCGACTCCAGGTAAGTTATAGCTTCCCTAGATCTTGTATGACTTTAGATTTTCTTAGATTAGTGTATTTTGAGGTAATAGTAGAAGAAATCTTGAGTAGAGAAAGGATGGAAGAAAATAATGAGATATTAAAGGATAGATCATGTATGCATGCATGGTTTATGGGAAAACCTCGTGTAGAGGTAATTCTAATAGCTATCGTATCTGTATGTTGACGTAGGTCAAGAGGGTTATTCAGGGAGCCGAAATACCAGAGTTGAGTACCAGTTGTACCAGTTGAGGAGTAACCTACTAAGGTGAGTGAGTTTCTTATCTAGCAATGAGAAGTTAATTTGAGCTAGTATAATGAGATTAATACCTAGTTATGGTATGTTATGTTTAACAGAGTATTATGTATGTTTTAAATATGAGAAATGAGAACCTAGTATATGATATTCTGATAAATGAGTTTTGAGCATGATTTTTAAGCATAAAGAAATAAGCATGAGTTTCGATGAGGGGATTTTTATGTATACATGGCATATTTGTATGATAAAGCTTTACAAATGATGTATGTATCATACTGAGCATCAGGCAGCTATGGGGCTGATCACCCTTTAGACTGTACTGTAGCATGAGCATTGCACACTACTATCGAGCCAGCACCTCCTTGCGAACAAATCGTACGATGAACCCCAGAATCAGGGTGAGTGCACGCTTAACCAGACCAGTGGGGCTGGTTGTGAGCAGCCCGTGGGGGCATGAATCATAGCTCAGTGGAGTTGATTACTATATATAGCCCGTGGGGGCAGAGAGAAAACCCGAGGTTCCAGGGTTAAGAAACAAAGCACTTTGCTGAACCGCACGGGTAAGGGGTGCTATTTGTGCGGGGATCCTGTTGCTAGTCACGCACCCGATGAGAGTACACCTACGGGAGGGCGACTGTAGGGTGGTACCTCAGAGGCATTACACACACAGCCCAGCATCATGAGATTTAAAAGCATATGTTGTGATATAAAAAGGGCCAGTGGGCCGAGTAGTTATCCCGAGAGGGAGAGTTTACTTGAGATGCCAATGGGCAATCAGATTCGGTGGATCTGAGAATTTAATAAAGAAGTCTGGGTTGTAGATAAAGAATGCATATTTTTATATTGTAATGCATGGATTTTTATCTTAATGAGTTATCTTGCAGTAAAAAGGTTATTGTAGAGTATTTCAGTACTGATATGTTATTTGAAGAATAAGCTACATTTTATTTTATCTGATATCATGTTAAAAATGTACTTTGACTTGTACAAGCTAAATAGTTTCAGCATACAATTGAAATTAAGAGGTTATGGTTCTCTATTTCTCCATAGTTAGATGGTTATCCAGTCACTGGGACTTAGGTCTCATCCCTCTATGATTTAAATGTTCTTTCAGATCAGTGAGTATTTCTGCTAGGATCACAAGATAAGCAGGACAGAACCCTTAGCTGGTGAAGCTTGCTTGGATGCAAGAGTGTATAAATGCTAGCCTTGTATATTGAGAGAGTATGGGTTGATATTTGTATTTTGTATATGTGTTTGTGTACAGTGAGATGTAATGATGTTTTAGTCCTTTTTGGATATGAATACGAGACTTATGTTTTGAGAGAAAATTTTGAGCATGATGGGTGCACTTAGGATTTTGATGTCGAATGTGAATGTGATCTTATAAACTGCCTGAGGAATGTCATGAAAAATATTATCTGAGCAGGTTGATGCTTAGCGTTGATTGAGTGATTTGTGTATATAATTGAGATGAAAATGAAAAGTTTTTAACAGGATGTGTTTTCGTGTGTCTGCCACTTATGTTAATTAGTTGGGGTTCTCTAGCTCTTTATGGAGCGCTACATAAAGACTAGTAAAACTCTATCCGATTACCACAAGTGTGCAGGTGTGCTGTCGGTGGCCCCAGAGAGGAGGGGGAGCTGACAAGTTTTGGTATCAGAGCCCTAGGTTATTAGGTCCTAGGGGAATAAGTATGAGTATGAGTCTAGGATGATTGAATGTTTATGATTATAGCTATTGAATGATGAAACTGATGTAATGAATAATGTCTTGTAGGACGATTACTACAAAGGCATCTAGAGAGACAGAGCAATCTTCAGGCAGGGATAGAAGCAAAGGTCAAAGTAGACTCAGAAGGTCAGTTAGAAGAAGTCAAATTGATAGAATGGCTTCTAGTGATTCCACCGAGCCAGTATCTAATGAGGCTAGAGTGAGGGCGTCTTCAGAGCAGATGCCAGAGTCTTCTTCACAGTCTATTACCCCTGTGCCAGTAGACCCATCTCGAGTACAGACTCAGGGGCCTAGTATGTCAGAGTTGGTAGGCATGATTACTCAGGCTGTGGTAGCAGCTGTGGGTGCTAGTTCTAGCCTTCCATCTAAAAATACGGAGGTTGTGAGGAATGTGGAAAGAGCCAGAAAGTTAGGGGCTCTGGAGTTCCAGGGAACTACTGATCCTATTCAGGCCGGGGCATGGCTGCAGAGGATCGAGAGAGTATTTGATGTGATGGGATGCTCTGAGGAGCAGAGGCTGAGTATTGCCACCTTTTTACTGGAGGGTAGAGCCCAGAGTTGGTGGAGATCTATTCAGGGCAGGCAGCCCCAGGGAGTGGAGTTGACATGGGAAAATTTTAGAAGAGAATTTCATCAGCAATATTATTCTGAGATTTATAGGGATCAGAAGAGGAGGGATTTCCTTTGTCTGACTCAGGGGAGGATGTCCGTGGCAGATTATGAAGCCACTTTTGTGGAGTTATCTCAGTTTGCTAGGGCCTTGGTGGCTGATGAGAGGGAGAGATGTCGACTATTCCAGGATGGATTGAATCTCCCTATTAAAGCCAAGACCTGTATGCAGACCTACAATAGTTACTCTGAGTTGGTGCAGGGAGCACTCAAAGCCGAGGAGATTGAAAAAGAATATATGAGTAGGAGGCAGGATAGAATGAAAAGAAGTGCTCCTAGTTATTCTTCTGCTCCGGGAGGGACTCAGCCATTTAAGAAACCCCAGAGGACTGGACAGTTTTATTCTGGGTTTAGAGCCCCTGGTGATGTGGGCAGAAGATCAGTATCTGTGTCAGCATCTAGCCCAGTTCAAAGAAAGCCTTATGGGGGTGTGCCTCAGGTTGCCACCAGCAGGGTGTCTGGTGATGTAGGGAGCAGGGTCGTCCTTCTGGTGGAGGGAGAAATATACCTCCATGTAATGTATGTGGGAAACTTCATTTGGGAGAATGTAAGAGGGGCAATAAGGGATGTTATATTTGTGGTGATCTAGGTCACCTGAAGAGAGATTGCCCTAGGAGAGGGCAGCAGGCTGGTGGGCTTCCTCAGGGGCCAGTAATGCCAAGGGGACAGCCTAGTAGGAGGGGTGATGGTAGTGTTGTGCTTCAGCCAGTCAGGTGGGGCCTAATGTTAATCAGCCAGGAGGGTCATCCAGTATTCCGAGGGCCGAGGCCAGAGTGTTTGCCATGACCAGGAAGGAGGCTCAGATTGATCCTGATGTGGTGACAGGTATGCTACCCATCGATAATCATGATGCTTATATTTTAATTGATTCTGGATCTACGCATTCATTTATCTCATGTGAGTTTGCTAAGCATCTAGTTAGAGATGTGGGCCAGTTGGGTAGTCAGTTGGTAGTATCTATGCCTGTAGGGAGGCCTTTTATAGCAGACCAAGTGTATAGAGGTTGTGATATTTCTATGGAGGGTCAGAAATTAGCAGCAGATTTGATTCCTTTGAGGTTGAAAGAGTTTGATGCCATTTTGGGATGGATTGGCTATCTGTGCATAGAGCCAGAGTAGATTGCTTAAGGAAGGAGGTGATGTTACAAACTTTTGATGATAGAGAGGTCTGTTTTGTTGGTGATAGGAGGGGGTTACCCTCAGGAGTGATTTCAGCTCTGTCAGCCAATAAAATGCTAGCAAAGAGGTGTGAAGCCTATTTAGCTTGTGCAGTAAGCCTAGAGGGCAATGGTTTAGAGCTGACGAATATCCCTGTGGTAAGGGATTTTTCAGATGTATTTCCTGAGGAGCTGCCAGGGTTACCTCCTGACAGAGGATTTGATTTCAGTATAGATCTAGCCCAGATACCAGACCAATAGCCAGGGCACCTTATAGAATGGCTCCAGTTGAATTGAAAGAATTGAAAAGTCAGTTACAAGAATTATTGGATAAAGGGTTTATTAGACCCAGTATATCACCATGGGGTGCACCAGTGTTGTTTGTGAAGAAAAAGGATGGTACCTTGAGGTTGTGTATAGACTATAGACAGTTGAACAAGGTGACCATTAGAAACAATTATCCATTGCCAAGGATCGATGATTTGTTTGATCAGCTGCAGGGGGCAGCAGTGTTTTCAAAGATTGATCTGAGATCTGGGTATCATCAATTGAGAATAAGGAATGAGGATATATCTAAAACTGCTTTCAGGACCAGATATGGTCATTATGAGTTCTTGGTAATGCCATTTGGCTTGACAAATGCTCCAGCTGCTTTTATGGGTCTGATGAATCAAGTATTTCAAGAGTATCTAGATAAATTTGTGATAGTATTCATTGATGACATCTTGATTTATTCTAGAAGTAGTGAAGAGCATGAACAGCATCTGAGGACAGTTTTGCAGATATTAAGAGAAAAGCAATTATATGCAAAGTTTAGTAAAAGTGAATTTTGGCTGGATGAGGTAAAGTTCTTGGGACATGTAGTTTCAGCCGAAGGTATTATGGTAGATCCTCAAAAGATTGAAGCTATAGTGAATTGGGTATCACCTACCAATCAGACTGAGGTGAGGAGTTTCTTGGGGCTAGCAGGATATTATAGAAGATTTATAGAAAATTTCTCGATTTTGGCTTCTCCTATGACTAAGCTGCTTAGAAAGAATATCAAGTTTGATTGGTCTAATGAATGCCAGAAGAGTATGGATGAATTGAAAAAGAGATTAACCTCAGCCCCAATCCTAATACTACCTGATAGTGCCAGTGATTATGTGATCTATAGTGATGCCTCATTGAAGGGTTTGGGGTGTGTTTTAATGCAGAATGGGAAAGTAGTGGCTTATATATCTAGACAGTTGAGATCCCATGAAAAGAATTACCCCACCCATGATTTGGAGTTAGCTGCTGTTATATTTGCATTGAAGGTTTGGAGGCACTACTTGTATGGAAGAAGATGTCAAATATTTACTGATCATAAGAGCTTGAAATATATTCTGACCCAGAAGGAATTGAATTTAAGGCAGAGAAGATGGATTGAATTGATTAAAGACTATGATTGCACTATTGAGTATCACCCAGGGAAAGCTAATGTTGTGGCTGATGCCTTGAGTCGAAAGTCTATGGCCACATTGGCTTCTATTGGAACCGTACAGCTGCCCTTGATGATTGAGTTAAGGAGGTTAGATGCAGAGCTAGCTGTAGAAGAATCAGGAGCCTTGTTGGCTACTTTCAGAGTGAGACCCCAAATGCTAGAAGAAATAAGAGAAGCTCAGTTGCTAGATCTACATTTGCTTAAAGCTAGAGATTTAATTCAGAGTGGGTCTCAGTCAGAGTTTTCTGTTAGAGGTGATGGAGTGTTATTATTCAAGGGCAGAGTTTGTGTGCCAGCTGTGGAATCAGTGAAAGATCAGATTTTAAGGGAAGCACATAGCTCAGCTTATTCAATGCATCCAGGTAGTACTAAGATGTATAGAACTATCAAACAGAATTACTGGTGGAATGGTATGAAAAAGGAGATAGCTGAGTATGTATCTAAGTGTTTGGTGTGTCAGCAGATTAAGGCTGAACATCAGTGTCCAGCTGAAAAGCTTCAGCCTTTGTTTGTGCCAGAGTGGAAGTGGGAGCATATAACTATGGATTTCGTTGTAGAACTCCCAAAGACCAGAAGGGGCAATGATGCTATATGGGTGATAGTTGATAGATTGACTAAGTCTGCTCATTTTCTGCCTATTAAGATTGTCTTTACCTTGGATAGATTAGCAGAATTATATGTGCATGAAATTGTGAGTAGGCATGGTGTGCCAGTATCGATAGTATCAGATAGGGATCCAAGGTTCACATCTCAATTTTGGGCAGAATTACAGAAAGCTTTGGGGACTAAATTGAGGTTCAGTACAGCATTTCATCCCCAAACCGATGGTCAGTCAGAAAGAACCATCCAGACACTGGAGGATATGCTGAGAGCTTGTGTCATGGAATTTTCTGGTAGCTGGGATGATCATCTATCTTTAATAAAGTTTGCTTACAATAACAGCTACCATTCTAGCATTGATATGGCACCATATGAGGCCTTGTATGGAAGAAAATGTAGAACTCCAGTGTGTTGGGATGAGGAGGGAGAGAGAAGGCTGTTAGGCCCTGAGTTAGTGCAGCTTACAGCAGATCAAGTTAAAATTATAAGAGCTAAATTAAAGGCAGCCCAGGATAGACAGAAGAGCTATGCAGATAAAAAGCATAGAGAGGTAAAGTTTGAAGTTGGAGATAGAGTCTTTCTGAAGGTATCTCCTTGGTGAGGTATTATGAGATTTGGAAAGAAAGGCAAGTTGAGTCCCAGGTATATTGGACCCTATGAAATTCTGGAAAGAGTTGGGACACTAGCTTATAGATTGGCTTTACCTCCAGAGTTATCTCAGATTCATAATGTATTTCATGTATCAATGCTTAGGAGGTATGTGCCGGATTCCTCTCATGTGATTCAGTCTGAGACTATAGAGTTACAGGGGGATTTATCATTTGCAACAGAACCAGTGAAGATCTTGAGTAGGGAGATTAAGCAGCTCCGCAGTAAAAGAATTCCATTAGTTAAGGTGCAATGGTTAAATCATCAAAAAGAGGAGGCTACCTGGGAGCGAGAGGATGAGATGAGATTGAAGTACCCCCATCTATTTGAAAATATATCTAGCTAAATTTCGGGGATGAAATTTCTTAAGAGGGGGAGAATTGTAACATCCTGAAAACCTTGTAATTTATGGCATTTTCATTTGAAATGAAAGTCAGAAAGTTTCAGTGAAATGTGGGTGTGTTGGCTTTTTGATAAATGTAAAGAGAAGAAATTTTGGAGTAAATAAGTATATTTCTGAATGTTAATGAGTTTGATTTAAGAAATTGAGAGACTTAAGTTTTAATGGGTTTAAATCACAAGAAAAATCAAGTTTAGTTTGAGTTTTATCCTAAAATGATGTTTTTAGTGGTTGGAGTCGATCCTAATTGGAGTGGAGTCGACTCCGGCACGGTTTTAAACTTTCGGTACGCTTTGGAGTCGACACCTGCAGAGCTGGAGTCGACCCCTACTTTTCTGGAGTCGACCCCTACTTCTGCTGGAGCCGACTCCAAATCTGTTCGAGTCGACTCCAAGACGGCAGGTTTTTCTGAGTTAAATCTTGAGAATTTCATATTTAATCCGTTACAGGTCCGATTTGGATGCTGTTTGAACCGTTGGATTTATAAAATCGAGTTCTTCAAGCTGGTAAAGTCTTTTCTTAGAAAGGTTACATAAAAGTATCAATTTAAGTAAAAAATGACAATCTAGGCTATAAATCGATTAAAAAAATGCTATATCAGGGGCAAAATGGGAAAAGGCTCCGATGTCAATTGCTAATTGTGTTAAGGGCAACTTGGGAAAGAAAATTTAAGGGCAAAATATCATGGTTATAAGTGAGCCACGTGTTTTCCAAAAAGCGCGCGTTAAGAGTGTTTGAGGGCAAAAGGAGAATTTGGAATGCCTTAATCCTTAAGTTTCCAATGACTTGGTCCCCAAGTCATTAGAGAAAAAGGGAAACATGGGTTCAGCCAGAGAAAAGAAAGAAAGAAAGAAAGAAAGAGAGAAAGAAGAGGAGAAAAGAGAGGAAGAGGAAGAAGAAGAAGAAGAAAAGGAGGAAGAAAGAGAAAGGGAAAGGGAAGCTTGGGGTTTGTGCTCGACTCCAGGTAAGTTATAGCTTCCCTAGATCTTGTATGACTTTAGATTTTCTTAGATTAGTGTATTTTGAGGTAATAGTAGAAGAAATCTTGAGTAGAGAAAGGGTGGAAGAAAATAATGAGATATTAGAGGATAGATCATGTATGCATGCATGGTTCATGGGAAAACCTCGTGTAGAGGTAATCCTAATAGCTATCGTATCTGTATGTTGACGTAGGTCAAGAGGGTTATTTAAGGGAGCCGGAATACCAGAGTTGAGTACCAATTGTACCAGTCGAGGAGTAACCTACTAAGGTGAGTGAGTTTCTTATCTAGCAATGAGAAGTTAATTTGAGCTAGTATAATGAGATTAATACCTAGTTATGGTATGGTATGTTTAACAGAGTATTATGTATGTTTTAAATATGAGAAATGAGAACCTAGTTATGATATTCTGATAGATGAGTTTTGAGCATGAGTTTTAAGCATAAAGAAATAAGCATGAGTTTCGATGAGGGGATTTTTATGTATACATGGCATATTTGCATGATAAAGCTTTACAAATGATGTATGTATCATACTGAGCATCAGGCAGCTATGGGGCTGATCACCCTTTAGACTGTACTGTAGCATGAGCATTGCACACTACTATCGAGCCGGCACCTCCTTGCGAACAAATCGTACGATGAACCCCAGAATCAGGGGTGAGTGCACGCTTAACCAGACCAGTGGGGCTGGTTGTGAGCAGCCTGTGGGGGCATGAATCATAGCTCAGTGGAGCTGATTACTATATATAGCCCATGGGGGAAGAGAGAAAACCCGAGGTTCCAGGGTTAAGGAACAAAGCACTTTGCCAGGTGAATCGTACGGGTAAGGGGTGCTATTTGTGCGGGGATCCTGTTGCTAGTCACGCACCCGATGAGAGTACACCTACGGGAGGGCGACTGTAGGGTGGTACCTCAGAGGCATTACACACACAGCCCAGCATCATGAGATTTAAAAGCATATGTTGTGATATAAAAAGGGACCAGTGGGCCGAGTAGTTATCCCGAGAGGGAGAGTTTACTTGAGATGCCAATAGGCAATCAGATTTCGATGGGAATCTGAGAATTTAATAAAGAAGTCTGGGTTGTAGATAAAGAATGCATATTTTTATATTGTAATGCATGAATTTTTATCTTAATGAGTTATCTTGCAGTAAAAAGGTTATTGTAGAGTATTTCAGTACTGATATGTTATTTGAAGAATAAGCTACATTTTATTTTATCTGATATCATGTTAAAAATGTACTTTGACTTGTACAAGCTAAATAGTTTCAGCATACAATTGAAATTAAGAGGTTATGGTTCTCTATTTCTCCATAGTTAGATGGTTATCCAGTCACTGGGACTTAGGTCTCATCCCTCTATGATTTAAATATTCTTTTAGATCAGTGAGTATTTCTGCCAGGATTACAAGATAAGCAGGACAGAACCCTTAGCTGGTGAAGCTTGCTTAGATGCAAGAGTGTATAAATGCTAGCCTTGTATATTGAGAGAGTGTGGGTTGATATTTGTATTTTGTATATGTGTGTGTACAGTGAGATGTAATGATGTTTTAGACCTTTTTTGGATATGAATACGAGACTTATGTTTTGAGAGAAAATTTTGAGCATGATGGGTGCACTTAGGATTTTGATGTCGAATGTGAATGTGATCTTATAAACTGCCTGAGGAATGTCATGAAAAATATTATCTGAGCAGGTTGATGCTTAGCGTTGATTGAGTGATTTGTGTATAAAATTGAGATGAAAATGAAAAGTTTTTAATAGGATGTGTTTTCGTGTGTCTGCCACTTATGTTAATTAGTTGGGGTTCTCTAGCTCTTTATGGAGCGCTACATAAAGACTAGTAAAACTCTATCCGATTACCACAAGTGTGCAGGTGTGCTGTCGGTGGCCCCAGAGAGGAGGGGGAGCTGACATAAACTCTGGCTTGCAATCAGGGTAATACTTCCTCTCTAACCTCATGGTATATTAATTTCAAACAATTCAGAAATGAATTAAAGAGTCTAGGACATATCCACCAATCAATCAGAATCTCCAACCATGAATAAGCAAATCTTGGAGAAAAAATTACCAAGGAAAACTAGAAGCACTGAAAGAATCCAATCCACTTTAGATGTTAAAATCTTGGGGAACAAACACAAATGTGATTTTCAGAGGTCTGCCATCTCAGCAAGCCAATAGAAGGTGAAAGAGGAACCGGTTTTGATGACATAATGGGTAAAGCTAATTAGAATCTTCTATTGTAAATTCTTCCATGATTCATGTGATATCCATCTTTAGCATTAGAAACTTCATTTTTGCCACATTTCTCTGGGAGGTTTATAAATGTACTACCCTCACCGTGGTATGCACTCCTCTATGGTTTCACTTTACAGACATGCTACAAGGAAATGCAGGGATTTGAGTGCATATTTCTTAGGGAGTAAGCATGCACGTACACATCAATTCCAAGTTCAAATTTCTCAGGACTCCATAACATTTTCTATAAATTGTACTTGACATTCTGCTAAGTTTTGCCCATTCATTAAATCATGTGGTTTCTATCAGATATATTCTGCAATATTGCTCCTTCTTTCAGAACCCTATAGTTGTCGATTTCCATTTTCAAATCATTGCCTGAAGCTTGAAATTCAAGGTCTGAAGTTGATTGATCTTGCTCGTGGACTAGATAAAATACCTACTAATCATCAACATTCTTAAACAAGAGTCCAAGTGAATGCTTCATACCTGCTAACCATTAACACTCCTAAACAAGCGTTTGAAGTAAATGCTTCATATCTGGTCCTTCCTCTGATTATTTTGTTGAGAGTTCACAATTATCCCTTAATATGCGTAGTTATGGACCTCAATCCTTAAGGCATTGACTACCAACCAGGCACCTAAAATCCTAAATTGCCATGTCTTGATACATTGAGATTCACTAGTAGGTATGGCTAACAGCTCCTGATGAGAATATGCAAACATCTTACAACTTGTCTGACTCTAAAAAGCACATGGAACAACCTATAGCCCACAAATGGACTGAACTACCACAGACAAACCTGTACCATCCTTCTTGCAGCTAGCTAGCAAAAGGTTTTGCAAGGATCAGTTGGATAACTTATCAATATGTGTTTGACCCCTCCAAGCAATAAAAACGTTCTGGAGTGAAATGTAACATGCTAATATAAGCAATCCACTAAAGTAATGAGCTTATTAAAAAATCTGGCTTATATGGTTTCATAATTCTGCATCAATAACCATTATAAGACTATTGCCCAAGAACCTGCATGTGGATTCACTTTGATCACTAAAAGCTAAGTTCATCAATTCATATTACTGATTGAAGGCTATGCAAAGTCTTGAGAGGATTAGCAACAATAAGACCACAATAATTATGGGACTCCGCTCATCATATGAATCAAGTAGAACCAGACGTAGCATACCTCGAGTATTGGGATCCAATGGATCAGACCTCTCTCGAGAAACTGGTGAGCTTACTGAAGCTTCAGTAATTAGCCTCAAAGATTTGTTATCTATCACCCTGCCCATTCACAAAAGAAACTTATTAAGGCAAAGAAAAGAGAACCACCACCTAGAAAGGGTAGCATTTGATAGTGTGTGGTCTCACTTTTCATGAATTTTATCTAAGATTTCAAAACAGGCCACATGTCAATGATCAACAACTGCCAGCAAAGAAAGAAAGAGGATCTCAAGCTAATCAAAATAGTAGTGACAGAATTTTGTGTTTCAAAATATAGATCAAAATAACAGAAATATAATGTCAATCAAATACACAAATTAAAACAACAAACAAGTGCTCCTCAATCCTAATATTGATAGAACAAATGTGGACGTATTGTCATGCTTTTAAGCAAGATAAGCACATTGGAGTAACAGTTGTTCCAATGCTTTCTATGAAAAATTACATTTTACGGTACTGTTTATCATGGATTTCCATTTTACGGTATTGTCATGCTTTTAAGCAAGATAAGCACATTGGAGTAACAGTTGTTCCAATGCTTTCTATGGAAAATTACATTTTACGGTGCTCCTCAAGATAACATCATATTAGCCATTTCACTTGCATTGATTGACAATGAAACATATTCAATGACTGAAATCACTACTTGAGATTTTGAGATTTTGAGGTGTGGGGTTGAGATTTTGAGGTCCCTAGACCCAATTTGGACTCAAGTGAGGAGATCTAGAGAGCTACAAGGCATTAGATTTTAAAGGGATGCAGTTTGAATCATGAAGAATTAGCATAGACATCTTTGTCTCTGCAAAATTTTTAGTAAAATGGAAAGTACTTCCTGTCTTTTCTCAAATAGAGCTTCTGCCCAAAAGCTTCAAATTGGGATTTTCCATATTAACTTTTTTTAGCTTTTAGAGGGTTTCAAAATTTTTACAAAACACTTTAAAATCATTCAAAAGAGCTTTTAGCCTTACAATCACAATACCAAATGAGGCCTAAGGAAGTTAAATGCTAGCAAAATTTCAAAATGAGCCACTGCAAATAAAATTAAAAATATTTATTTTAAATCAACCAATAATAACAAAAGTTTATTCGTGTCAAAATGTAGATACATGTATTTCTCCAAATTCTACATCTACATTTTCTTGGTAGACTGTTTCTGCTTCTCATTAAACATGTCTCTGTACCATCCCATGCACCCCTCAATACATACGCCATTTTGACTCATCATTAGAGAATTAGATAGGTGTGAAATGTGGGAAGAAAGCATTCTGATCACGGTAATTTGAGTGACCAAGGAACATTTTTTTTGGAAAAATCTCCATGTCTCGTGTCTGTTAGATAACCTTTCAACCTCTTTCAATAAACTAACTCCCAATAGCATGCAGCATATGCTAAAATCTAAATATATCTAGTTATCAACAACATCTGACAATGCTAAGCACTTGCAATCGGAATATATGTGAAACTAAAACAATCCTACCAAACATGGAACTAATCGTAAATCCGTGCATCCAGAAACAAGCCTACAAATTGGGAATCCAACTTTAATGCCATCGTAGAAAATTTGAAATTTCCCCACAATGCAGTAGGATTTCATACTTAAATCGATAAAAATTCAATTTTAAGCGTAAATGAAGGCAAACAAGAATCAATTACCCGACACACGGAAGTTGCAGTCGCCCTTGCTCGATCCAGCGGCGAAGTGTAGACAGCACAGAACCTCACGCCCTGCGAATGGAGAAACACAGCCAATGCCCTGGCCTGGCGCTCTCCGGCGGCGGTCAGCTTCGCAGCGGGGCACCGCCCTCCGACAAGATCTGGCCGCAAGCTAACCCCACTCTCGCCGTGGTTGATGAGAAACACCTCGGACGCTCCGGGGATACAAGAGCGGCGGCGGGCAGGCGAAGGAATAAGAGAACACACGAGGGGTGACGGCGGAGATGAGCTCGGGGGAAGACGGCGGGAGCAATGGTTTCACGAAACAAAGTGCGGGAGGGTTAGGGCTAGAAGTAGGGGATCTTATTACGACGAAATTAACTTTCGTCGTAATAAGGTCACGTACAAAAAGAAATATTTTTTTTCACTCTATTACGACGAATTTGAACATTCGTCGTAATAAGTTATTCTATCATAAAAAATTCGTAAAATAAATAGAAAGAAAAATAAAAAAAATTAAATTCGTAAAATACAAAATGGACCTATTACGATGAATTATAATATTCATCGTAATAGGCCTTTTTATTACAGCAAAAAATTATTTCGCCGTAATAAAAAGAAAGAAAAATAAAAAAAATTAAATTCGTAAAATAAAAAATGGACCTATTACGATGAATTTTATAATTCATCGTAATATGTCTTTTTATTATGGTGAAATAATATTTCACCGTAATAAATAGAAAGAAAAATAAAAAAAATAAAATTCGTAAAATACAAAATGGACCTATTACGACGAAGTATAAAATTCGTCGTAATAGGTCTTTTTATTACGGCGAAATAATTTTTTGCCGTAATAAATAGACAGAAAAATAAAAAAAATTAAATTCGTAAAATAAAAAATGGACCTATTACGATAAATTTTATAATTCATCATAATACGTCTTTTTATTATGACGAAATAATATTTCGCCGTAATAAATAGAAAGAAAAATAAAAAAAATTAAATTCATAAAATACAAAATGGACCTATTACGACGAAGTATAAAATTCATCGTAATAGGTCTTTTTATTACGGCAAAAAATTATTTCGCCATAATAAATAGATAGAAAAATAAAAAATTTTAAATTCGTAAAATAAAAAATGGACCTATTATGACGAATTATAAAATTCATCGTAATAATTCTTTTTATTACGGCGAAATAATATTTCACCGTAATAAAAGAAAGAAAAATTAAAAAAATTAAAATCATAAATTAAAATGTGCAATCGCCCATTATTGTCACAATAAAGGTCCACTGGATTCGCAATGCTAGGAACAACTCCTAAACCACCAATGAATTTCTTAATCCAAACCGCTTCCTTAGCTGCATCCGATGCTGCAATATATTCAGCCTCTGCAGTAGAATCAGCAATGGTATCTTGTTTGGAACTCTTCCAGCTGACAGCACCTCCATTCAAACAAAACACATAACCAGACTGTGATCAAAAATCATCTGAATCAGTTTGGAAGCTAGCATCTGTGTAACCATTTACCACAAGCACACCTTCCAGTCCTCCATATGTCACAAACACATCTTTAGTTCTTCTCAAGTATTTGGGAATGTTCTTGACGGCAATCCAATAACTTTCACCTGGATCTGACTTGTACCTACTAGTAATGCTTAAAGTATAAGCGACATCTGGTCGAGTAGATAACATGGCATACATGATAGATCCAATCGCTGAAGCATATGGAATTTTGCTCATGCGTTCCTGTTCTTCCTTTGAAACAGGACATTGAGTCTTACTCAATTTAATTCCATGTGACATTGGTAAGAATCCTCTCTTGGAATTCTCCATGCTATACCTTTTAGCACCTTGTCAATGTATGTACTCTGACTTAGGCTAATGGTTCTTCTAGATCTATCTCTATAGATCTTAATCCCTAAGATATAGGCAGCTTCACCTAAGTCCTTCATTGAGAAACATTTTTCTAACCATGTCTTGACATTCTGCAAAGTAGGAATAACGTTTCCAATGAGTAATATATCGTCTACATAGAGTACTAAGAAAACTATTGCGCTCCCACTAACCTTCTTGTATACACAAGGTTCATCTTCATTCTTAATGAAACCAAACTCTTTGATTGCTTCATAAAAATAAAAATTTCAACTCCGAGATGCTTGCTTTAATCCATAAATGGATTTTTGGAGTTTACATACCTTATGCGAATCTTTTGGATTAACAAAACCTTCGGGTTGTGTCATATACACATCCTCGAATAGATTTTCATTTAGAAATGCTGTCTTGACATCCATTTGCCATATTTCGTAGTCATAATATATAGCTATGGCAAGAAGAATTCTAATAGATTTAAGCATGACTACAGGTGAGAAAGTTTTATCATAGTCTATACCATGTGTTTGCTTGAAACCTTTTGCAACCAGTCGTGCTTTATAGGTATGCACATTGTCATTCATGTCGGTTTTCTTCTTAAAAACCCATTTACACCCAATAGATTTAATACCATTAGGTGGATCAATCAAAGTCCATACTTAATTATCATACATGGATTGCATTTCAGACTTCATGGCTATAAGCCATTTCTCAGAGCTAGGGCCTTTCATAGCTTCTTGGTAGCATGTAGGCTCATTTTGATCTATGAGCATCACATCATGATTATCAGTAATGAGAAAACCATATCTCTCAGGCTCATGATGAATTCTACTAGTTCTACGTGGCCCTTGTATTGTGGTTCAGGTTCATCAACTACTTGTGAGTTGGATTGAACATCCATTATCGGTTCCATGTAAATTTGTGGTTCTCGAACTTCTTCGAGTTGAATTTTACTCCCACTAGTTCTGTTGAAAATAAATTCTCTTTCCAAAAAGTGACCATTACAAGCAACAAACACTTTGTTCTCTGATGGGTAGTAAAAGTAGTATTCTTTTGTTTCTTTAGGATATCCCATAAATATGCACTTATCTGATTTGGGTGCTAATTTGTCAGACAATTGATGTTTGACATAAGTGTCACGGCCCCATATCTTTAGAAAAGACAAATAGGAGGTTTCCCAGTCCACAACTCATATGGTGTCTTTTGAATCGATTTTGATGGAACTCTATTCAATATGAACGCAGCAGTTTGCAGGGCATATCCCCAGAAGGATATTGGAAGATCTATTTGACTCATCATTGATCGAACCATATCCAATAAAGTTCGATTTCTCCTTTTAGAAACACCATTTCATTGTGGTGTTCCTGGAGGAGTCAATTGTGAAATTATCCCACAATCTTTAAGATGGTCAGAAAACTATTGACTTAAATATTCACCACCACGATCTGATCGAAGTATCTTAATATTTTTACCAAGCTGATTTTGTACTTCATTTTTGAATATTTTGAACATTTCAAAAGATTCGGATTTATGTTTCATTAGGTATACATATCCATACCTGCTGAAATCAAAAGTGATGAAATACAAATAACCTCCTCTGGCCGGTGAACTTAATGGTCCACATACATCGGTTTGTATAAGGGCCAATAAATCTGTGGCTTTTTCACCTTGTCCTATGAAAGGAGCCTTAGTCATCTTACCCATCAAACAAGATTCGCATGATTTATATGATTCAAAATCAAATGAATATAAAAGCCCATTTTGATGAAGTTTTGATATGCGCTTCTCATTTATATGGCCTAAGCGACAATGTCAAAGATAGGTAGGATTTAAATCATTTGATTTAAACCTTTTAGTATTAATGTTATAAACAAACTTGTAATTTGTTTCAGCAAAGTTTAGAATATAGAGTCCATTTAATAATTGAGCAAAACCATAATAAATGTCTCTATGATAGATGGACATAGAATTATTCTCAATAATAAATTTAAAACCATCTTTGTCTAAACTTGAAACTGAAATAATGTTACTGCTCATAGCAGGCACATAGTAACAATTGCTTAAAGTCAAAACAAGTCCACTAGGTAAAGATAATTCATAACATCCTAGAGACAATGCAGCAACTCTTGCTCCATTTGCAACTCGTAGGTCCACTTCACCTTAAGCCAATTTTCTACTTTGTCTGAGACCCTGCACATTTATACAAATATGAGATTTATATCCGGTATCTAATACCCATGATGTAGAAGTAGACAAATTGACTTGTATAACATAAATACCTAAGATTGAGGCTTCATTAGTCTTCCTCTTTTTCATATCCTCCAAATACAATTTGCAATTCCTTTTCCAATGACCTAGTTTATTATAGAAGAAGCAAACTCCTTCCTTGGGCTGTTTCGGCTTGAGCTGGGGCTTAGGCCTTTTAGCTTTGGTCTCACCTTTTGCTTTGCCTTTGCCTTTGTCCTTGCCACTCCTCCTTTTGCCCTTTCCCGTTTGAACCATCAAAACATTATTGGTCGCCTTAATGTTTTGTTCAGCATTCTTGAGCATCCCATGCAACTCCATTATAGACTTATCCATTTGGTGCATATTGTAATTCATCACAAATTGGTCATATTTGGGAGGCAAGGAGGCAAGGATCATATTTGTAGCCAACTCCCTGCTAAGTGGAGCACCAAGTTTTTTAAGTCTATCAATGTAACTCTTCATCTTGAGCACATGAGTACTCACAGAGCTACCTGGAGTCATTTTGCATCCATTCAATGCCTTAGTGACTGCAAACCTCTCTTGTCTTGCTTGCTCTTGGAACATTTCCTGGAGGTGTACAATCATATTGTACGCTTCCATGGATCCTTCATTTGCTTCTGAAGCTCGGAGTCCATGCTAGCAAGCATAAGGCAAGTCACATCCAAAGAGTCATCTTTATGCTTATTGTAAGCATTTCTTTCATCTCTTGGAGCATCAGCAGTAGGTACAGCTGGGATTGGAGTGTCTATGACATACAACTTCCTTTCTTGCTTAAGAACAATTCTTAAGTTACGATGCTAGTCAAGGAAGTTTGTGCCATTCAATTTTTCTTTTTCGAGAACCGATCGCAAAGTAAGATTTGATGTGTTGTTTGATGTCATGATCTACGTACAAGAGTTACAGAGTTAATATCTTTATTTAAGCCATTTTAATTATTCTCACTATTTTATCAAATTAACAACCCTCTAATGTTAATTCGGAAACTTTTCAATCTTTCGATATTTCTTAGTGAGTTAAGATCCATATTTACTAAACTTTAAGTCAGCTTTGGCATGATACTTAAAAGTCTAGTTATTTAGGTAGGAAACGTCTTTCCAATTACATAATATGTAACTCTTGTTATGGGATTGACATCACATGTTCCGGCATACTAATCCCATTAATGCCATAGGCCCAAAACCATTTTGATAGCCTATTTAAGTCTAACCATTTCGACATGAGGATAGCACTTTTATCCACCCTACCTAACTAAGATGGTCTAATGCACCCTGCTTTGGCAGAACCTACATTTAGACGATCAAAGCCTTGATAGGTGTCAAACTATGGAAGGTATTTTATGACTTAATATTAATAGAGGGACTTTATTATTTTAAGTATATGATGTCTATTCTATGGGACCAAAGTCACATACATCATCTATATAACATGTATATATAAAACATAAATGTGTCATAGCATGGCCCATGAACTAAGTAAATTATTATTACGATGTTATAGCATAACCATATGCTCGGTCAACCATTGATGACATGAACCTTTTGCTTGAAGCATCATCACTATGATCTCTTTTGATTGACATGAATGGCCTCCATATTTTACATTAAAAGAAAATCTACATTCTATGCTAGTGAAATAAATAGATTACATCAAGATAACGACATACAGGTCGATAAACCAATTACAACAAAATTATCGACATGCAGGCCAATGTAATCAACAAAACCATAATAAACCTGCCAATCACATGAGTCTAAAGGGCCATGCTATGCATCATGCATAATACATAAAACTATCTAAGAAAACGTTTTTCTTGTACAGTTCTAATACTATCAAAATTAGGGTTTGAGATTGTGTCATGCACGTAAATTAGGGTTTCAATGTTAAAACCCAACTATCAATCTAATTGACAACCCCACCTTGACGGATGATTATTTCAGTGTTCAAACAAATTAAACATAATGAATCTATTTGATTCTAATCATATTAGAACTGTTTAACAATTAAACAAATCGCCATATTAATTCCATAGACGTATAGTCATTCACATCACATGTACAATAATCTCGTTTACCAGTACGCATCACACATCCATATAATTAGATAAAATCAATTTAATTGAATCCACAAGTCTGGCTTTGATACCACTGTTGGTTATTTAGGGGTCTAATGCCAAAAATATGCATTGAAAAAATAACCTAAATCCCCAGAAGGATCCATGTGGTTCAATTAAATTGATTAGGGAACGAGAATCGTACCTTATGTGAATAAAATTATTTTGATGAGATAGATCTTTAGGTGCTGCGAAACCACAACTCCCTCTACGGTATCCACACGAATGACCACTTCGCAATGGGACTCAGTGTGCTAGCACTCTCTAGAACTCTTCTAGATCAATTCAGAAATAATCTCACTAAAACTCTCATTTTTTTATGGTGCGCAGTCTTTCTCTGTGCATCTCATGTTGACGGCAAGCGTCGTCGCATCTATATCAGAGCAACAACATCCATTTATAATGGTAATATCCTATTCAAAATAGAATACTCTCATTAATAGGACTCTTAATTTCGGAATCCAAAAGACACGTCTTCTCATTCTCTCAACATCTAATGTTAAGAGTTTCGGAATCCAAAAAGACACGTCTCCTCATTCCCTACACATCTAATGTTAAGAGTTTCGAAATCCAAAAGGACATAATAGTGAAGATTATTATTTATTTTTGCTTGATTTATACAAATTAAACCCATAACCCATACGCATTCCTTGTGTGCGACCTTGTAGGTTCACTCAATGTTGGCAGTAGGACTAAAACCCTTTCGGGCCTACAAGATATAATTGGTGTCTAGCAAGACATTATGTCTACCCAAATTGAGTGAAGATCGTTGATCCGATTTTACCTAGTAAATGTCAATTATCTAGTCCCTTTGTCACACGATATTTAGTGATCAAGTATGAGGCATAGATCACATCTCTCATAGATTGTTTAATCATAAGTTTTTCTTGATTCCAGAGTTTGACTGAATAAACCAAATGTTACTGAAAACTTCTTATCATTTCATTTGGGCATGGCCATGTACTTTTCTCAGTCTCACTCTTCAAGAGGGCCCAAAATATCTTTATCAAATTAATGAGAGGGACAAATTCCTTCACGAACACTCATATCCCTCAACGTAGTTTATTCCATATCCTATCACAGTCTTATGATCATCTGGTTAAAGATGATGAAGAGCCATGTCAAAACATGAAATTCACTATGTAGGAATCCATGGTGTCATCAGGTCAAAGGATTAAAATAATAACATCATGAAGAGAAGTATTCATAACAGAATCCATATGATATTCTCATGGTGGGTCGATCCAATACAATGTACTCTTACATGTATCTATGTGTTGACTTGATATCTCATATCCATGACCAGTAAAACGTAATCATCAATCAACCAACATACTAATCTTACTTCATTAGTGTTCCATATAATGAATGATTAGGAACAATTTAGAATAGTATTCTTATCACCTTATAGTTTTACTATTAAAGTCACATACTTTAATGATATAAGGAAGAATAAACTATTCAAGGAAACCTATTTATCATATTAGAAGAGCATAAATAATAACATGATAAATAAAATGGTTTATTAAATAAAGATAAAACCATAAATGACAGCAAATATCATGATGGCCTAGGGTACATCAACAGCAACTGCTCCTCCCATGTCCGTGTCGGATGCCTTGACGGTGCCAATCGTGGAGGCCCAGCTGCTTGAGCGGTCGAGGAGGGGGAGAAAGAGGGCCGTGGAGCAGCCCTCCTCTGCAGCGAGGGCTAGTTTGGCTCCCGCATCCATTTGGGCCCGGCAGTGAATAGGCCGTCGGTAGCAGCCCCCATCGGCGTCGGGGAGTCATCCGATGGGATTCGGCCAGCCTCCCCCAGCCAACCGTGCCACGCCCAAGGAGGAGGTGACACGGGAGAAATAGGGGAAAGAAAGAAAGAGAGGGAAAGAGAGAAGGGGAGGTGGCCACCGATTGCGGTTGGCTCGAGGCCAATCGTTGGTGGCTAGCCGAACCCCTGGGAGGGGCCGGTGGTGGCCCTAGGCCACCAGCCACTCTCCACTCCCCCTAGTTCGGGTGAATCAAGGGAGAAAGAAAGGAAAGAGAGAGAGAAAGGGAAGAAAAGGGAGGCATTGGGCCCAGGTTTGGTCCAACCCAGTTATCCCTCTTAGGCTGATTTTTTGGGCCCCAAATTGGGCTAGGCCTAATAAAAGGAAGATGGGGTTTGGATCAGTGTTGAACCTAGTTTCTTAGGATATTTTTATTTTCTATTTGGGATTATATATTTGAAGATATTCAAGCCCCAAGTTGGCCCTAGGATTAGACTGGGTAGAGTTTAGAAGTTATTTTGATATGTTGATTTGGGATTTAAGAATTTGGAAAACTATGTTGTAGGCACCCAAGCATTTAAATAGCTAATTTACATTTTGGATTAGCGCCATAAGGTAAGTAAGTCATTTAACATCATTTTTATAAGTAAGTCATTTATCATGATTTTCATGAGTAAGTAAGCCAATTATCATGATTTTTATGAATTATTAAAGTATAAAAATGATGGATTTAAATGCTATACTGATATGTAGTATATTATTTGACAATGAGAAAATGGATTTGATACTGAAAGTATGTTGTTATGCTTTTTGCAATAATACATGCTATTTTGCAAATGTGACATAAAAATAATATTTTATGAATATGCTATTATGTGTCACCACAATCCACTATGACATGATATATTGTATGACTCCGATTAAATGGGACCCACCCTCCACAGGGCGAATATGTGGAGGACACACATCCTTGAGTGTGCTATGATAGAATACAGCATGATATGCTAGCTACATGACTCTGATTAAACGGAACCCACCTTCCACAGGACAAATATGTGAAGGACACACATTCTTAGGATATGCTGTGACAGGATACAGCATAATATGCTACATGACTCCGAATCATCGGGACCCATCTCCACATGATGAATATGTGGAGGATACACCCGAGGAGTATTCTATTTACGTTGATGTAGTGTATGACCGTGAAACATTGATATAAAATAGAATTTACATGTTATTTACAATGGTACAATGGTTTTGATCTAAAATTGTATTTTGAAATGCTATATGGCAATAGCTTTCAAAATTTCTTTGAGCATACGATATGCATATCTTGATAACATGATAAAATATATTTAATATTTGAAAGCTTGACATGTATTTTTACATATAAAAATCTGAAATGATTATATTATATTATAGTAGGCTTACTTACGAAGTGTGAGCTTATTTAAATATCACAATGTTTTTCAGAACAACAAGACTAAAGAACGGGATATGGGATAGTTGGAGCTTCTATCAGAGTAATTTAGATCCAACATTTTGTTGTAGCCCCATTGATTTATGTATGATAGGCATGAAGCCCAAAACTTAAGAGTATGACTTGTATTAAGGTTATTGATTTTGAATAACATAGAGGTATTATCTGATGACGCTCAATCACCTATCCTGGACGTCGGGAACGGAATGCTTCTCCAGGCGCTTCTTCACCAGGTTACTTGCAGAAAAGTCCCAGGACCGAAGGGGGTTCTCCGGTGGGACCCTCCGATGCCCAAGTTAGCAACTGAGGTCACAGCTGAAGAGGGGCTCGAGTGAGCCCTTTTTGGTATGAGAAAGGAGATCTCAGGGAGGAGGGATTCCTTCCTGAATGCTAAGGCAATGATTTTGGGGATTATCGCGCATACCTGTTTACTGGGTGGATTCACCTTTTTATAGGGGTTGACCCTGGCATGATCACGTGGGATTGCATGAGGAGGAAATGTCTGCGGAGTTCTTGGGAGGTGCATGAATCTGTGCTGGTTGGTGGGTCCTGTCTCATCGGAAAGGGAGAAAGTGGGGTTGGTGGGCTAAGTCCCATCAGCCAACGGGGCTGTTGGGTAGTTGGGTCTAGTCCCATCAACAACATGGCCAGTAGTAGATGGACCTGGCATTGTCAGGCAGCGCGAGTCAGAGAGGCGGTTTCTTGAACCGCTGAGGCCATGCTGGGGAGAACTGGGACACCTTGACCCTCCCGGGGGAGTCGAGGCTGGACCCAGCTGGCCAGGGGTGGCCGGGCCGACTCGGCGGGCTTGGAGATGCTTGGGCCGAGAGGGGCCGGCCAGGAAGGGTCGGGGCCGGCTAGGAAGGGTCGGGGTCGACTCGGCAGGCTTGGAGACGCCGGGGCCAAGAAGGGCCGACCAGGAAGGGTCGGGGCCGACTCGGCGGGCTTGGAGACACCGGGGCTGAGAGGGGCTGGCCAGGAATGGTCGGGGCCGATTCGGCGGGCTTGGAGATGCCGAGGCCGAGAAGGGCTGACTAGGAATGGCCGGGGCCGACTCGGCGGGCTTGAAGATGCCGGAGCCGAGAAGGGCCGACCAGGAAGGGTCGGGGCCGACTCGGCGGGCTTGGAGAACTCGGAGATGCCGGGGCCGAGGGGTCGGCCAGGAATGACCGGGGCCGACTCGATGGGCTCGGAGACGCCGGGGCCGAGAAGGGCCGACCAGGAAGGGTCGGGGCGACTCGACGGGCTTGGAGATGCTGGAGCCGAGAGGGGCCGGCCAGGAAGGGTCGGGGCCGACTCGGCGGGCTTGGAGAGCTCGGAGATGCCAGGGTCACTTGGTGAGGTGCCGGGGCCGGCCAGCTTGGAGACGTAGGGGGCCGGCTAGGAAGATGCTGGGCCGCTTGGGAAGGTGCCGGGGCCGGCCAGCTTGGACACGTCGGGGGCCGGCTGGGAGGTGCCGGGGCCGCCTAGCTTGGAGACGTAGGGGGCTAGCTAGGAAGATGCCGGGGCCGGCTGGGAGGTACTGGGGCCGGCTGGGAAGTGTCGGCCTTGGAGGTGTCGACCATGGAGGTGTCGGCCTTGGAGGTGTCAGCCTTGGGGCCGTCGTCCATGAAGCCGTCGGCCTTGGAGCCGAGGTGGCCGAGTGGGGCAAGGACGATTGCCGAGGCCGAGGTGAGCCATCACGGACGTTGAGGTCGAAGTGGGCCGCGGCCGATGCCAAGATCGAGATTGGACGCGGCCAACGTTGAGACCGACGCCGCTGTCAAGGTGGGCCGTCCAAAAATTATTGTCTTTTATTCTCCATGGGGTCAACTGGCCCCATCAAATGCCCCCCACACTCCTTGAGCTTGCGTGCCCCGCACCAGCTAAGTGAAAGGAGTGTAAAACTTTTACCTTGGCATCTGCTCTTTCATGTTAACTTCAACCATGATTCCTTCTAGGTGGGAAACCCCTTTCCTCTTGCGCTTCCTTGTATGGACGTCTATATGCCTTCTTTGGCTAGCTAAGGGCAGCTAGTAATCCTCTCTCAACGTGGAGTTTGGAAGTCTTTTCATGGCTATCCGCCGGCTTGAGGCTACCAAGATGAAGCCACTGAGGCAGTGACAAAATTGCCGAAGCAGAAATAGAGCCGTCGAGGCCGATTGGCCATCGGTCGATGACACAGAGTAGAAACCGCTGAGGTAAGTTATGGCTGTCGGAAGCCTTTTAAACCCCGGAGGGTGACCTGAGAGCTGAGGGTCGTTAGGTTCCTTTTGAACTGCCTCGGGGGTGTGGAAACCGCTGCGAGGGGCGACTCGCTGGGTATAGAGCCTTTAGGGTCTTAACCATTCAGGGGGTTTGTGAACCGCTGCGAGTGGTGTCCCATGGGCCGAGATGCCGGTGAGCTCCTTTTGAACCATCTTAGGGGTTTGTGTGCTGCCCAAGTGGCGACTCAGCAGGTTACGAAGCCTTTAGGGTCTTAACCGACTTGGGGGCACCGCCGTGCCGAGGCCGGGTGGTGTCCCATGGGCTGCGATGCCAGTGAGCTCCTTTTGAACCATCTTGGGGGTTTGTGTGCCATCCAAGTGGCAACTCAGCTGGGTACGGAGCCTTTAGGGTCTTAACCTACTCGGGGGCACCGCCGTGCCGGGCCGAGTGGTGTCCCATGGGCCGCGATGCTAGTGAGCTCCTTTTGAACCATCTTGGGGGTTTGTGTACCGTCCAAGTGACGACTCAGCCGGGTACGGAGCCTTTAGGGTCTTAACCTACTCGGGGGCACCGCCGTGCCGGGGCCGAGTGGTGTCCCGTGGGCCGCAATGCCAATGAGATCCTTTTGAACCATCTTGGGGGTTTGTGTGCCGCCCAAGTGGCGACTCAGCCGGGTACAGAGCCTTTAGGATCTTAACCTACTCGGGGGCACCGCCGTACCGGGGCCGAGTGGTGTCTCGTGGGCCGCGATGCCAGTGAGCTCCTTTTGAACCATCTTAGGGGGTTTGTGTGCCACCCAAGTGGCGACTCAGTCGGGTACGGAGCCTTAGGGTCTTAACCTACTCGGGAGCACCGCCGTGCCGGGGCCGAGTGGTGTCCCATGGGCTGCGATGCCAGTAAGCTCCTTTTGAACCATCTTGGGGGTTTGTGTGCCGCCCAAGTGGCAACTCAGCTGGGTACAGAGCCTTTAGGGTCTTAACCTACTCGGGGGCACCGCCGTGCCAGGGCCGAGTGGTGTCCCATGGGCCACGATGCCAGTGAGCTCCTTTTAAACCATCTTGGGGGTTTGTGTGCCGCTCAAGTGGCGACTCAGCCAGGTACAAGCCTTTAGGGTCTTAACCTACTCGGGGGCACCGCCGTGCCGAGGCCGAGTGGTGTCCCATGGGCCACAATGCCAGTGAGCTCCTTTTGAACCATCTTTGGGGTTTGTGTACACCCAAGTGGCGGCTCAGCCGGGTACGGAGCCTTTAGGGTCTTAACCTACTTGGGGGCACTGCCGTACCGGGGCCGAGTGGTGTCCCATGGGCCGCGATGCCGGTGAGCTCCTTTTGGGAGACTTGGTCCTATGGCGCAAGGGAGAACAGGTTGCTGTGTCAGAAAGGGCCTCCTTTATTACTTCATGCTCCAGTGGATACATCATTGATAATACTGGCGGAGGTTATCCGCATTCCAGATACGTGGAATGGGTTTTCCGTCGAGTTCCTTTAATTTGTATGCCCTCCTGTGAAGTGTTTCGGTGATGCAGTAGGGACCCTCCCAGGAAGTACATTACTCGGCGCCTCCTCCCCCTCGGTCGTTTAGGTGTAGAAGCTGATCCCCAGGACACCATCTCGATCGTCCGCTCAGTGGGGGCATTGTCGATCGAGGCTTGGACAGGCGGGGCCCCCATGAGGGCTGGCAGCGGCTGCGGTGCCTTTTGGACATATTTCCGAGGTAGCCCCGCTGGATGAGCTCCTCGATGGCCAACTTCAAACTGTAGTAGCTGTCGGTATCGTGGCCGTAATCCCGTGGAAACGGCAGTAGCAGCTCTTGTTGTGGGGAGGACCTTTCTTCATGGGAGGAGGACGTTGGAGATAAGGCTCATCCTCGATCTCCATCAGAATGTGGGATCAAGGGGCTAGAAGAGGCGTGAGCTTACTCTCGTCGGGGACAGGGCTCCGATGCCTGTTCTTGGAACAACAAGGCAGGTCAGCTCGCCTGTGTCGAGGGGGCCCACTGGGCTCGGGGCGTGCAGGCTTGTGGCTGGAGTTTCTTGAGGATTTCCGGCGGGTGAAGTCGGCTTCATCCGTGCGGATGTATTTCTGAGCTCGAAGGAGGAGATCAGAATAAGAGCTTGGGGGCTTCTTATCCAAGGAGAAAGTGAAGCGGGATGGGAGGAGTCCCCGCTTCAATGCCAGTGCTGCCACCGCATCGTCGAGATGATAGACCTCAAGGGCGGCGGCCTTGAACCGGGACACAAAGTCCTGCAGAGACTCTCCCTCCTTCTGACAAACGGAGAAAAGGCTGTCGGCTACCCTTGGGATTCGCCGGTAGGCGTCGAAGTGTGCCAGAAAGGCTTTCTCCAGCTCCTGAAGGAGTCGATGCTGTGAGGGGCAGGCGTGAGTGCTATGCATGGGCGGCCTTCCGCAGGGTAGCGGGGAAGGCTTTGCAGAGAAGGGCGTCTGAAGCGCCCTGGATTTGCATCATTGCTTTGTAACTCTCGAGATGATCGAGAGGATCCATCGTACCATCGTACGGGTCTATCTGAGGAAAGCGGAACCTGGAGGGGACTGGTTCCTCCAATATCCGGGGGTGTAAGGAGGACGAGTATTGAACTCTTCCTCCGGCTGATGGTTGATCTTCTTGGCGAGCTCGTCGAGGCGCCTGTTGTACTCCTCCAGACGTTCCTCCGCCTGGCGGCTGATCGTCGGGGCCCTCGAGATGGCTCGGAGGAAGAAGAAGAAGAAGAGGCAGAAGGAGATGGAGACGGAAGTTGGGACTTCCGCCTGGGTTCCTCGTGATGATGTGGCTTGGGAGGAAATTTGTTGGGGCCGTGGTCAGGGGACCGTGGCCCTTGGAGGGCTCGCGTCGAGGCTTCCTAGGAGAAACCTGACGTCGGCCGGTCTCTCACCGACCGGCCTCCCGCCGAGGAGAACCTCCCCTCGCTGACTGTTGACTGGCGAGGGGAGCAGTCTGATGCTAGATGGCCACGATTGTTGTTGCTGGAGCCCGTGGACCATGGCGGTGAGATTTTGGACTTGCTGGGAAAGAGTCGCCAGCCGCTCCGCTGTTTGATCAACGGCCTCCGCGGCAGGCAGGCAACTGGAGGGTTGGTAGCAGGGGGATTGGCCTCCTGCTGCCTAGTTGGCGGGGAGAGCCCCGCTGGACAGCTGACGGAGGCATCCTGAGCTCGCGTCACCACCATGGCTTCTTGAAGAGAAGAGGGGGAGAGAGTCTCGCCTACTGAGATGTAGCGCAGGGAGAACGTTCGCTACTTTTTCTTATCCCCTTCCTGGTGCGCCAATCTGATGACGCTTAATCACCTATCCTAGACGTCGGAAACGGAATGCTTCTCCAGGCGCTTCTTCACCAGGTTACCTGCAGAAAAGTCCCAGGACCGAAGGGGGTTCTCCGGTGGGACCCTTCGATGCCCAAGTTAGCAACTGAGGTCACAGCTGAAGAGGGGCTCGAGTGAGCCCTTTTTAGTATGAGAAAGGAGATCTCAGGGAGGAGGGATTCCTACCTGAATGCTAAGGCAGCGATTTTGGGTATTATCGCGCATACCTGTCTATTGGGTGGATTCACCTTTTTATAGGGGTTGACCCTGGCATGATCATGTTGAATTACGTGAGGAGGGAATATCTACAGAGTTCTTGGGAGGTGCGTGAATCTGCGCTGATTGGTGGATCCTGTCCCATCGGAAAGGGAGAAAGCGGCGGTTGGTGGGCTAAGTCTCATTAGCCAGCGGGGTTGTTGGGTAGTTGGGTCTAGTCCCATCAACAACGTGGCCAGTAGTAGGTGGACCTGGCATTGTCAGGCGGCGTGAGTTAGAGAGGCGGTTTCTTGAACCGCTGGGGCCATGCTGGGGAGAACTGGGACACCTTGACCCTCCCGGGGGAGTCGAGGCTGGACCCGGCTGGCCAGGGGCTGTCGGGGCCGACTTGGCGGGCTTGGAGATGCCGGGGCCGAGAGGGGCCGGCCAGGAAGGGTCGGGGCCGACTTGGCGGGCTTGGAGACGCTGGGGCCGAGAAGGGCCGACCAGGAAGGGTCGGGGCCGACTCGGCGGGCTTGGAGACGCCGGGGCCGAGAAGGGCCGGCCAGGAATGGCGGGGCCGACTCGGCGGGCTTAGAGACGCCGGGGCCGAGAAGGGCCGGCCAGGAATGGCCGGGGCCGACTCGGCGGGCTTGGAGACGTCGGGGCCGAGAAGGGCCGACCAGGAAGGGTCAGGGCCGACTCGGCGGGCTTGGAGAACTCGGAGATGCCAGGGCCGAGGGGCCGGCCAGGAATGGCCGGGGCCGACTCGGCGGGCTCGGAGACGCCGGGGCCGAGAAGGGCCGACCAGAAAGGGTCGGGGCTGACTCGGCGGGCTTGGAGATGCCGAGGCCAAGAGGGGCCGGCCAAGAAGGGTCAGGGCCGACTCGGCGGGCTTGGAGAGCTCGAGATGCCAGGGCCGCTTGGTGAGGTGCTAGGGCCGGCCAGCTTAGAGACGTAGGGGGCCGGTTAGGAAGATGCCGGGCCGCTTGGGAAGGTGCCGGGGCCGGCCAGCTTGGACACGCCGGGGGTCGGCTGGGAGGTGCCGGGGCCGCCTAGCTTGGAGACATAGGGGGCCGGCTAGGAAGATGCCGGGGCCAGCTGGGAGGTGCCGGGGCCGGCTGGGAAGTGTCGGCCTTGGAGGTGTCGGCCATGGAGGTGTCGGCCTTGGAGCCGAGGTGGCTGAGCGGGGCGAGGCCGATTGCCGAGGCCGAGGTGGGCCGTCACGGACGTTGAGGTCGAAGTGGGCCGCGGCCGATGCCAAGATCGAGGTGGGACGCGGCCAACGTTGAGACCGACGCCGCTGTCAATATGGGCCGTCCAAAAATTATTATCTTTTATTCTTCATGGGGTCAAGTGGCTCCATCATTATCCTTCCTTTTATAAATTGGACTGCTACAAGACGCCTTGCATGCCAAGCATGCAGCGGGTTGCCACCCCTAGGCCACCACATCGGGTCTAGGGCGTGATACAAAGATGATGGTCTTTGTCAATATTTGGCACACACCACTATAATATATCTCAAACTTGATCTACTTGATCTTGATCATCTTATGATCAACATCTACTCAACTCAACTCAACTCAACTCATCTAAGCCTTTTCCCAACTGCATTGGAATCTTATGATCAACATAAAAATTAATATATTCATCAACCTGGTAATGAATGTCATTAAATATTATCCCGCATTCCATCTTGATCGAATCTTGATATTGGTTACCCACCACAAGGACCTCCTTTGGCCAGTTCCAGTTTCTAGAAACATAATGACATATCATGCTTGAGTTTCTGTTATACAGACCAAGTTTGAGAGTGCATATACTCTCATTCCTCAGTAGCTTAAAGTCTGTTTCAATTCGGTACCTCCTCATTGAAATCACAGGCAGGATCTATTCTACTCCCGTCGAATTTCCTCAAAAAGCCAGATCATACAGCGCTACCGATACGTGCGGTTACCGCCAACGCACGGATGGAATGCTTATAAAGGCCTCCCAAGTCCCAATGGGCCGGTCAATGCCTGGCCATCAGGGGGTCACTTCACTGGATTGGTAACCATATAGCATCGTAGAAAGTTTCAAAAGGAGGCGAAAACGATGGAAGACTCAATGTGGACGCAACGTGTGACCATCCAACGTGGTGAGTTGCAGCGCTAGTCTCTCTACACGTGGAATTACGGACGTGTTCGGTCCAATTAATGCCATTTGCCACTCTACACGCCTGGGTGCTTTTCTATGTCTTATTGTGAGTCTCTCCCTAACTCGAGTCCGACTAGCGCTTGGAGAAGGAAAATATAAGAATGAGGCGTTGAGAGAATACCGCGTCGTCGGGGACCAAGACTTCTCATCGACGCAGAGGCACACGCGCAAAATTTAAAACCAACTGCGCCTGTGAAGCCAAGCCATTCCACCATCAATTGGTAATTAATCGAGAGATCGAAGATGACACAGTCCATGTCAAGGATGACCGCAACTTACAAGCACCTGCATTTAGCTAAAATCAGGTAAAACATAAATATAACAACAGGGCTCCAAATTGCATCATCTAAAATAGGAACTTCTTCAGATCACGTCCTGATCATGAGATATCCCTTACAACAGCAAAGCCCCTGTTGATCTCATATCTCAGTGAAAGTGCAACATCGATCCACAGCCACATCTTCAGGTATGCTCATCTCGGGAATGTGAGGCGGAGACCTACGATCCATAATATGAAGAAATTAAGAAACCAGACCAAAAAAAAAAAAATCTTTAGGCCACTGGAAGCAATGGCAAACATAGCCTAATTAAGAGCTCTCACTTGTTGATGAAGGTGGTCGCATTGGACCAGAGGAAGAGGATCGCCAGGGACAGAATGAGGCAGTGGCAGACAAGAGCAAGCAAATGGTATTCCATCAACTCGAACAAGACCCAGATGGCCGTGGTCCCACCGAGCACACCAGCTGAGATCTTCTTGTTCCTCCATAGGAAAATATTAGCAGCTGCAAAGATGGTGGAGGAAAAAACCTTGAGAACAAACGGAACATAAGCCAAACTATACTAGATTTATAGCTCAAGCTCCACTTGGACGATTAAAAAATAATAATAATAAGTCTCCTTTCAGGAATTATTATATATATCAAAGAAAAAAAAAAAGAATTACGATATCTAATTATAAAAGTTTATACGTGTTAATGGTCTCAAGGATTTGCGGCAAAGAGTACCAGATTGCATTATCAAAATGTTTTCTCATATACGTGTTGGTCTCAAGGACCCTAGATTATTTTTAGCTTTTAATAAAGCATATTTACATCTCTATAAATGAATTGATTCAAAAAAAAAAAAAAAAAAAAGAATAAAAAAGAAAGAAAGAAAGAAAGGGTTTACTTAGCTTTGGTTCGCAGATGTCGTTGGGAAAGGAAGAGGAGAAGTAATGTTAGGAGAGAGGAGATAGAAAAAAAAAATTGAAATAGTGGGGAAGCGCCATCTGAAATGATGTTTTTAAGTTGGTCATAAACATCGTTTCAAATGGCATCTTACCCTCGTACAAGATGCTTGCAAATGGCTCGAGGAAGCAGCGTTAGCTCTTTCCACCAGCTGTTTTCAGGAAAGCTGTCGCACGCCTGGATGCCGGATGTGACGGGCTCAATCAGTTCCCGGCGCTGCGGCGTCGGATCCGCCGAGAGGTCTCAATATCGTAAGGCGTAGAGCCAAGTGCGTGCATCTTGGTTGGTGTCATCCATTGGACGGACAAGCTCGCCATTCCCCCCGGCTTCGATCATCTGAGCCTAACTTCTGCACCACCGTCTTCGCCGAAGTTTGGCTCCGGAGATGTCCGCATCGAATCCATCGATCTGGTTCTCCAACTCAGCCATCAGGACCGTCGCATGGACTGCAAACCGGGATCATCCGGTGAACAGTCAAGGATCAGAAATCAACTTCTGTTGGAAATTGAAAAGATTCTTCGTATCCCAAGTTATTGGAAATTGAAAAGACTGTTCGTATCCCAAGCTCATCTTGACTTGAAGTTTTTGGAAATTATTATTTAGGGAATTATGTTTACTTATTGTCGCTGGTTTCCATATTAGCTTTAATTATTCTGTTACTTTAAGGGTCTATAAATATTATGTAATCCTTCAGTTTACAATGCAATAGAAAAATTATTCCAAATTTCCTTCTTCCAACATCTGGTATCAGAGCCGGTTGGCTAAGTTGTTCTCGGATAAGATGGCTTCTGTGAGTAGTGCCGGCTTCTGTGAGTAGTGCCGGGAATGTCCAACCTCAACTCCCAAGGTTTGATGGGAAGAATTTTGAGCATTGGAAGATCCAGATGGAGGTGCTGTTCGGTTTTCAGGAGCTGATCGAGATTATTGAAGAAGGATTCGTCGAGCCGGGAGCAGCGGCAGATTCGACAACGGAGAAGCAGAAGACAACAAAAGAAAATCGTAAGAAAGATCGTAAGACTCTCTTTTACATCTTTCAAGCGATAGATTCGTCAATATTTGAAAAAGTGGCGAATTCGAAGACGGCAAAGGAAGCATGAGATACTCTCATCAAAATTTACAAAGGTGTTGAGAAGGTCCAGAAGGTTCGGCTTCAGACTCTTCGTCGACAATACGAGCTCCTTCAGATGGAAAAGTTGGAGTCTATTTCTGACTATTTCTCACGGGTCTTGACTCTTGTCAATCAAATGAAGGCCAATGGTGAGACTATTGGTGATCAACTTATTGTCGAGAAGATCCTTCGGACGCTAACGTTGCAGTTTGAATATATTGTAACTTCCATCGAAGAGTCACGTGACCTCTCTGTTTTGACCATGGATGAGTTGGTTGGCTCTCTACAAATGCATGAGCAACGACTCAAGGACAAGTCCAAGATGGTGGACGCCAAGACGGTGGAGGAGGCTCTACAAAGCCAGTTGGTGTTGCCTGATGACAAGAAGAATCTTTCTACTCAAATGAAAGATAAAAGGCGGCAGGAGAAGCAACCTCGACAACAAAAAGATAAGTCCCATATTCAATGTTTTAATTGTAAAAAGTATGGGCATTATAAATCTGAGTGTCGAAGCAAAAGATCTGGTGGTCAAAAGTTTCATGCTAAAGTAGCAAGTTCTGTCGATAGATTTGATGATGAGTATGATAATGCTCTTTTATTCACGTGTGATGCTTCGATGGAGAACCATAAGAATGTTTGGTATTTAGACACTGGATGCAGTAATCACATGTGTGGTGAAAAGAAGTTATTCTCACATTTCGATGACACCTTTCGTTCGGAGGTGAGGTTCGGGAATGATACAAAATTTCCTATCATGGGAAAGGGAAGCATTAAAATCAAGATAAAAGATGGATCGGTTTCAACCATTTCCAACGTCCATTATGTTCCTGGCCTTCGAGAGAATCTCCTGAGCATAGGACAGTTGTCCGAGCGAGGCTATCGCATAATCATCAAGGATGAGGTTTGCATGATTCATGATGGCAAAGGAGGATTGATTGCGAAGGTAAAAATGGCTCAAAATCGCCTTTTTCCTTTGTATATTAATTATGCTACATCGTGTTTTAGTGCCTCGGTGCAAGATTCTTTATGGCTTTGGCACAAGCGGTTCGGACATGTGAATTTCGACAGCTTGAAGCTGTTGTGTCGAAAGAAGATGGTGCGAGGTATGTCCAAAATTTTTTCTCCAAAGGAGATCTGCGAACCATGCGTCATTGGGAAGAAATCTAGAGAAAGCTTCCCTTCAGGACAATCATGGAGAGCGTTGAAGCCATTGGAGTTAGTTCACTCTGATCTCTGCGGACCGCTCGGTGAATCGAATCGAGGGTACATGTATTTTGTTACCTTCATCGATGACTTTAGCAGAAAAACATGGGTTTATTTCTTGAAGCAGAAGTCCGACACCATCGATGCTTTCAAAGAGTTTAAAGCCTATGTTGAAAACCAAAGTGGGCACAAAATTCGGATTCTTCGAACTGATCGTGGCACAGAATATTTGGTTGGTGATGGTTTCTTCAAGCAATGCGGCATCAAGCATCAATTGACAGCACGATATACTCCTCAACAGAACGGAGTAGCAGAAAGGAAAAACCGCACTATTGTCGATATGGTACGTACTATGCTTCATTCTAAACATTTGCCGAAGCATTTCTGGGCGGAGGCGGTTGCTTGTGCTATTTATTTGTTGAACAGATGTCCCACTAAAGGTCTTGAGTTCAAGACACCGACGGAGGTATGGAGTGGGCGAATCCCTTCAGTTCTTCATCTTCGTGTGTTTGGGTGTATTGCTTATGCCCATGTGCCAAATGAGCTACGTAAGAAGCTTGATGAGAAGAGCGAGAAGTGCATCTTCTTCGGTTACAGCAATGAGACAAAGAGTTATCGATTGTATAATCCAGTAACAAAAAAGGTCATTATCAGTCGAGATGTTACCTTCGACGAGGAAGGAGAGTGGACTTGGAACTCAGAAGAAAAGAAGCAGTTTCGCTTCGTCCTAGATGAGGAGGAGACGGTTCAGCCCGATTCAGATAGTCAATCTGAACCAGTAGCAGCTTCGATGGAACCAGGTTCGATAGCAGGGACTACAACAGCAGTTACTTCATCAAATCCCGTCGAACATCTTACTGAAAGTTCCTCATGTCCACGGAGAGAACGAGTTTTGCCAACTCGTTTAAGGGATTGCATTTTGTCAAAAGATGATGATCCCTCTGATGAAGAAATTATCAATTTTGCTCTTTTTGCAGATTGTCATCCCACAAAGTTTCAGGAGGCTTCCCAAGATGCTGATTGGGTTCGTGCGATGGATGATGAGATCCATGCAATCGAGAAAAATGATACATGGGAGCTCACTTCTCTTCCAGAAGGCAAGAAGTCCATCGGCGTAAAGTGGGTCTATAAGATCAAGTACAAGCCTAATGGTGATGTTGATCGGTTGAAGGCTCGGCTTGTAGTCAAGGGTTACAAACAAAAACCCGGGATTGACTATTTTGAGGTATTTGCTCCGGTTGCGAGGATGGATACTATTCGTATGATTTTTATTTTAGCTGCTCAAAGATGCTGGAAAATACATCAAATGGATGTCAAGTCCGCATTTCTCAATGGCGTACTTGAGGAGGAGGTGTATGTGGATCAACCTGAGGGTTATGTCAAGAAAGGACAAGAGGGCTTTGTCTACAAATTGAAGAAAGCACTTTACGGCCTTAAGCAAGCCCCACGAGCATGGTATACCAGAATTGATTCTTATTTTCTGAATCACGGTTTTACTAGGTGTCCTTATGAGCATACTTTATATGTAAAGATTGGCTTGAACGGTGAGATGCTCATTGTTTGCTTATATGTCGATGATCTCATATTTATTGGAGATTGTCAAGAGATGATTTGTGACTTCAGGGAGGCTATGACTCATGAGTTCGAGATGGCGGACATGGGTCTGATGTATTATTTTCTCGGCCTTGAAGTTACACAATCGAAGGATGGTATTTTTATTTGTCAACAAAAGTATGCCAAGGATATTCTTGAGCGTTTTAAGATGGCTACTTATAAACTAATTAGCACTCCCATGGAGGACAGATTGAAGTTGACAAAAGACGGAAGTGGTTCCGAAGTCGATCCTACTTATTTCAAGAGGCTAGTCGGGAGTCTGAGATATTTGACTTCTACTAGGCCAGATCTTGTTTTTAGTGTTGGAATGATAAGCAGATTTATGGAGATTCCTAGACAATCACATTTGCATGCGGCAAAAAGAATTCTACGATACATTAAAGGTACTATAAATGATGGTGTATTCTATACTGCTTCTAATGTTTTTCAGCTTGTAGGATATACAGAAAGTGATTGGGGAGGTGATATTGGAGAAAGAAAGAGTACTTCCGGATATGTTTTCTCTTTAGGAAATGAAATTTTTTCCTGGTCTTCAAATAAGCAGCAGGTGGTTGCTTTGTCCAATGCTGAAGCGGAATATATAGCAGCGGCTTATTGTGCTACTCAAGTAGTTTGGTTGCGTTCGATGCTTGCTGAGTTACAGCATAAGCAGAAGCATTCGACGATGATTTATTGTGATAACAAGTCAGCAATTGCCCTTGCAAAGAATCCAGTCTTCCATGGAAGAAGCAAGCACATTGATATAAAGTACCACTTCATTCGAGATCTGGTGAAATCTGAGGAGATTGTGCTGCAGTATTGCAAGACGGAAGACCAAGTGGCTGACATGTTCACTAAGCCGTTGAAGTCAGATTCCTTCCTCAAACTCAAGAGACTGATCGGCATGGTCAAGATGACCTCGGTCTAAGGGAGGCTGTTGGAAATTGAAAAGACTCTTCGTATCCCAAGTTATTGAAAATTGAAAAGAGTACTGTTCGTATCCCAAGCTCATCTTGACTTCGAGTTTTTGAAAATTGTTATCTAGGAATTATATTTACTTATTGTTGCTGGTTTCCATATTAGCTTTAATTATTCTGTTACTTTAAGGATCTATAAATATTATGTAATCCTTCAGTTTACAATGCAATAGAAAAACTATTCCAAATTTCCTTCTTCCAACAACTTCCGCAAGGATGGAGGCATCTTTCTAACGGACGCTGATGGCACGGTTGTGTGGAGCGCCAACACAAGTTCGACACAAGCAGACAGTTTGCAGCTGTTGGACACCGGCAATCTTGTCGTGATGGACCCCAAAGGTAACATTCTATGGCAAAGCTTTGATTATCCCACCAATACTCTTCTCCCGACTCAAGCAATTACCAGAACCATACAAGTAGTATCTTCAGCCATTGAAGGATCGCTATCCTCGGGCTACCATAGATTGTGTTTCGACAATAATAATGTCCTCACACTTATATTCGATGGGCCCGAGATTTCCAGCATAAACTGGCCTAACCCTGAAAAAAATCCAATTTACAGCAATAGGACGACAAACAATAACAGCAGGTATGCAGTAGTCATGGATGAGATGGGAAGTTTTGTTTCCAGTAACCTGCTCGATCGGATTCAATGCTTCCGACATGGGTCCTGGAATTTTAAGAAGGTTGACCCTAGATTATGATGGCAATCTAAGGCTTTACAGACTTTAAGCTATGAGTTGTCGCCTACCGTATAATAAATTTTCTTTATGTTTACAGCTAGATTAAGCGATGCTATGCATCTGGTTTATGTACCATGACGTACGTTAGTTTTTGCTGTTTGGATAATATACCTTCTTATGTACTGGTGCTTTAGCGTCGTGAGAAATAAAGATGGCTTAGTTTTCTTGACCTATGACGGCATCTAAAACAAAAGTGCATTCCTAGTAAGCATAAGCCATGGCTTTGCCATCTTGCGAGTGATGGTTGACTATCAAAACTTGTTTCTTTTGTTGCCTAAGTAAATGATGACTGGTACTCTTTGCCGCAAAGAGGAGGTACCGACCGGCATGCATGGGGAGGATGACGTGGTGCTCCCTTCCGAACCTCTTCACGACTCCCTTGTAAGATCCATTAAAGGATCTTCTTTAATAAATATAATGATCAAAATCTTAAATTATTATCTTAAAATAAATAATTTATACATAAAAACATAAACCAAGTATGCATATCTTGATCCATTGATATTCGTTTTTGGTTGACGAGACGAGGAACAAGAGGCTGCGTATGTGTTAACGACAGATTGAGTTTCTCCCTCTTTCCTGATTCTCTTCCTTATCTGTTTTGATGGTCAAACAGACTATATATATATATATATATATATATATATATATATATATAGAGATGACCAATCTGATAATACGATAAATTTTTCTTTAGAGGTTATCAGATAACAACTTTCCAAAATAAATCAATAGAAAATTAGCTTTATTAAACCATCATTATCACTTAATATCTGATAAAATCAGATATCATAATTATCATTTATAATTAATAAATGATAAATCAATCACATGGGCCACATAAAAGAAAATGCTAACATTCTCCCACTTGGCCAATGTGAGATATTAAACATACTGGTTTAATAATCAATCATAATGCGCATAACAGAAGGTAAAATCCTTTATAATATTGGTCAAACATGAAATCATCATTAAGCAAAAACTAATAAGGATCATGGCGGTTGTATGCTATTGTTTTGACGTACTCCCTTTCATATATCACATTACTAGTTCTATACTTAACATGACCTATAATGAGAATTGCAATAAGGTCTAACAATAATGTCTTTATCAAAGACAAATCCTGTTAATATTCTCATAATTCATTTATATATATATGCCAGCATAAGTAAACAGGATCTATAAGTAATTCAGAAACAATAATTAATTAAGCTTAGATTGTCAAATACATAAGGAACTTAAAGCTTTAAACATAACATCACTAATGATTTTCAATAATGCCCATTCTTTCGACATGTTCATGAAATGTCTTTGGCGGCAACCCTTTAGTCAGCGGATCTGCAATTATGAGATTGGTGCTAATATGTTCAATTGACACTCTTTATTTCTGAACTTCTTCTTTAACGGCAAAGTATTTCAATTCCATATGTTTAGCATCCTTTGAATACTTGTCGTTTTTAGAAAAGAAGACTACTGCGAAGTTATCACAATAATTTTTCAGCGGCTTGGCAATACTGTCAACAACCTCAAGTCCTAAAATAAAGTTTCGCAGCCATAAACCATGAATTGTAGCCTCAAAGCATGCCACAAACTTAGCTTTCATAGTGGATGCAGCAATGATAGACTGTGTCACACTTTTTCATGAGATCACTCCTCCAGCTAAAAGGAACAAATAGCCAGATATGGATTTTCTAGTATCAACACATCGAGTAAAATCTGAGTCTGAATATTCCTTTATGCATAAGGAACATAAGAAATTTGTTCCATTTGTTTATGTTCCAATTCATTCTTTAAACATTGCATAAGGCTAAATTTATCTCCCTTCTGAATTGGAACAACACTTGCAGAGCATTTGTTCATGTTGAATTTCTCAAGAACTTTATTAATATATGCCTTCTGAGACAAACATAACTTTCCTTGTGATCTATCATGAAATATTTCGATTCCAATTACATAGGATGCCTCACCCATATCTTTCATTTCAAAGTTCTTAGAGAGAAAATTCTTGGTCTCGTACAATAAGCCAAGGTCATTAGTAGCTAGCAAGATATCATCAACATACAGAATCAAAAATATGATTTTGCTCCCACTGACCTTCAGATATATACACCGATCAATGGTGTTTTCTTTAAATCTAAAGGATGTAATGGTATCATTGAACTTAAGATACCATTGTCGGAAAGCTTGCTTAAGTCCGTATATTGACTTCTTCAGTTTACACACCATGTGTTCCTTTTCTTCAAATAAAAAACCTTCAGATTGGTCCATATAAACCTCTTCATTCAAACTCTCATTTAGAAAGGTGGTTTTCACATCCATTTGATGCAACTCTAAATCATAATGAGCTACTAGTGCCATAATAATTCTAAATGAGTCTTTCTTAGAGACTGGAGAAAAGGTCTCTGTGTAGTTAATGCCACACTTTTGAGTAAAACTTTTGGCAATAAGTTTGGCTTTACAACGTTCAATATTGCCATTTGAGTCGCATTTGGTCTTAAAGACCCATTTACACCCAACTCTTTTATAACCTTGAGGCAATTCAACAAGATCCCAGACTTCATTGTAATCTATTGATTTTAACTCATCTTGCATGACATCTAACCATTTAGATGAATTAGCACTTTGCATGGCTTATGAAAAAGAAACTGGATCATCATTAATACCCAAATCAAAATCTGATTTTGGTAGATAAACTACATAATCATCAGAAATATCGGTTCTTCTTTGTCGCTAAGACCTTCTTAATGCTACTTCATTGGGTTCATTTATTGCAAGTTCATTAGTAATATCATCATTCTGTGGTGTTTGATCATTAATTTGTTGTTCTTGAAAGTTATTAAAAGGTTCAACAACTCTAGGAACAACAACTTGAGAAGAAGTTATAGGTGAAGAAACTTGCACCTTAACTTCTTGAATTTTTACTTTATGTGGTTCCAAACTCCCACTAATTTCATTATTGTCAATGAACCTTGCATTTTTAGATTCAACAATTCTTGTACTATGGTTAGAACAATAAAATTTATACCCTTTTGATCTTTCTGGATAACCAATAAAGAAACCACTGGTTGTTCTTGAGTCCAAATTCTTTTCATGTGGATTGTAAATCTTTACTTCCGCCGGGCAACCCCAAACATGCAAATGCCTCAAAATAGGTTTCCTTCCTGTCCACAGTTCAAAAGGAGTCTTTGGAACTGCCTTACTAGGAACCCTATTTATCAAATACATAACGGTCTTTAAAGCATGCATCCACAATAATGAGGGTAATGATGAATTGCTTAACATACTCCTAACCATGTCCATTAGAGTTCGATTATGCCTTTCTGCAACACCATTTTGTTCTGGTGTTCTAGGCATTGTGTATTGAGTACATATGCCATACTTTTCAAGGAATTTGGCAAATGGACCAGGGCATTGTCCAGATTCATCATACTTTCCATAATATTCACCACCTCTGTCAGACCTAACAATTTTTACTTTTTTATCGAGTTATCTTTCAACCTCATTGATAAATACTTCTAGAACATTTACCGATTGAGATTTTTCATGCAACAAATAGACATAGCCATAACGTGAAAAATCATCAATAAAGGTGATAAAATACTTTTCTCTACCAAAAGATGGAACATCAAAAGGCCCACATATATCGGTGTGTATAATTTTAAGGAGCTGTTTACTTCTTGTGGCACTTTTCTTGATTGTTTATTTTATGTGTTTTTCTTTAATACAATCCACACAAATCCCAAGATTAGTAAAATCTAAATTAGGAAGGATTTCATTCTTTACTAATCTCTCAATTCTTTCTTTGGATATATGACCCAAACGTTTATGCCACAAGTAAGATGATTGTTCATTCACTAAACTACGTTTAGTACCAACATTATGATGCAAGGTTAACAATGTTTCAGCAAAAAGACTATCAAGCTTAAATTTGTACAAACCATCAGAAAGAATACGAAAACCAATAAGATGATTGTGTTTAAACAAACCGAAACATCAATTTCCAAATTTTAAAGAATATCCAACTGAGTCAAGTTTGGATAAAGAAACTAAATTACAAGAAATAGAAGGGACATAAAGTGTTTGAAAAAGGTCTAAATGATGTCCAGTGTCTAGAATCAAATGATAAGTTCCATCAGCTTCAATTGGAGCTTTGACTCTGTTTCCTATTGAGATAAAGTTTTCATTTGGGTTTATGGTTTGGATCATAAGGAATTTCTGCATCGTATTAAAATATAGTGGTACAACTAGTATCAATCCACCAAGTATTATAAGGAACTTGTGTCAGGTTTGATTCGAAATATACAAAAGCCCTAGGTTTACCTTTCTTTTCGAACCATACCTTACATTTCAGGCAATCTTTCTGATAGTGTCCATGCTTTTTCAAAAGTGACACTTATCATCCTTTTGTTCCTTCTTGTGGATTTGAGCAGTTGACCCATTTATCTTTAGTGATCGTTGCTTGCTCTTTCATTTCTTATCTTTCTTTGATTTCTTTCCAACTCCTTGTTGACCCATGAGAGTGATAGAATGATTTCTTATTTCTTAAGTCTTGCTTCCTCTTGAATAAGGATACTTTGTAGTTCATTCACATTCCACTTATCCTTCATAGTGTTATAACTCATGTGAAATGGTCCATACTCCGGAGGCAAGAATTGATAATGAATTACAAAGAAAATTTTCATTCACTTCCAATCCCATAGTCTTTAGTCTTGCTGCTATGTTTATCATCTCAACAACATGCTCATGCATAGTACGAGAACCATCAAACTTAATGTTGGTTAAAGTACTCATCAATGTCCCAGCAAGTGACTTATCAGCAGAGTCAGATTGGGAACGTGCTTCCACAAACTTCATAAATTCCTTAGCACTTTCAGTAACAAGAATTGTGGACTTGATGTTGTTTGCTACAGTCATTCGCATGAACATCAGGCTAAGTTTGTTCGATCTTTCTCAAGTCTTATGGAAAGATCTCTGTTCAGCACTGCTAGAGTTAGTAAGAGCAGTGGGTTTCTCATTTATGAGTGCCAAATCAAGATCCAGAACACCAGATGAAACTGAACTTGTTTGCGCCATTCAGAGAAATTAAGCCCATTAAAGTTTGAACAGACATAGCTTGCGAATGAAGAGAAACAGGAACATATAGAATATGCTCACACATTAATACTTTGAGTAATATATTTAAATAATATTTAGACTCCATCAATTAAACAATAAGTGCATATTGAAGTTCTCCTTTAGGTGATACAACAATATACTATAGTAAACATAATTGATGCTTAATTTTAATTTTACAGACCTGGCAATTATATATACTTAAATTAAATATTTTTGCTATCTTTGGATATGCTAAACATACCTAACCAAGCATATTAATTGACCACATCATGTCCATAGATTATAAAATGACTAGTCAACCTTTGGGCGACCCTTAAATATTTATAATCAATGAACTTCAATATACTCATAACAATTAAAAAATTATGTCATTCATTTATAAGCATCACATAATTATGAGTAATTAAATTATTTAATTAAATTTGATACCTATAAACTTTCAAATTTGGCCACTTTGGTGACTAACAAATCACATAATATAGATATCAAATTTAATTAATGATAATATCATGTGTGAATATAAAAAACTTAAGGTACCCATATAATTTTATTGTAATGTTTTTCAAAACATTAATCTCATAAATATTAGAGAGTAAAACATAAATTTTAGGAGAATCTTCTCGAAAAAGAAATATCCTGGGCTTTCATCTTTTGTTGTTAAGATTAAATTGATGGAATAGTAACATCCTTATCCTTAAATCTGTTGGTCCGAGGTTCAAACCAGGTAACCTTTATTTTATTTTATTTTATTTTTCTTGAATCCCCTTCCCTAAGACGCCTTTCGTTCGTCTCCCTTCATGCACGGGAGACGTCTCCTTTTATAATATGTCTCTCGTGAAGAGAGATTCTTCATGGAAGGGTTTTTTTTTTTTTAAATCCGTGATCGAAATCCCTGGCTTTATAGAACAAAAGGAAGAGGAGACTGTTGCTTGAGATAATCAAAAGAAGAAATCCCACGGTACGCAAGACCCCCCCTTCCCCTTTCCCCTCCACCGCCTTTAATGTTGAAATCCCTCTTCACTGCCTTTCCCTCTTCACCATCTTTAATGCTGGAATCCCATGGTCCAAATCCCACGATTAATTTAGTTGGATTTCGTTGGGATTTCACGTAATTAAAGAGTCTTCGTGAGTCCACAAAGTCCATGTAAGAAAGGGGATTTGGTTGGGATTTCACGAAAGAAAGACGGGTAGATTCCTTAACTTCACGCACCCCTTCCTTCTTTCACGTGGCTGGGTGGTTGAACATGGCTTACGCTGTGTTAACGAGATCCAGACTTCCATAAAGATCTCAGGAAAAAATAAAGAAAAAGAAAGACACGTGAAATGGGGCTTCATTGATTCACAGCATGGAGGGGGTCTTACGTATGATAAAGGAAAGAAGACGTTCGAGCAATAAAAAATTAATTATTTTATTCTTATATATATAAAAATAAGAATCATCAAACATAGATTCATAATAAAAAATTATAAATTCTTTAATCAAGGCTATGATACCACATGTAAGATCCATTAAAGGATCTCTTTAATAAATATAATGGCCAAGATCTTAGAATAAATGATTTTTACATAAAAACATAAATCAAGTATGCATACCCTGATCCATTGATATTCGTTCTTGGTTGACGAGGAACGAGAGGCTGCGTATGTGTTAACGACAGATTAAGTTTCTCCCTCTTTCTTGATTCTCTTCCTTATCTATTTTGATGGTCAAACAGACTATATAGGAGAGAGAGGACCAATCTGATAATACGATAAATTTCTCTTTCCATCAAAGAGAGGTTACAACTTTTCAAAATAAACCAATAGGAAATTAGCTTTATTAAACAATCATTATCACTTAAATTTAAATATCTGATAAAATCAGATATCATAATTATCATTTAGAATTAATAAATGATAAGTCAATCACGTGGGCCACATAAAAAGAAATGCTAACATCCCTTCCTGATGATGCCAAGTCACTTTCTTCAAGCGTCGAAAAATAGACGTCCTCCTCGCCGGACTCCTACAAGAAAAGTCCTCGGAGACCGGATGCTCCAGTGGGGACCCTCCGATGCTCAAGTTAGTCACTTGGGAATAGATGAGAACTGTCTAGCCAAAGAAAGCTAGACAGTTTGGGCTTTACTAGTAAGAAGAAGCTAGACAAACCAGAGTTGATGGATCCTTACTTACAGCGTGAGCACCTACTTTTATACCGGTTCGAGGATACACCCTTCCATTCTCAAAGATTGCTGATTTCAAGGTACCCCCGTTCAATAACGGACAAAAGATGAGGCTGACCGTGACAGATCGTACTATCGTCGTGCATGTCGGAGGTGTCCTGCGTTACTTGTCAGTGCGGCCTCACAGGTGTCTCGCATTGGTGATTGTACATGGTGCGTGCCACCACCGGATGTGACTGCGCATAGTTGCGGGCAGGTGGTAAACCGTATGCTGTAACGGGGCATGGCCATGCACGGTGACAGACGTACGATGGACCATACGCCGTTATGAGGTATGGCCACACCCTGCTGTGGATGTGCGGTGGATTATGTGGGTATGCCAGGTGGCCCGAGGTGGTGGCCTGAGGCCGAGAGCAGAACTCAAGGCCAAGCACTGTTCATGCAGATCGAGACCGAGGGGGTCTCGGGGGTTGAGATACTGTTCATGAGGCCCGGGAGCGGTGGCTTGAGGCCGAGAGCGAAACTCAAGGCCAAGCACTGTTCATGTAGACTGAGACCGAGGGGGTCTCGGGGTTGAGATACTGTTCATAAGGCCCGAGAGCGGTGGCTTGAAGCCGAGAGCAGAACTCGAGGCCAAGCACTATTCATGTAGACCGAGACCGAGGGGGTCTCGGGGGTTGAGATACTGTTCATGAGGCCCAGGAGCGGTGGCTTGAGGCCGAGACCGAGAAGGGGGCTCAGGAGGCTGAGAGGGCCTCCATCATCTGCCGTTATCATTTATTCTGACAGCGTTGGATCAGCCATATCAGATGCCCCCTCACTCCTGAGGCAGAGCGGGCCTACCCCAGTAAGGCGAAAGGGGTATCACCTCCCAAGTGGTTGATCCCCGCCCTCGGCGAACCGCCCCCGGACACGTGTCTCTGGGCACTGCAATGACTTTATGCGGGCATCAAGGGGGATCCTTACTTACAGCGTGAGCGTCTACTTTTATACCTGTTCGAGGATACACCCTTCATTCTCGAAGATTGCTGATTTCAAGGTGCCCCCGTTCAATAACGGACAAAAGATGAGGCTGACCGTGACAGATCGTACTATCATCATACATATCGAAGGTGTCCTGCGTTACTTGTCAGTGCGGCCTCACAAGTGTCTCGCATTGGTGATTGTACGTGGTGCGTGCCACCATCAGATGTGACCGCGCATAGTTGTGGGCAGATGGTGAACCGTACGCTGTAACGGGGCATGGCCATGCACGGTGACAGACGTACGATGGACCATACGCCGTTATGAGGTATGGCCACACCCTGCTGTGGATGTGTGGCGGATTATGTGGGTATGCCAAGTGGCCCGGGGTGGTGGCCTGAGGCCGAGAGCAGAACTCGAGGCTAAGCACTGTTCATGCAGACCAAGACCGAGGGGGTCTCGGGGGTTGAGATACTGTTCATGAGGCTCGGGAGCAGTGGCTTGAGGCCGAGAGCAAAACTCGAGGCCAAGCACTATTCATGCAGACCGAGACCGAGGGGGTCTCGGGGGTTGAGATACTGTTCATGAGGCCCGGGAGCGGTGGCTTGAGGTCGAGAGCGGAACTCGAGGCCAAGCACTGTTAATGCAGATCGAGACCGAGGGGGTCTCGGGGGTTGAGATACTGTTCATGAGGCCTGGGAGCGGTGGCTTGAGGCCGAGACCAAGAGGGGGGCTCAGGAGGCCGAGAGGGCCTCTGTCAGCTGCTGTTATCATTTATTCTGACGGCGTTGGATTAGCCATATCAGATGCCCCCTCATCCCTGAGGCGGAGCGGGCCTACCTCAGTAAGTCGAAAGGGGTGTCACCTCCCAAGTGGCTGATTCCCGCCCTAGGCGAACCGCCCCTGGACACGTGTCTCTGGGCACTGCAATGACTTTATGCGGGCGTCAAGGGGGATGTGAAAGGGCGGCCACTACTATCCACCCGATCCGTAGCGATCGTCCTTGAGGCAAGGTTGATCCTTCGAAGTCCGTGCGAAAAGTGGCGCCATCATTACCCATCATAATGATGACGTTAGTGGTATCTCATCGTTGGCCGGAAGCATATCGTATTACGCACCGAGCGATCATCGAGGCAGCCCAGCCTACGGTGAGAGTCCACGCATCCGACGAGACAAGGCGGGATAATTCAAAATTCAATAAAACTCGGGTGGAGGGTTGAATCTGGCCATATTGCTCCTGCTACCATTATCTTCTTCCCCTGACTCCCTGACCTTTTGCCCCCTGGTCTTCTCTGCAATCTGAGATTCTACGCACGCCATTTTCTTCCCCAGGTCAGCTCTTCGTCTCTTCTAGACCTCTCTATTCCTTCTTCCCATGATGAGCTCCCAGTCCTGGACCTCGGAGGATGATTCGGAGGATCATCCTTCGCCTAGGAGGCTTCATGCTTCTCCTTCTTCTCCCCCTCCCCTTCACCTCCTCTTGAGTGGTCCTCTGATTCGGAGGACCGCATCTCCCTGGCCCAGTGGTAGGTCGCCGGGGAGGCTCCCACAGGAAGGCATCCGGCGGCGGCTGGCGTAGCCCCATCAAGGAGACGCCAGGCAGAGGCCGGCACTTCCTCGTGGGTGGAGGCGGAATCCCCGGAAGGGGTCGCCTCCACGGTGACAGGCCAGGATTTGGCGAACATCTGGGCCCGTTACCAAATCCTCCGGGATGTCAGGCTCTATCTCCCGACTCCCGATGATAGAGTGATCTCGTCTCGACCGGGCCGAGTGGCCATTTACGAGATTTCCCTGAGGGTGGGCCTTCGCTAACCCCTTCCTCCTTTTTTCGTAAACCTCTTTGACTACTACTCCTTGACCCCCTCTCAGTTGGTCCCGAACTCCCTTTGAGTCGTTAGTACCTTCATCGTCCTTTGCCATCATCTCCATATTACCCCTCGAGTCTCTCTTTTTCGCTCTTTTTACATCCTCCGGGCTCAGAAGGGTTGGTGGCTGTTTCAGCCCCGACCCGGCCGAGTCCTTAAGCTCCTTCTTCCTACTTCCATCAAGGGGTGGAAATCCCGATTATTTTTTGCCAATCTTGATCATGTTAAGCCCCGGTGGGAGGACCCCAACCTTCGAGGTAACATGAATTCCACTGTCCATCTCGGAGACAAGGAAGCATTGGGCAGAGACCACCAGGGAAAAAATGATCTTCTCGGTTCTAGAATATATGGTCTCGACATCATGAAGTACCTTGCTGGTGTAGTAGACCGGCCTCTATACTCCGTCGGCATCCATGCGCATGAGCACAGAACTGACGGCCTCTGGGGAGGCCACAAGGTATAAAAATAGTTCTTCTCCGCCCCTTGGCTTGGACAACAGTGGGGGTGTGGATAGAAAATGCTTCAACTCTTCAAAGGTATCCTGACACTCCTTTATCCACTCGAAGCTATTGACCTTGCGCAGTGCCTTAAAGAAGGGCAGGCACGTTTCTGCCGATCTTGACATGAAACGACTCAAGGCCGCCACCCTCCTGGTTAGGCGTTGCACCTCCTTCTTATTAGCTGGGGGCCTCATATCCAAGATAGCCCGGATCTTGTTGGGATTAGCCTCGATCCCCCGCTGGGTCACCATAAAGCCCAGAAATTTGCCTGCCGCCACCCAAAGGTACACTTGCGGGGATTCAGCTTCATCCGGTACAGACGTAGGTTGTTGAAGGTCTCTGCAAGATCGGCGACGTGGTCAGCAGCACTGGTGCTCTTGGTCAGCATATCGTCCACATACGCCTCCATGTTATGCCCGATCTGGTCCTCAAAGACCTTATTCATCAACCTTTGATAAGTGGCTCCGGCGTACTTCAACCCAAACGGCATCACCTTGTAGCAGTAAATCCCTTTTTCAGTAACAAAGGAGGTGGCTTCTTCATCAGCTGGGTTCATCCTGATTTGGTTGTACCCCGAAAATGCATCCATGAAGCTAAGAGTTTTGTGCCCGGACGTGGCATCTACTAGCTGGTCGATCCGGGGCAGTGGGAAGCTGTCCTTGGGGCACACCTTCTTGAGATCGGTGAAGTCCATACACATCCTCCAGCACTCACTGGCCTTGCGAACCATCACGACATTCGCCAACCAGTCAGGGTAGTGTACCTCACGGATGTGACCGGCTGCCAACAACTTTCGCACCTCCTCATCCACAGCCTTTTGCCTGTCAGGAGCGAAGCTCCTCTTCTTTTGCCTAATGGGTCGGCACTTCAGCTTGATGTTGAGCCGGTGGGTAATCACTTCATCCGAAATGCCGGGAATATCGGACGCCGACCAGGCAAAGACATCATCGTAGCCCGCAAGAAAGAGAGGAGCTGGTCACGGGCCTCTTCTGGGAGTAGGGCTCCAATCTGAATTGTCTTTGTTGGGTCCTCCCCAAGAGGGAAAGCAAGCAGGCGTTCAGCCGGCTCTCCTCTTCTCTCCAGGTCCCGGGGTCCATCGCCTCCGGTGCAGGTGCAGGCACCACCCCCTATGGACAGGGGCCATGTGGTAGCAAAGCGGGGGCGGGTTCTGCTCCCCCGCATCTCCTCGACTCCTTTCCCGTGGAAAACCTTACGAGGAGTCGCTTAGTAGATATGACAGCGTCCAAAAGGTTGAGCCCAGGCCTCCCGAGGATTGCATTATAGGCGAGGGGCACTCGGACCACCAGGAAGTTCATAAAGACTGTGCTTTGGTGCGGGGTTGTGCCAGCTATGACAGGAAGACTGATCTCCCCCTCGACCTTCACGGAGTCCCCAGTGAACCCCATCAGGGGCGTGGCGACGGGCTGGAGCAGGTCAGGCGACAGGTTCATGCGAACAAAAGCATCATAATACAAAACATCCACTGAGCTCCCACTATCAACCAGAATTCTTTTTACAGGATGCTTAGCAATCGTCATGGACACGATGATGCTATCATCATTTTCATTCACCACCCCCTCTAAGTCCTTTTTAGAAAAAGGGATTACAGGATCTAACTCCCCCTCCCCTCTCGGCCTCTTGGGCGGGCTGGCTACCCCCCAGGAAATCATCGCCACCGTTTTCTCAGTTGGAGTGTTATCGATCATATGCGGCGGAGGCACTGATGGACCAGGAGTATCCGGGTTGTTCCTTCGAACGAACTTCCCTAGATGGCCACGCTAGATAAGATCCTCTATCGCCTTCTTCAGCTGGTGACAGTCGTCGGCGTCGTGGCCATGGTCCCGGTGATAACGACAGTAGAGGTTCTTGTTGTGGGGGATCTTTGGGTTCATCGGAGGTAGGCGTTGAAGATAAGACTCGCCCTCGATCTCGAGCAAGATGTGTGATACAGGGGCGAGCAGTGGAGTGTAGGGTCCATCTCTCTGTGCAAGAACTCGAGGACGGTTGTCTGGTGGGCGAGGAGGCTCGGGCTTCCTGGGTCGAACTTCAACAGGCTCAGGGTGGGCTGGCTTGTTGAGAGCACTCCCGCTTGCCTCGCGCCAAGAGGAATCAGCCTCATCGGCACGGATATATTTTTGGGCTCGGGTCAAAAGTTTGGTGTAAGAATCAGGCTGCTTCTTGTCCAGGGAGTACGCGAAGCGAGACGGATGAAGCCCTTGCTTCAAGGCCAAAGTGGCCACTGAGTCTTCAAGATTGTAAACCTCCATGGCTGCCTCCTTGAACCGGGCAACGTAATCTCGCAAGGACTTGCCGCTCTTCTGCTGGACAGTGAAGAGGCTGTCAGCTACTCTTGGAATCTTCCTGCAGGCGTCAAAATGGGCCAAGAAGGCTCTCTCCAGCTGCTGGAAAGAATCAATACTCCGTGGTGGTAGGCGGGAGTACCAAGCTCGGGAAGCCTTCTTCAAGGTGGCAGGGAAGGAGATGCACATAAGCGAGTCGGTGGCTCCCTGGACCTGCATGAGAACCTTGTAACTTTTTAGGTGGTCCAGGGGGTCCGTGGTCCCGTCATATGGGTTCAGCTGGGGGAGGCGAAACCGGATGGAAATGGGCTCTTCCATGATGTGGCAGGACAGCGGAGGCCGGCTGTCATAGTCCGCCTCTGGCAGGTGAGTGATTCGGCTGAGTTCCTCCAATCGCTGGTTATACTCGTCGAGTCGATGCTCGGCTCGACGGGCTATCCTGCCATCGAAAGACCCCTCCCAGAAGATTCTGAGGACGGGGAAGGGTGATGGCGATGTCGGCGAGGGCGCTCTGCCTCCTTCCCATGCCGCCGCTTGGAAGAAACACTGGCGTGGTGAGAAGGCGATCGGGGTCTCTTAGAGGCTCCCCGGTGACGAGGTTTGGGCGAAGCACGATGGTGACGAGCCTCCAGTACTGGCGATCTTCTTCGGAAGGAATGCTGGCTGGGTTGCACCACCCTCGGAACCGATGGATGTGGCTCCGACTACTGCAGGGCCGTCTGCTGGTGCTGTAGGCCTTGCACCGCCGCCGCCAAGGATTGGACTTGCGTGGCTAGGACGGCGAACCGGTCTTCCTGGAGCTGTTGGGGAGGAGGCGCAGGGACGTCGACCGGAGGAGCGGAAGGTCCAGCTTCCTAGGAACGCGGTGGTGCCGGGACATCGGCCGGGAGAGCTGAGGGGGCAACCGCCAACCGATCAACTTCTTGGCACTGCCCCCCAGCGCAACTGACAGAGATCCCTTTCGCATGGGTTGCCACCATGGCTCAAGAGCTTGGGGAGAGATATTGCAGATTGCTGGTTCGACGTCTTTCTCTTTACGTCCCCCTACATGGTGCGCCAATCTGATGACGCCAAGTCACTTTCTTCAAGCATCGGGGAAACGGACGTCCTTCTCACCGGACTCCTATAAGAAAAGTTCCCAGAGACCAGATGCTTCGGTGGGGACCCTTCGACGCTCAAGTTAGTCACTTAGGAACAGATGAGAACTGTCTAGCCGAAGAAAGCTAGACAGTTTGGGCTTTACTAGTAAGAAGAAGCTAGAAAAACCAGAGTTGATGGATCCTTAATTACAGCGTGAGCGCATGCTTTTATACCTGTTCGAGAATACACCCTTTCATTCTCGAAGATTACTATTTTCAAGGTGTCGTTATCGTTTATTCTAACGGCATTGGATCAGCCATATCACTTCTCTTCCATGAGCGGCGGCGGAGTGCAGACATAAGCCGATGGCTTGTCGAGGTCGGGCGGCTGGAGTAATGAAGGATTGTCTGGGAGGACTGCGGAAAGTACCTGGAGCTGGCCATGGGAGATGTTCTCGAGAAGGGGAGGGGCCCAAGGCCTCGAGACAACGGAGGCGGCAAAGGTGGAGGAGGAGGGGGAGCGCTCGGCGGCGACGAGGGCGAGGACGGAGGGGTGGGGGCGATTGACGGTCCGGCGGATGGCCGAGGGGAAGTCAGAGATAACCTGGCCCGCGTCGGAGAGGACCTCGGCCTCACGGAGGTCTAGGACGGGGTCAGAGGCCGGATTGTTGACCTGGGAATCATGGTCGTCATCCATCCTCCTCCTCGGCGATGGCGGCAGCCTCCTCCTCGTCGTCGTCGCGCGGCTTCTGGCACTTGGAGTTGCCGTCTCGTTTCCTCTTCCGCCATTTTAGTCGCGAATCTACCATAGGTGCAAGGGTATAAGAACCATTTTCTGATGTACGACCAACCTACTCGATACAGGTTCCATCAGCAGTAATACATTGCCTGTAGAATAAAAAAAAAAAATGCTAGCGTATACATAAAAATTTAAGCTGATAAAACAGAGGCAAGCCATGCCCAAGCAACGTTAGGTCACCCCACCATATAAACGAAATGGCAAGCTCAATTACGCTAATCATGGTGATCCCTTTTTTCCCAGAACAACGGAAAATTGCTAGCACACGTATAAAGAAGTGTAAAGCAAGTATAGACAAGCCACGCTCAACTAATTTTAGCTCACAACCAGCAAAGGGTGAATCGTAGTTCACGTTATAAAAGAAACGACACAGCCCAATAATACTAGTTATAATTCTCCTTTCTACCACAACCATGAATCAAGATCGATTTTGTTTATCCTTTTGCCACGCACTCTTAATATAAACCACTGAAACCTCAAAGCTGCTTCAGAAATAAATGCCCGCTCTGATTGAACAAAAACTGTCTGTACTCATAAACTTGGTCTCTAGTAACACAGAAATGCCTTTTCTGCCAACAACATTGTTAGTTAAGATATGTAGAAAATCAAAAAAGAAAAAAAAAAATTATGGCACTTGCTAGAAAGTTTAAGAGTATGAGAACAGGAAACTATCAGATTGCTGTAGAAGAGATATCATCATTGAATGACAATTATAGATGGTAAAAGAGTATAAGCAAGGAAGTCAGATACCTTCTAAACCAAAATTTGTTTAAGATGCAAAAGCCGAGCTTCCAGGAGGAGGAAGTGCAACAACTTTCCCTATTGCAATTGTTTTCCCTGTAAAAGCACAAACCATGCCAGTGACTGTTACCATTTCCACAACAGCATCATCAATCAAGAATTATAACAGAAATTGATTGCATAAAAAAATTTTCTTTATCTTCATCCCGTTAGAAAGAAAATTTTTTCCATACTCATCCTGTTCAGGATGAATCCCCATAGAGAGAGAAAGAAAAATTTTGCTTTTACTACGGTTGACACCGTCTCTTGTATTTATTCTTACAAATATCAACCCAAAGTAGTTTGTTTTCATGTGCTATAAAGTTACAACCCAATCTAGACGCCCTTAAGGCCAACCTGCACCCTGCCACCAGTTGGCAAATGCCAGAATAACCACTCCAACAAAAACGGCAGTAGAGACAAAGGACTGCACAACCAGTGGCAGGGGTGCTTGCTTTGGAGAAGGGATTAAATGAGTGCCCAGAATCCGCTGGGAATTAAGTTGGTGGATGACAAGAGAGATGCACTTCCATGTCGGTCTCTTTTCTGGTCAGGGGTAGCAGCGGTGGAGGGCGGTTCTTGGAATAGTGTCAGGTTATTCTAAAGGAGAAAAGAAGAAAAACAAAGCAGGGGCAGAGCGCCGTCTTTCTTTTCTCTTCGTTTCCTTTTGGTGTTAGTTAATTGAATCCTCATCTCCTCTTGTTGGTATTTTCTTCCACCTTCTCCTCCTCTTTTTCTGTAGTCCTCAGTAGAAAAAAAAAAGGTTGAGACTCTATCAGTGATTTCAATTTACTTAGTTAACTGGACTCTATGTGTAAAACTAAGAAAGATAGAGAACTAAGAATTAAGAACCTAAAGATTATGAGCAAAGCTCTTTTTGTAAAGTGGGCTTGGAAACTCACTAGTGGGACATTTTCTTTGTGAAAAAATCATATCAATCAAGCTTATTATTCTAAAAAAAGGTTAGGGATCCAAGTTAAAAAAGTCTCCTATGTATTTTCAACAATTTAAAAATATGTCAACTGGTCTTTTTAAAGATGTTGGAATTATACTTCCTTTAGATGGAAAAATGGAGACTAATCCACTTTTGGGAGGATACTTTAATTTGCACCACTCATATTTGTAACCTCCTTCTAGATCTCTTTCTTAGGACTCTCAAGCCAAATATTATAGTAAGAAAATGCTGAAGTTGGAGATCCTTGAGATAGAATATTAAATTCTTAGGATCCCTTTCCTTCACATAGTAGGAGCAACTAACTGATCTTCTTGATATAGTCTTATCTATTAGGCTTAATAAGATCATGAATACCTCTATTTGAAAACGTAATTATGATGGTACTTTATTCGTTAACTCTTTCTATAACTTCCTAAATTATGAGAGTATTTTTTGGCCATATTTCATAACGGTATCGAAGGCTTTTGTTCTGATAAAACTAAAGGTGTTTTCTTTTCTTGCCTTTTAAGTATGAGCGTCACACAGGTGAGATGTTAGGAAAAAAAGGCAGTCCATTAGCGCAAAATGCCCTTATGGTGGAGCTTAGTCAGAATTTACCTCTCATCTTTTACTTCGATGCATTTTTCTAAAAAAAAGTATATGCTATAGCGATAAATCAATACTAATTTCTCATAAGGCCAAGAAGTCGACATAACCTCTAGGCAACATAGAATTGTGGGCTAGCCTATAATAATCGACTCTTAATGCCAATACGGTGACATATTTGGGAGAAAATAAATATTAAAATTTTTATATTTTAATCCACTTTAGTAGCAATTATTTCTTTAAAAACATTATATTGCTATACAACTCTTAAAGTTCTATCCTTTTTAACAATATTGATGCCTCGTAATCAAGCCAAATTCTCTCATTTTTAGTTAATTTTTTTAAAATCATTTTTCTCTGTATTCTTTCCTTCTTTTTCTCTCTATAGCTAAGTAGTTAGCTTCTCTTCTCTTCTCTTTTCTTTTCTTTTTTTGATACAGATGGGTGATCACACTAATCTAGGGTGAGTTAGATCCAAAATATCAGAATACAAAATTTGGATAAGGACAAGAGGGTAAAGGTCACCTTGCTTTTAATATCAAAAACCTAAGTGGTCAGCCACTCTGGCGGCAATCCAATCAGCCGCTGAGTTGGCTTCACGGTAAATATGGTGAATCTGGGCATTGTAAACACCCTGTAGAAGAGCTCAAATGTCGCACAGCATGTGATAGAAGGCAACTGGTCCCTGGAATCCTGACAGAGCTAGCGGATAACCATAATAGAATCCCCTCAATAATGAGACTGCGGGCACCCAGGCTGCGAATAGCACAGAAAATACCAGCCCGGATAGCATACAGCTCAGAAAGAGTCACCAAGGAGTCTAAAAGGCCAAACCCTCCAGCTGCCAACATCACACCATCCGACCCACGAATCACAAAAGCAGATCCAACACATTTATCATGAACACTTCCGTCAATGTTGATTTTGACAAACCCTAGAGGTGAGGGCTCCCAAGATATGAAGATGTGCGCCGGTGGGATGCCAAAGCAGCAGGGGAGTCCCAGAGGCCAGGGCTAGCAGAATCAAGAGCTCTCTGATGGGAAGTAAACTCAGTAGCTAAGGAGAAAGCAGTCCTGACTACCCTGTGAGAAGGAGCAGTCTCATCAGTGAACACGATCCGGTTCCGAAATAACCAGATCTGATAATCTATATAAGTCATCGTGGAAACCTGCTGATGGATACCCCTCCCCATATCCTATCTAAGGAGGCTCAAGAACGAGATACACTGGGAAGAAGCACCAAGAGCCCAAGGGTGGTCACCAGAGAGCCTCCAAATCTGTCTTGCTCTAGTATAAGTGAAGATAGCATGATCAATCATCTCCTCCTTCAGACCACATAACAGACATGTCGGTTGGATGCTCAAACATCTCATAGAGAGCAGGAAGCAGGTAGGAAGAATGTCCCATGCAAGCTTCCAAATAAAAAGTCTCATCCTAGGGTGGATGGGATGACGCCAGATCCATGCCAAGTCCATCGATAGGTGAGACTGAGGCCTGTAGATCTTCAAGAGGTCCCTAATAGAAGCATAAGACAGCGAAGATCTCCTCCACACCCTGATGTCAGAAGTGGGGCCTGAAACAAGGGGAATAGCTAGGATGCACCGGTAGAGTTTGTTCCCAAAAAAAATGGATACCATAGAGGAAGACCAGGCAATATGATCTTGAGAAAGTAACTTAGTGACACGCATTCCAGAAGGAATATCAGTACAAACAAAAGTCGATCATCGAGATAAGGGGAGGTATGCAATCCACGTATCTCGAACAATATCCATAGAGGCTCCATCTCCAATCATCCATGAGATGCTGTTCAAAATAGCCAGAGCATGCCAGCAAACCTCTTTCTAGAAAAAGGAGTGCCCATGAGTAGACTGAGGAGGAATGGAAGAATCCTAGTCACCATATTTGGTACGCATGAAGGAACTCCACAAAATATGTGGATTAAGCAGGAATCACATGGCATGCCTAGCAATCAAAGCCTTTCTCCTAACAATAGGGACTGAATTCCAAGCCCTCCCTTACTAATCGGCAGATAGACAGTATCTTAAGCCAGAAGGTGGATACCATGACCATCCTGCATCGAGGCCTAGAGAAAATCCTAGAAGTACCTCTTAATCTTTCTTAGACAAGTCAATAGGATAGCAACATTAGATAATAGATAGAAAGGAAGAGTAGAGAGCATCGAGCGTAAAAGAGTAATCTTTGTCATTATAGACAATCCAGTAACTTGTCACCCATCCAAAACTTCATGGCCTGTCTTCCGGTGATAGGTATCTCAAGATAGGTTATCTGTGGCCGCTTCTATTTTCTTTTCTTTGCCTGTATTCTTCCCTTCATTGTTTCACGAATCGGAATGCATGACATGATCAGTCTAGCCCCCCTTTATCTGCTTATTATGTGACCTTGGACATAACCGTCAGTCCTGAATCGCACGGTGGAATTCTTAAGTAGATCAAAATATCACGCTGCTTGGAATTCTCTCTCTCTCGCATGGATCGCAAGAGGAAGAGACCAACTCCCAGCGTCCGACCCCAACCCCACCACAATCTCTTCCTCCACCACCATTGCCACCGGCCATACCGCCACGGCCTCCCTTCTTCCATCCTTTGCCCTCCCTTCTACCCCATCAACCACCCAGCCTATCCTGTTGGTACGCATTAATCCGCCTTCATCCTCGGCCTTAGCAATCGCCACCACCCTACCTCGCTCCCGGCCCCACCCCTATCCATTCAGGAAACCCATCAAGCACAACACATTTTTGATAACTCAGTCGGAACCAGCACCATCGCCGACTCCACCGGCTCATCGACCGCACCCTCTGAGTCGGCCGTGAGCATGAGCACTGTGATGCCCCTCCCAATAGTCCCACATTGAGAAATTAGGAATTAGTTGAGTGGTTTATAACCGGTTAAGCAAAAAGGATAAGGCACCAATTGGATCCCTTTTTGGGCTGTGGTGGCCCAAGTTGGTATGAACCTTGTCCGTCTTGTTTTCTTGTAACGAAACAGGCACGTGGGCCCGGGTCGTTACAATATGGTATCAGAGCCATGCACCAGTCAAAAGTACAGGAGCTAAGTGCGACACAGAACAAAGTGCTACATCCATGGTAGATGGGAGCCACCTCTTGAACCTGTGGGGGCTACCTCTAGAATCCTGCCTGCCTGGTGGTTGTGATCAATTGCCCCTGACGACGAGGACGTCGCCTCTGTAAGGAGGGTAGATTGTGATGCCCCTCCCAATAGTCCCACATTGAAAAATTAGGAATTGGTTGAGTGGTTTATAACCGGTTAAGCAAGAAGGACAAGGCACCAATTGGATCTCTTTTTGGGCTGTGATGGCCCAAGTTGGTGTGGACCTTGTTCGTTTTGCTTTTTTGTAACGAAACAGGCCCGTGGGCCCGGGTCGTTACAAGCACTCTGCTAGAAATCCTACCCATCACGAATGAGTAAATAAGGTGGGATATTGGAAGTGGTGATGGCCAAGGAGGTGGAGTTTGTGTTTGAATGACAAGCTTAATTACGAGGTAGAGGTTCACAAGGTAATTAATTAGATACTGTTGTTTGTTGTCTGTTGTTCCATCGCATGGATCGGAGTTTGTTTCTTTTCTTTGGTCATCCGGCTGAGTAATGAGACATCGACCGATCTTGTTCTTTATCTTGGGATATAGAGTAGTTGTTCTTCAAGAAACATTTCGTACTCTTCATAAATTACCCAAAATTTTTCTTGTTATAAATTTGTTACTAAAATCCCTTGGAGACGATGAAAGCATTCCTGTCAAATGCGCACGCGCCAGCGAATTTTTGGGACGCGACTAATTTTTCCCGCTGATTATACGTCCGTATAAAAATTTTATGCACGTGGTCGCACTAAGGTCAGCCACGTAACGCACTATTATTTTTTTTTTTTTTAAAAATATTATGTTCTAAACATTTTATTAAATAGATTTAGTTAAAATAGGCATCATCTTAATGTGAACATATAAATTAGTTGATGCAATGACACATCAGATATTTTATTAATTTTAATTAATTTTTTAAAAGATTAAAAATATAATATTTTTAAAAGTTTAAGAATTAAAAATAGATTATCATGAAAATTTGTTCAACCTTTAACTCATTTTATTTAGCATTAATATTCTTTGTACCTTTTTTCTTGGTCCACCAAACAACTGTGATTCAAATCTCTCCGCTTGCTTGCGTTCTCTCCCGTTGTTAACATTCACTCGTTCCTTCTATATTGGATCCCAATTCGGTCTAACTTTACTTCCTGGGAAAGAAATATGAAATACATGTTGATCCGAGATGGAGTATTAAATGTCTTGAAAAATACTAAATCAAAACTGAGCAATGACCAAACTGTAGATGGAAAAATAAAATAAAAAAAATTGTAGATGATAATTTAATTGCTAAGTCATCGATGTTAAAATATTAACATTTATGCAAGATGGCTTAATTAGATTATTTAAAGAATATGAAAATGCATTAATTAGTGTGATCCCTTGTAATTAAAAGGTTATTAATGTTGAAGAATTTTATAAACACATTGGTATAATAGGACTTAGTAATTTAATATATTGATAGGAAGTTGCTGACTTTTCCTTCCTTCAATCAAAAAGACATCATGGGACCTAGAAATATTTAATATCATGGGACCTAGAAATATTTAAGTAAAGATATGAAATTTATGTTTAGAACTATATTCGCAAGACATATAAAACGTGAAGCCTGATTTGACTATGATAGATAAGTTGGCATCAACATGTTAAATCCTAAGCAATTTGATAAAAATTATGCTTGAAGGCATATCCAATAAACATGTAAAATCTGAAGTTTGATTTAGCTATAATTTTAAGTAGGTTTAAACATGTTAAACCCTAATGAGCTTGATGAAAATTATGCTTGGAGATATATTTATTACTTATTAGACATATAAAACCTCTGATTTGATTATGAAGGATAAATTGATCTAAACTTGTCCAACCTTAAACAACTTGATGTTCATGCATATTGATAACAATAAGAGAAATTTTGACTTTCAATAGGAGATATTGGACGTCATGAAACCACGTGGCCAAATGAGATGGAAGGATGCTAATAGATCAACATAACTTTTATCTTTGGTACGGTATCCAAATGTTAGAAGAACTCTATTTGTAAAAGAACTTTTGGATGAATATAGAATAATCAAAACTCATTCTTATACATCTATATTCTTGTTAAGGGCATCATAGTGATACCTTATCTTACAGCGTTTCCAATTTCTCAAAATCCTTATAATTGAAATACTAGTTTGGTGTATCATTTACTTTATGAAAGCCTATATGTAAGAAGCATTCAATATGGTATTTAGTTAAAAAAAAAAAACTTTGATTTACATTAAATAGTATTCAATAGAAGTTTATGAAGAAATAAGGATAAAGATAAAAATAAAAGAATAGAATACTTAATTTTTATTATATATTAAGTATGTATGTGCATATATATGTATGTATGTGTATGTCTATGCACATGCATACGATCAAGTTGATCAGAACACTACAAGACTTTGATTTAAATACTACATTGGATCATAATTCTGGGCTAGATTGAATCATGCGGCACAGGCTAGATGTACACAAATATATATATATATATATAACTGAAAAAGGATTTACGAAGATATTAAGAAAATATTAAATAAGATATTATTACATAATACTATCAAGAACACTGCAAATCAAGCAGATCATTCAAGATATTGCAAATCAGTCTAAGATTTCTATAAATCAACTAAAGATTTCTATAAATCTAGATAGACCTGATGTGAAAACTTGAAGAACGACGGACAACAACTACAGAAAGGAACTTTATATTTCACTGGAAGTGGAGAAACTTATATTGAAATCAGAATGGATAAATGACACGACACGCTCAGTTTTGGAGAATTATGCACCAAATTTACAATGGTGCATCCATGCCAAACAATATAATTTCATATATGCGTGTGCCATCTCATGCTCAGTCTGACAAGGATGACCAGACCTTAGGCCATCTTCTAAATTAAAGTAGAAAAGTCATGCTTATCTTCCCTATCTAGATCACATTCCCATCGTATTAGAGTTCGCCCTGAACTTGTTATCAGATACCAGCCAATTGATTTTCAGACCATGACAAGTGGGACGTTAAAACCTGCAGTTGCTAGCTCACTTCAGCAGAGCAACAGATCTTAAATTTGAGTTTCATAGGCATGAACAAGTTCAGTGGAAAACAAATATACAAATTTCAGCCAAGCATCTTGCACATACTTTTTAATGCGTCTCAATAAAGAGAGTAGAACAAGCAAAGGGAAACTCAATAAGAACAGGAAAATAACTTGAAAAACAAAACAGGTTCATCATGTAAAGTATACAAACAAACAAAAATGTGGCATTGATGAAACCAGAAGGAATGGTATGACAAAGAAGCAACACAGAGGTGCAATTAAATGTGATTCTACCAAAAGAAGCATTAAATTGCTAAGTTTGCGGTTCTCACCTTGCAGTGCATCCAAAGCAACTGCTGCTGAGCAGCGGTTATGTTGACCAAATTATTGATTTTGATGATTAATAAAGACATGAGTATATTCACTATGTTTCTGATAGATTTAATAAGTATTTCAGGGATTAAAAATGTTTGATCAATCAAAAGGAATAAATAAATAAGTTTTGAATCAAAAATTTAAAAGAATTTTTCAAAGTTCAAAACTTGGAGTCGACACCCAAATAGTCAGGAGCCGACCCCAAGGCGTATCAGAAGATTTCTGGATTTTTGGCACTATCTGAAGTCGACACCCTGAGTTTTGGAGCCGACTCTAACCTGAGATACAGAGAAGTGTATTCTGTTTCAGTTTCCGGAGCTGACACCTAGAATTCGGGAGCCGACACCTGAGTTTCTGGAGCCGACTCTAACATGAGAATAGAGAGCGTGTTTTTATGGATATTTCTGGAGCCGACACTTTTGTTTGCGGAGCCGACTCCCGAAAGAGACGAGCCGACACTTAATTTTCTCGGAGCCGACTCCTCAACAACTTTTTATTTACTATTTTTGGACACCCGATCTAGAGCCGATACCTGAAAAGTTAGAGCCGACTCCAACCCGTCAGGAACAGATTTTCATTTGTCAGAACAGACTCCAACGGTAAGATTTTTTTTATCTAACCTCTAACGGCTTTTTTTCTTTGCACATAGAAGTATCTAAGTATCTCATAACGGTTAGATTTTCTACCTAAACATGGAGTAAGAGATCTATAAAAAGGGGGGAACCGTCCGTTTGAAAAAGAGAGAAAATAGACTGAAAAATCTGAAAAATCTTGAGGACGAAATCAAAGAGGAAAGACTCAAAGCTCAAATCCATCAACCCCAGAAAGCTCAAAGAGAAATCCACAAGCTTCTTAAGATCAAATCAAGGAGATTTCCATCATTAGAAGAGAGAAAGCAAAAATTTCAAATCCTCAACTTCTCAACTGCAAATTTCAGTGAAGAATCTGAGCTGAGGCCCTGATTCAATCTTTCAAAGGAGAAGAGGAAAAGAAGAAAAGAAGAAAAACATACATTCAAAGAGCTTCAATCAGGCTTCTCTTATTTTGATTATTTATTTACATATTTGCTTATTTAAAGGAGCTGTTTTGTTCTCTAAACTCTATTTTCATTTGTGTTTGCTAATTCAATCACGGGATTGAATTAGTGGAGGTAGTATACCTCGGTACAAGCTAAGGATAGCTTGTGGTTGGGTTGTGTGCTGGTAAGCCTGGAAAACCATTTGGGTTTGTTGTGATCCCGGGGGAAACAACAAGTTTTGAGTTGTGAGCTTGTAAAATAACTCGACTGTAATCAAGTGGATTATAGTGTGGACCCAAGTGATACTTGGGAGTGGACGTAGGTGTTAGATACATCGAACCACTATAAAATCCTTGTGTTTGCCATGCCTTGTCTTTCTATCTTTCTCTATTTCTTCATTTGTGCTTTGCATTTATCTTGCACTCAATCTCATTTGTTTCACAACACATAGTTTTAAAGAGTTAAATATTTTAAAGAACCCAATTCATCCCCCTCTGGGGTTGCCATCTGGACCAACAATTGGTATCAAAGCTTGTGCTCATTTCTTGTTTGATCCAACGATCAAGAATTAAAGATCCAAATGGCAGCTCAAGCTGGATCTTCATTTGCTGAAGGTCATTCTACCAATAGACCTCCTTTATTTAATGGTTCTAATTATTTTTATTGGAAAGCTAGAATGAAAATTTTATTCAAGCTTTAGATTATGAGCTTTGGAGTGTAATCACTAATGGACCTAGCACACCCACACACATAGTAGATGGTTCAATAGTTCCTAAACCCGAAAGGGATTGGAATAAGAATGATAGGAAAATGGCTCAGCTCAATGCTAAGGTCATGAATGTTTTATATTGTGCTTTAGATGCTAATGAGTTTAATAGAATTTCTACATGTATTTCCGCAAAAGAAATTTGGGATAGACTAGAAGTTACCCATGAGGGTATTAATCAAGTCAAAGAATCAAAGATTAATATTCTTGTTCATAAGTATGAATTGTTTAGCTTGGAACAAACTGAATCTATAACCTGCATGTATACAAGATTTACTGATATTGTGAATGGTTTAAAGAGTCTTGGCAAGACCTATACTAACTCTGAATTGGTACGTAAAATTCTTAGGTCTCTTCCAAGGACATGAGAAGCAAAGGTGACTGCAATCCAAAAAGCCAAGGACCTCAACACCTTACCTTTGAAGGAGCTATTCGGATCACTAATGACTCATGAGTTGACCATGAAACAACATATAGAGGAAGACGTCAAGAAGAAGAAAATAATTGCCCTCAAAGCTGCAGAAATTGAGAAGAGCAGCAGTGATAAGGAAGATGATGATGATGAGGAGACTGCACTCCTTGCTAAGAAATTCAAAAGATTTATGCAAAGAAGGAGACCCTTCCATAAGAAAAAATTTGGAACAAAGGTGGAAGGTAAAAAAGAAAAAGAAAAGGACAAGGATAAAGAGAAAGACCTCCTCATATGCTATGAATGTAAGAAACCGGGGCTCTTTAGATATGATTGTCCTCAATTGAAAAAGGGGTACAAGAAAAAGAAAAAGGCATATGTTGCAACATGGAGCGACAGCGAAGAATCCTCATCCAAGGAAGAACAAAAGGAAGTTGCTAACATTTTCCTTATGGCAAAAGAAGACGATGAGGTATGTACCGAAACTCATGACTTTACCTTTGATGAATTGTTTGATGCATTTAATGAATTAGTTAGTGATTTTAAAATTCTAAAAAAGAAAAGCAAATTTTTAAAAAATGATAATTTAAATCTTATCAAAGAAAAGGATAAACTAACTTATGAAGTTGAAGAATTGAAATCTGAAAATAAGAATTTGTTAAAAGATAAAGAATCAATTTCTAATGAAAATGTTAGTTTAAAGAAAGAAGTTGATAAATATAAAATATAGTTGATAAATTTATATATAGCTCTGAAAAACTTAATTTGCTATTGAGTAATCAAAGAGCTATATTTGATAAAGCTGGATTAGGTTATAGGCCTAACAAGAAACAAAAGTATGTTAAAAATTTCTTTAGAAAAGAACAGGATAAAAATGATATTTCATGTTATTGTTGTAACAAGAAAGGACATAAAGCTTATGAATGCAATTTTAGAAAAATTAACAAGAACTTAAGTATTAAAGGAAAGAAAATATGGGTTCCGAAAGGAGCAATCTTTGTTGCTACTAACCATGAAGGACCCAAGAAAGCTTGGGTACCTAAACAGAAAGTTTGATCACTTTGCAGGAGTGTCTTGCGGCCAAAAGATCAAATGAAAGTGGTATCTTGATAGCGGATGCTTAAGGCACATGACGGGTGACAAGAGCAATTCATCACCTTTGAGAATAAAAAAGGAGAAGTTGTTACATTTGGAGACTATGGTAAAGGCCAGATTATGAGATTTGGTAAAATTCAGATAACTCCCTCCACTTTTATTGAAAATATTCTTTATGTAGATGGTTTAAAACATAATTTAATTAATATTAGCTAATTATACGATAAAGGTTTCAAAATTTCATTTGAAGCTTCTATCTGTACCGTTTCTAATCCCATTAACAATAGCATTATATTTACTGGATATAGAAATGGCAATGTATACTTAATCGATTTAGACAATTTGTCTACTAGTAATCATTGCTTAGTTGCTGATAATGCTAATGTAAATGAGATTGGATGGCTATGATATCGTAGATTAGGTCATGCAAGCACACCCTTGATTTCAAAATTAATAAGAATGGAGTTAGTTAAAGGACTTCCAAAATTAGATTTTGAAAATTCCAAAATTAGATTTTGAATATAACAAAATTTGTGATGCATGTCAATTTGGAAAACAAACTAGAAACTCTTTCAAATCTAAAAATGTTGTTTCCACTTCTAGGCCACTAGAGCTACTTCACATGGACCTCTTTGGACCTACTAGAACTACTAGTCTAGGAGGAAAAAAATATGGCCTTATGATAGTAGATGATTATTCTAGATTCACTTGGGTATTATTTTTGGCTCACAAGGATGAGACTTTCTCAATATTTCTAAAATTCTTCAAGAAAGTCACTAATGAGAAAAATAATACCATAGTGTCTCTTAGAAGTGATCATGGCACAGAATTTGAAAATCATTTATTTAAAAATTTCTGCATTGAACATGACATTCACCATAATTTTTCTGCACCTAGAACACCACAACAAAATGGAGTTGTAGAAAGAAAGAATAGAACTTTAGAAGACATGGCCTGTACCATGCTATGTGAAAGCAACCTACCAAAATACTTTGGGGTTGAAGCTATAAACACGGCATGTTACATCCTTAACAGAGCCCTAATTAGGGCAATTCTTAAGAAAACTCCCTATGAATTATGAAAAAATAGGAAACCAAACATTAGTTATTTTTATGTATTTGGCTGTAAATGTTTTATTCATAATAATGGAAAAGATAATCTTGAAAAAATTGACGCAAAATCTGATGAAGGCATATTCTTATGATATTCAACAACTAGTAAAGCCTATAGTATTTAACAAGAAATCCTTAATTGTAGAAGAATCTATTCATGTAGTTTTTGATGAGTCTTTAGCATCAAGTTCAGAAAAGATTGATGATGAGGAAGATACAAATATACTAGAAAGAGATATTGAAAAATTAAATATAAATGTATCTTCAGATCATGAACAAGAAGTTAAAGATGATGATTCACCTAGAGTTGATGTTATTGATACTAATCATAATGAGGTAGATCTTTCTAGAGATTGAAGATATGCCTATGGTCATCCAAAGAAATTGATTATAGGTGATCCATCTCAAGGAGTAAGAACTAGATGATCTATGAGAAATATCAATAATCATCTTGCATTTGTATCTCAAATTGAACCTAAAACTATTGAAGAAGCTAAAAAAGATAGTAATTGGATGCTAGCTATGCAAGAAGAATTAAATCAATTTACTAGGAATAATGTATGGTCCTTAGTTGATAGACCTAAAGGTCATTCAGTTATAGGATCCAAATGGGTATTTAGGAATAAATTGGATGAAAATGGCATAGTAATTAGAAATAAAGTTAGATTAGTTGCAAAAGGATATAATCAAGAAGAAGGAATTGATTTTGATGAAACTTTTGCACCTGTAGCTAGATTAGAGGCAATTAGATTACTACTTGAATTTGCAAGTCATATGAACATCAATCTATTTCAAATGGATGTTAAAAATACATTTTTAAATGGTTTTATAAATAAGAAAGTTTTTGTGGAACAACCACCTGGTTTTGAAGATCATGAATTTTCAGATCATGTTTTTAAATTACACAAAGCACTATATGGTTTAAAACAAGCACCTAGAGCTTGGTATGATAGGTTAAGCAAATTTCTAATTAAAAATAATTTTTCTAGAGGAAATATAGATAAAACCCTATTTTTGAAAAGAAAAGATAAAGACTTATTAGTAGTACAAATATATGTAGATGATATTATATTCGGGGCTACTAACAATCTTTTGTGTCAAGAATTTGCTAAGCTAATGCAGGGTGAATTCGAGATGAGCATGATGGGAGAACTCAACTTCTTCCTAGGACTTCAAATCAAGTAAAGCAAAGAAGGAATTTTCATCAATCAAACAAAGTACACAAAGGAAATTCTTAAGAAGTTTGGAATGGAATCAATCAAACCCCTTGGAACACCTATGAGTCCTTCATGCAAATTGGATAAAGATGAAGACAGTAAGAAAGTTGATCAAAAATACTATAGAGGTATGGTCGGATCTCTACTTTACTTAACTGCAAGTAGACCTGATATCATGTTTGTTGTTTGTTTATGTGCTAGATTTCAATCAGAACCTAAAGAATCTCACTTAATTGCTATAAAAAGAATACTAAGATATCTAAGTGGAACCAAAAATGTAGGATTATGATATTCTAGAGATTCAACACTGAATTTAATTGCTTATTCTGACTCTGATTATGCTGGATGTAAACTAGATAGAAAAAGTACAAGTGGTGCATGTTAATTTTTAGGAAGTAACTTAATCTCTTGGTTTAGCAAAAAGTAAAATTCGGTTGCATTATCTACTGCTGAAGCAGAATATGTTGCAGCTGGAATTGCTATGCTCAAATCCTTTGGATTAAGCGACAACTTGAAGATTATGGCATAACACCTGATAAAACTCATATTAGATGTGATAATACAAGCGCAATCAATTTAACTAAGAATCCAATACAACATTCAAGAACTAAGCACATTAAAATTAGATATCATTTTATAAGAGAACATGTAGCTAACAATGAAATTTGCCTTGATTATGTTAGTACTGAAGAACAGTTAATTGACATATTTACAAAACCTTTGAGTGAAGAGAGATTTTGTTATCTTAGAGGAGAATTAGGGATTTGTGATCCTTTGGAATGATTTTGAAACCCCTAAGGAATGATTATCTAGATTTTGATCAATTTCTTGAGATTTTTCTTATGATTTTAAGGACAATTTATCTAGACATATAAGTAATTTGATTCTTCACATTCCAAAGAGTTTTTCAAAAATTTATTGATTTTATTTCGACAAGTTTCGGTTGCTTGAAACTCTCTTATTTTTCTCTGAAACTGTCAGTGGAGTCGACACCTTAATTTATGGAGTCAACACATTATCTGTGTCGCTCTCGGTCTCTGACCTTGGAGCCAAAACCCGCTTAAGCGGAGCCGACTCCAGCTCGGGCGTTAACAGTGTTAGCGACTTGTAGTCGACACTGACTTTGCGAGAGTCGACACCTGGTGCCCCTAAATTGATTACATTAGGGCAGAGTCGACACCTTCTCATCCCATTCTTCTCCAAACCTTCTCCAAAACCTCTCAAAACCTCCCAAAACCAAATATTCCTCAAATCAACCATTCCCTAAGATTCCTATGGCACCTAAGCGTAGGGGATCAATCTTTGAAGCTCCCGTGACTACAAGGAAGAGTACGGCTCGGCGTCCTATCCGTGAACCTACACCGAGCGATGATTCTTCTTCAACACACTCTGACAATCCTAGCCTCTTCTCTCTACAAGTAGATACCCTAGCTGGCCGAGTCATAACCATGAGAAGGAAGGTAGATTTTGATTTCTTTGAAGCCGAGGGTTTTGCAATTGGTAGACAAATCAAGGAGCTCGGTTGGGAAAAGGTATGTTCTTTGGACGTTCCCACATATCCGGCCCTAGTTAAAGAATTTTACTTCAATTTATCAAGGATAGATGGCGGATTAGTGAGTATGGTTAGAGAAAAGAGAATCCATCTCACTTCCGAGATTTTAGGAAATCTTTTAGATATTCCTGTTGTAGGGATGATTGCTACTAGTCACAATGACAGAGCAAGAGCATTATCGAGGATGTTGGGCAAAGATTTCACTAATTTTAAGGAAATTAGGGCAAATCAATTACCACTTGAACTTAGACTGTTACATAACATTTATGGTAGGATCCTATTTCCCAAGACTGGACGTTTTGAGTATGTCTCAGTGTGAGACATATTGTTGATGGATAGTATCTTGACGGGTCAGCCAGTCAATTTAGCAGGAATGATGATATGGTACATGATTGAGGCCAGGGGCAAGAGGAGATCTTCATTGCCTTATGGGATGGTCCTAACCATGGCATTTAGAAGTCAGGGAGTTGTCATATCTGAGATTGAACCTTTGAAGAACCTTAGACACACTGATTATTACAGATTTGCTACTGTCCATTGAATGGGATTTATGAAAGTGGATGGTAGATGGGAAAGAAAGGATAATCAGGATGAGAGAGCGGCTGACATTGGAGCCATTGCACCTTCTGAGGCAGGTCCTTCAGTGAGGCATCCTTCACCAGAACCTAGCAGATCATCACCACCACCAGCACCTACTTTCGTCCCTGCATTTGTACCAGTGTCTGTTCCTTCTGCTGGTTTTTCTGATGTTCAGCTGAAACAACTTAAAGGATTGCTTAGCACTCACAAGGAAGAGATGAAATTTGAGCTAGATAGAAAATTTATGAACCTGAGAGAGACCCTCTATTCCTTGGATGAGAGAGTTAGCAAAATTGAGTCCACCCTTGGAGCCTCCGCAGAATCTTTGAAGAATGATCTCAAGAATATTTTTGAAGAACTTAAAGATATTGGAGGAGATTCAGAGACATATTCCAAATGCAATGCAGAGCTTCAAGACAAAATTGTGACTGCATGTCCATTTGTTGATAGAAGACTAAAGGCATTTGTTCAAACTCAAAGTGAATGAATGGAAAAAATATTAGAAGAATTGCAAAGACTTCTTAGAGCTAATTTTTTATTATATTGTAATGAAGTTCCTTTGATGTTATTAAAAGATGATGTTTAGTTTAGTTTGATGTTGATTTACTTTTTACTGAAGTTTTGATGTAATGAAGTTGCTTTTTGTAATATGGTGTAATGCTTAACTTTGTGAAGTGTGTAATGAATTGTTTTTTACTTAATGAATATCATTTGATCTTTGAAGCATCTCTCAATTTTGTCATTTAACTTGAAACTTCTTAACCTTTTTGTTGATTACAAAAAAGGGGGAGAAGTAATTGAGTAATTGATAGTCATATATGCATTGAAAGTTATAAAGGGAAAGAAGTATTTAGTATTTATATATGCATTGGAACAAATAAGCTTAATTAATTGGTATTTAATTAATTACATATAGGGAGAAGTAATTGACATATGTGCATTGAAAGGAAGAAGCTTAGCTAACTTAATTTGATACAATTTGAAAGGAAGAAGCTTAGCTGACTTAATTTGATACAATTTGATATGATTGTTTAATTGGTATCAAACATTAAAAGTTTACTCTTAAAAAGGGAAGAATAGATGTTAAATTGAGTATCATAGGGGGAGCTACTTTGTTCAGGGGGAGCTTACCTATGAGAACTAAATATTTGAGAAATTTGATTTGAAAATCTTATTGTTTAAATCATGCATATACTTAATGTTTTTATAATCATCAAAAAGGGAGAGATTGCTGACCCAATTATTGATTTTGATGATTAATAAAAGACATGAGTATATTCACTATGTTTCTGATAGATTTAATAAGTGTTTCAGGGATTAAAAATGTTTGATTAATAAAAGGAATAAAGAAATAAGTTTTGAATCAAAATTTTAAAAGAATTTTTTAAAGTTCAGAACTTGGAGTCGACACCCAAATAGTCAGGTGCCGACCCCAAGGCGTATCAGAAGATTTCTGGATTTTTGGCACGGTCTGGAGTTGACACCCTAAGTTTCGGAGCCGACTCCAACCTGAGATACAGAGAAGTGTATTTTGTTTTAGTTTCCAGAGCAGACACATAGAATTCAGGAGCTGACACCTTAGAGTTTGGGAGCCGACACCTGAGTTTATGGAGCCGACTTTAACCTGAGAATAGAGAGCATGTTTTATAGACATTTCTGGAGCCAATACTTTTGGTTTGCGGAGCGAACTCCCGAAAGCGACGAGCCGACACTTAACTTTCTCGGAGCTGACTCCTTAATAACTTTTTATTTGCCATTTTTGGACACCCGATCTGGAGCCGACACCTGAAAAGTTGGAGCCGACTCCAACCTGTCAGGAATAGATTTTTATTTGTCAGAACGGACTCCAACGGTAAGATTTTTTTTACATAACCTCTAACGGGTATTTTTCTTTGTATAGAAGTATCCAAGTATCTCATAACAGCTAGATTTTCTACCTAAACTTGGATTAAGAGATCTATAAAAAGGGGGGAATCGTCTGTTTGAAAAAGAGAGAAAATAGACTAAAAAATCCAAAAAATATTAAGGAAGAAATCAAAGAGGAAAGACTCAAAGCTCAAATCCATTAACCCCAGAAAGCTCAAAGAAAAATCCACAAGCTTCTCAAGATCAAATCAAGGAGATATCATCGTTAGAAGAGAGAAAGCAAAAGCCCCAAATCCTTAACTTCTCAACTGCAAATTTCAGTAAAGAATCTGAGCTGAGGCCCTGATTCAATCTTTTAAAGGAGAAGAGGAAAAGAAGAAAAGAAGAAAAGCATACATTCAAAGTGCTTCAATCAGGCTTCTCTTATCTTGCTTATTTATTTACATATTTGCTCATTTAAAGGAGCTATTTTGTATTCTAAACTCTATTTTCATTTGTGTTTGCTAATTCAATCACGGGATTGAATTAGTGGAGGTAGTATACCTCGGTACAAGCTAAGGATAGCTTGTGGTTGGGTTGTGTGCTGGTGAGCCCGAAAAATCAGCTGGATTCATTGTGAACTCGGGGGAAACAATAAGTTTTGAGTTGTGAGTTTGTAAAATAACTCGACTGTAATCAAGTAGATTATAGTGTGGACCCAAGTGATACTTGGGAGTGGACGTAGGTGTTAGATACACCGAACCACTATAAAATCATTGTGTTTGCCATGCCTTGTCTTTCTATCTTTCTCTATCTCTTTATTTGTGCTTTCCATTTATCTTGCACTCAATCTCATTTATTTCACATCACATAGTTTTAAAGAGTTAAATTTTTTAAAGAACCCAATTCACCCCCCCTCTTGTGTTGCCATATGGGCCAACAATTGGTATCAAAGCTTGTGCTCATTTCTTGTTTGATCAAACGATCAAGAGTTAAAGATCCAAATGGCAGCTCAAGCTGGATCTTCATTTGCTGAAGGTCATTCTACCAATAGACCTCCTTTATTTAATGGCTCTAATTATTCTTATTGGAAAGCTATGTTGGCCCAGATGGCAACCCAAGAGGGGGGGGGGGGTGAATTGGGTTCTTAAAAATTTTAAGACTTTTTAACTTTAATTGATTAGTTAGCAAGATGTGCAAGTGAGATTAACTAATAAGGAAAGAACAAGCAGTTAATAAAGAGAGATAGAGATAGAGAAAATGATGACGGCAAACACAAGATAATTTTATAGTGGTTCGGCGCAACTAGCACCTACGTCCACTCCCAAGATTCACTTGGGTCCACACTATAATCTCTCTAGATTACAGCCGAGTTGTTTTCCAAGCTTACAACTCAAACTTGTTGTTTTCACGGGTGCACAACGAACCCAGCTGGTTTTGCGGGCTTACCAGCACAAAACCCTACACGTTGTTTTGCGGGCTAACAACAAACCTGACTCGTTGTTTTCACGGGATCACAACGAACCCAACACAAGCACTCCGGCTTGTAACGAGGTAAACCTACCTCCACTGATTCAATCCACTGATTGAACCAGTAACCAAGTGAAATCAAAGTATTTGTAACAAATGCTCCTTCTTGAGCAGATATACAAATTTAAGAATAAATAAAAACTAGGGTTAGAAACGCCTGATTGTTTTCCGGATGATTGCAGCGATGGCTTTCTCCCTTTTCTCCTTGAAAAGTTGAATCGATGCCTCAGCAAGATTCCTCAATCGTTGAAAAACTTTGGAGAATGTGTTGCCTCTTTTCGAACTTGGGAATGGCTGAAGATTTTGCACGTTGGATTGCTTTTTGCCTTCCTCTTGAGCTTTGAGAGTTGATTAAATGATGCACACGAATCTCTCTCTCAAATGCAAAGATTGAATCTCTCCTTGAATCAAATGATTCTACAATACTCTCAGTTTTCCCTTTTTCTGATATTCAATAGGCTCTCTCTATTTTTCTCTCTTGCTCTTCTATATATGTATCTATGTATGTTTTCTATTTGAATCTGGCTCCTCTATTTATAGATCCTGAAAAGATATAGCCGTTAGACACAGTAAAATATAGCCGTTGATTCAAAATATTACCGTTGGTGCTGATGTGTCAACTCAAAAATTATCGCCCAGATTCCGTGGAGTCGGCTCGAGTACTGTGCGAGTCGGCTCGAACAAGCGAATCCAGAACGCACCAAAAAGTGAGTCTTCAGGGGTCGACTCGTGAAAATCTGGGAGTCGACTCGTGACTTTCAGGGGTCGACTCGCGAAGAGCTGGGAGTCGACTCGAGAGGCACTCAAAAATGAGTCTTTCTGCCGTCTGAGTCGAGTCGGCTCGCACAGTCCATGAGTCGGCTCGAGAAGGTTCAGGGGTCGACTCGTGAAAACTCAAGTGTCGACTCGAGACAACATTAAAAATCAGATAACTCAGGAGTCGACTCGGAAACTCTCGAGTCGGCTCGGGACTGATACAAAAATCAGAAAACATTCTGATTTGCTTTGAAAATCATCCCAACCAATTTTGAAATATAAATATGACTTGAATAATGTTGATTTAACATTAATGCTCAATTTCAAAGCATTTTCATTAATTCATTGATCTTTAAAAGAGTGGTATAGAAATCATTTTTGAATTCATAAGTATAGCTCACTGAAACATATATTCAATTGATTCAAAAAACTCATTACACATTAACAGTTCATAGTTTCCAATTTGAAATTGCTCATAGTAAGAATATTTCATTGATTGACTTAACATGTTCATAGCCTTTTAGAAAGTAAAGTAATGTCTTTTGGAAATCATCAAAATCAATAAGTTGGGGCAATTATGTTTCAATAATTTCTCAACAATCTCCCCCTTTTTGATGATGACAAAAACATTAAGTATATGCGAGTTAAACTTGAAAAAAGAATTTGTGATTCTATAATCAAAGATTTATGTTCATGGAAAGGCTCCCCCTCAATGAGGTAGCTCCCCCTATGAAACTCAGTTTTATAATTCATTCAAAAATTTTAAATTTTGAGCTTTGAGCAAATGATACTTAAGTTATCTCTTCCCCTTAATAATACTCAAAATTTTCTCTCCCCCTTTCAGAGTCTTAAATTGCATATACGATTAAATACACTTTCTCCCTTTTAATTGAAACTTAACAACTTGAATCAAATTGAAAGCATATACGATTTAAATATTTCTCCCCTTTTTTGTAATCAACAAAAAGGTTAAGAAATACATTAATGTATTCAAGGTATCTTCAAAACATCATATCTCAAATTTCATTAACATCAAAAAGCATTACATCAAAGTTCAATTACTACAATAACTGCAAATTACATAACTGCAAATTTCACATTCATTACATCAAATTCAAATACATAAAGAGAAATCAAAAATGTTGCCTAGTAATTCTAGTTAAGTGTTCTATAATCTTATGCATTCCTTCACATTGAATCTTGACATAATCTTTTAGTTTTTCATCAACAAACTTGCATGCACTTGAAATTTTGTCTTGAAGCTCTGCATTACATTTTGCATAAGTCTCACCATCTCCACAAATATCCTTCAATTCTTCAAATATATTCTTCAAATCTTTATTTAGAGAGGAGGTGGATGAGCTAACATTGGCTTCAATAGAAGATACTCGATCACTAATAGAATAAAGTGCTTCCCTCAAATTCATAAATTTTTCATCAAATTCAGTCTTCAATCTAGTCTCATGCTCAATTAACTCTGATTTGAATAGAGACCTAAGCTGCTCTAACTGAGTATCTGAAAAACTGACAGATGTAGAAGCAGAGGTCTGAACAGGAGCAGATGTAGATGCAGAAGCAGGAACTGGAATATCTGATGGAGCTGGAACTGGGTCTGGTATGAATGAAGTCTGAGGTGGCTCTGGAGATGAATGTCTAGGTGCCTCAGCTCTATCCTCTAAACTATTCTTCCTTTCCCAAATTCCATTCCTTTTGATAAATCCCATTCGGTTGATAGTGGCCAAGGTATAATAGTCTGTGTCTCAATTCCTTCTTGGGCTCACTGTCACTAAACATAATCCCTTGGCTCCTGAACAACTGAGTCAAGATCATACCATAGGGAAGACAGGATTTCTTCTTACTTCCACAATCAGCCATACCATAAAATCATTCTAGGCAGATTAAAAGGCTTTCCTGATACTATAGCATCCATAATAAAAATGTCCCTTTCTGAAACATAGTCAAACCTGCCAGTCTTGGGAAATAAAATCCTACTGCAGATATTGTGTAGAAGTCTTAGTTCCAATGGCAGTTGACTTGCAAGAACTTCCTCAAATCCTTCAAAGTCTCTATTAATAGTCTGGTGAGCAGGAGACTATCCTCTGAAGCAAATGTGCAAGGTCCAGACAATGGTAGGTTTAAAAGTCTAGATAAGATGGTGTCAGTAATGTTTAGACCTATGCCTCTCACTATGCTTACTAACCCATTGTCTCCTCTAGTCAATTCTTATAAAATTCTTTTACCAAAGCTGGATAAGTAGGACAATCCAATGAACAATTTTCTCAAGTCCCATTTCTAATAACTGTCTTCCTATAATGAATCCCTCATTTTCAAAAAGCTCAAAATCGACCTTCCTTCCCGTGTCACAACCTACTAGCAAGGAGGTCTACCTGAGGGTAGGAAGTGGAGCAGGAGATCATCCGAAGAGGAAGCAGTCGAAGATCCGGAGTCGGCTCGCGGACGGGTCGACGCACGGTCTTTCCTCTTCATCCCGGCGCTACTACTGCTAGCTCCACGGGTTTTGGGTGCCATTGATATGAGTGGAGTGATTAATCGGAAGTATTTGGAAGATTTGGAGGGTTTGGGAGATTTTTGTAGAGAGATACGAAAGATTAGAAATGAGGAAATGACCGTCGGGTCGACTCGTGCCCTAGATAATCAACCTGGGACCACGTCGAGTCGACTCGCGCATATCCTCGAGTCGGCTCGCCTAAGTCACAGAGAGAAATCCCGAACTCGAGTCGACTCGCTCATACCAGGAGTCGGCTCCCAAGTTTCAGAGAAACTCGAGTCGACTCCGGTACACACCGAGTCGGCTCGGAGACCATTTCAGAACAAAAAGATTGAAAATTTTCTGAATGTTTGAAATGTTTCCGGATTTGATTTTGAGTATGATTCATAATCATTGAGTCTTGATAAATCATTTTGATATGAATTCTAGATAATATTTCCTTAAGATTTTGAGGATTGAAAGAATTCTAGATGCATTTCCTTAAATATTTCAAAATTTATTCAAAAGGATTACAAATTCCTAATTCTCCTCTAAGATATTCAAACCTTTCTTCACTTAGGGGTTTTGTAAAGATGTCAGCTAATTGTTCTTCAGTGTTTACATAATCTAAACAAATTTCATCATTAGCTACATGTTCTCTTATAAAATGATATCTAATTTCTATGTGTTTTGTTCTTGAGTGTTGAATTGGATTTTTAGTTAAATTGATTGCGCTAGTATTATCACATTTTATGGGTGTCTTATTAAGTGTGATACCATAGTCTTCAAGTTGTCGCTTAATCCATAGGATTTGCGCACAGCAACTTCCAGCTGCTACATATTCAGCTTCAGTAGTTGATAATGCAACTGAATTTTGCTTTTTGCTAAACCATGTGATTAAGTTACTGCCTAAGAAATGGCATGCACCACTTGTGCTTTTTCTATCAATTTTACATCCGGCATAATCAGAATCTGAATATGCAATTAGGTTTAATGTGGAGTCTCTAGAATACCATAAACCTACATTTTTGTTCCATTTAGATATCTTAAAATTCTTTTAACAGCTATTAAATGTGATTCTTTAGGTTCAGATTGAAATCTAGCACATAAACATACTGAAAACATTATATCTGGTCTACTTGCTGTTAAATAAAGAAGGGATCCGATTATACCTCGATAATACTTTTGATCAACCTTTTACCTTCTTCATCTTTGTCCAGCTTGCATGAAGGACTCATTGGTGTTCCGAGGGGTTTCATTGTTTCCATACCAAACTTTTTGAGTAGTTCTCTTGTGTATTTGGTTTGGTTGATAAAGATTCCCTCCTTGCATTGTTTGATCTGGAGTCCAAGGAAGAAGTTGAGTTCTCCCATCATGCTCATCTCGAATTCTCCCTGCATTAACTTTGCAAATTCTTGACAAAGAGATTCGTTAGTAGCACCAAAAATAATGTCATCTACGTATATTTGTACTACAAGTAAATCTTTACTTTTTCTTTTCAAAAACAAGGTTTTATCAACATTTCCTCTTGTAAAATCATTTTCTATTAAGAATTTACTTAACCTATCATACCAAGCTCTAGGTGCTTGTTTCAAACCATATAAAGCTTTGTGCAATTTAAAAACGTGATTTGAAAATTCGTGATCTTCAAAACCTGGTGGTTGTTCTACATAAACTTCTTCATTAATAAATCCATTTAAAAATGCGCTTTTTACATCCATTTGAAATAAGTTAATGTTCATATGACATGCAAATGCAAGTAATAGCCTAATGGCTTCTAATCTAGCTACAGGTGCAAAGGTTTCATCAAAATCAATACCTTCTCTTGATTATATCCTTTAGCAACCAATCTAGCTTTGTTTCTAATTACTAATGCCATTTTCATCTAGTTTATTTCTATAAATCCATTTTGATCCTATTACTGAATGGTTTTTAGGTCTTTCAACTAAGTCCAAACATTATTTCTTGTAAATTGATTTAGTTCTTCTTGCATAGCTAACATCCAATTATTATCTTTTTCAGCTTCTTCTATAGTTTTAGGTTCAATTTGTGATACAAATGCAAGATGATTACTAATATTTCTCATGTATGATCTAGTCCTTATTCCTTGAGATGGATCGCCTATAATCAATTCCTTAGGATGACTATGAGCATATCTCCAGTCTCTTGGAAGATCTACATCATTATGATCAATATTGACATCATCGTCCTTATGTGAATCATCATCTTTAGCTTCTTGCTCATGATCAGAAGATACTTCAATATTAAGTTTTTCAAGATCTTTTTCAATTATGTTTGTATCTTCCTCATCATCAATCTTTTCAGATCTAGTTGCTAAAGATTCATCAAAACTACTATGAATGGATTCTTCAACTACTAAGGTTTTCTTGTTAAAGATTCTATATGCCTTACTAGTTGTTGAATAACCTAGAAAAATTCCTTCATCAGATTTAGCATCAAATTTTCCTAAGTTGTTTTTACCATTATTATGAATGAAACATTTACATCCAAATGCATGAAAGTATTTTATATTTGGTTTTCTTTCATTCCATAATTCATAAGGTGTTTTCTTTAATATTGGTCTTATTAAAGCTCTGTTTAAGATGTAACATGCTGTGTTAATTGCTTCCGCCCAAAAATACTTTGGTAAGTTGCTTTCACATAGCATGGTACGGGCCATGTCTTCTAGAGTTCTATTTTTTCTTTCAACTACACCGTTTTGTTGTGGAGTCCTAGGGGCTGAAAAATTATGATTAATTCCATTTTCAGTGCAGAAATTTTCAAATAAGTGATTTTCAAATTCTGTTCCATGATCACTTCTTAGAGATACTATAGTAGTGTTTTTCTCATTTGTGACTTTCTTGAAAAATTTCAGGAACATCGAGAAAGTCTCATCTTTGTGAGCTAAAAACATTACCCAAGTATATCTAGAATAATCATCTACAATCACTAGACCATATTTCTTTCCTCCTAGACTTGTGGTTCTAGTTGGTCCGAAAAGATCCATGTGAAGTAGCTCTAGTCCCCTAGAAGTTGAAACAATGTTTTTAGATTTAAATGAACTTCTAGTTTGTTTTCCAAATTGACATGCATCACATATTTTATTATTTTCAAAATCTAATTTAGGTAATCCTTTAACTAAATCCATTTTAATTAGTTTTGAAATAAGGTGTGTGCTTGCATGACCTAATCTACGATGCCACAACCAACTAATTTCATTTATGTTAGCATTGTCAGCAATTAAGCAATGACTACTCAAGATAGTTTTTCTAAGTCAACTAAGTAAACATTGCCATGTCTATAACCAGTAAATACAATGCTATCATCAATAGAATTAGTTACAGTGCATAAAGAAGATTTAAATGAAACATTAAAGTTTTTATCACATAATTGACTTATGCTAATTAGATTATGCTTCAAACCATTAACATAAAGTACATTATCAATAACTATAGATGGAGTTATGCGAACTTTACCAAGGCCCATAATTTGACCTTTACCGTTATCGCCAAACGTCACAACTCCACCTTTCTTTTCTCCAGGGTGATGAATTCATCTTTGTCACCCGTCATATGTCTTGAGCAGCCACTATCAAGGTACCACTTTTTCTTTGATCTTTTGGCTACAAGACATTCCTGCAATATCATCAAACTTTATGCTTAGGTACCCAAGCTTTCTTGGGTCCTTCATGGTTAGCAGCAATAAAAATTGTTCCTTTCGGAACCCATATTTTCTTAGCTTTAATATTTAACTTGTTGTTGTTTAACGTTTGCATTCAAAGGATTTGTGACCTTTTTCATTACATTTAAAACAAGTTATATTACTTTGGTTGGCTTTTATAAAAATATTCTTTAGAGATTTCTGTTTTCTTAATGTGTTATATCCTAAACCAGCTTTGTCAAAAACAGCTTTTTGACTATCTAGGATCATGTTAAGTTTAGTTGAACTTAAAGTGAATTTCTCAACAATGTCTTATATTTTTTAACATCTTTCTTAAGAGAGTCAATTTCTTTAGCTTGCTGTTCTTTATCTAAAGCTAAAGTTTCTATTTGATCTTTTAAATCTTTAGTTGAGTTTTTAGTTTCAGATTTTAATAAATCTTTTTCTTGATTAAGATTATCTCTTTCTTTCCTAAGTTCTTCTTTTTCATTAGTTAAGTTCTTAACTTCTAAAGCTAATTCATTTTTACTTTTAGCTAAACTAATATTGTCATTTTTCAAAAACTTATACTTTTTCTTTAAGGATTTAAAATCAATCATAAGTTCATTGAAAGCCTCAAACATTTCATCAAATGTAAAATCATCATTTGAGTTTTCAGAACTTACCTCATTGTCGTTGTCGTCGTCGTTGGCCATGAAGCAAATATTGGCAACTTCCTTTTGCTCATCTTCTTCCGACGAGGAAGATTCTTCAGACCATGTTGCCATATAAGCTTTCTTCTTTTTCTTGTAGGCCTTTTTCAGTAAAGGACAGTCATACTTGAAGTGCCCTGGCTTTTTGCACTCATAACATACTAAGGGCTCTTTTTCTTTTTCTTTCTCCTTGTCCTTTTTCTTATCCTTTTCTCCTTCAAATCTTGCTCCAAATTTCTTTTTATGAAGGGCCTTTTTCTCATAAACTTCTGAATTTCTTGGCCAAGAGAGCAGTTTCCTCATCATCTTCATCATTACTTTCACTGCTGCTCTCTTCCATTTCTGCAGTCTTGAGGGCAAAGGTTTTCCTTCTTTTTGTTTCCTCCTCAACATGCTGCCTCATTGTTAATCGTGGGTCATTAGAGATCCTAGAAGCTCCTCTAAGGGTAGTGCATTGAGGTCTTTGGCTTCTTGGATTGCAGTGACTTTTGCTTCCCACGATCTTGGTAATGACCTAAGAATTTTGCGAACAAGATCAGCATTAGTATAAACTTTTCCAAGACTTTTCAAACCATTCACAATATCAGTAAATCTAGTGAACATGCATGTGATGGTTTCAGTTTGTTCCATTGTAAACAATTCATATTTATGAACCAAAATATTTATTTTTGATTCTTTTACTTGGTTTGTTCCTTCATGAGTAATTTCCAACCTATCCCAAATTTCTTTTGCGGAATTACAAGTTGAGATTCGGTTGAATTCATTTGAATCTAAGGAACAATATAAATATTAATGGCTTTAGCATTAAGTTGTGCCATTCTCCTATCATTATCATTCCAATCCCTTTCGGGTTTAGGAACAATAGTGCCATCAATAAGGTGTGTGGGTGTACTAGGTCCATTAATTATAACACCCCAAAGCTCATAATCAGAAGCTTGAATGAATATCCTCATTCTAGCTTTCCAATAAGAATAGTTTGAGCCATTAAAAAGTGGAGGTCTATTCGTAGAATGACCTTCAGCAAAACTTGAACCAATTTGTGTTGCCATATGGATCTTTAGCCCTTGATCGTGAGATCAAATTCTAAATGAGCACTTGCTCTGATACCAATTGTTGGCCCAGATGGCAACCCAAGAGGGGGGGGGTGAATTGGGTTCTTAAAAATTTAAGACTTTTTAACTTTAATTGATTAGTTAGCAAGATGTGCAAGTGAGATTAACTAATAAGCAAAGAACAAGCAGTTAATAAAGAGAGATAGAGATAGAGAAAATGAGCACGGCAAACACAAGATAATTTTATAGTGGTTCGGCGCAACCAGCACCTACGTCCACTCCCAAGATTCACTTGGGTCCACACTATAATCTCTCTAGATTACAGCCGAGTTGTTTTCCAAGCTCACAACTCAAACTTGTTGTTTTCACGGGTGCACAACGAACCCAGCTGGTTTTAACGGGCTTACCAGCACAAAACCCTACACGTTGTTTTTCTAGGGCTCACAACTAACCCAACACAAGCACTCCGGCTTGTAACGAGGTATACCAACCTCCACTGATTCAATCCACTGATTGAATCAGCAAACAAATAAATAAAGTATTTGAACAAAATGCTCCCTTGAGCAGATATACAAATTTAAGAATAAATAAAAAAGGGTTAGAAAAGCCTGATGTTTTGCGGATGGTTGATGCTGGCTTTCTCCCTTCTTCTCCTTGAAAAGTTGAATCATGCCTCAGCAAGATTCTTGATCGTTGAAGACTTTGGAGAATGAGTTGCCTCTTTTGAACTTGGGAATCTGAAGATTTTGCACGTTGGATTGCTTTTTGCCTTCCTCTTGAGCTTTGAGATTGATGAAAGAGCACACGAATCTCTCTCTCCAAAGATTGAATCTCTCCTTGAATCAAATGATTCTAAATACTCTCAGTTTTCCCTTTTTCTGATATTCAATAGGCTCTCTCTTTTCTCTCTTTCTTCTATTTTTCTTGTTGTTTTGATTTGAAAAGGCTCCTCTATTTATAGATCTGCAAAAATATATCCGTTAGAGACAGGAAAAATAGCCGTTATTCAAAATATTACCGTTGGGCTGATGTGTCAACTCAAAAATTATCGCCCAGATTCCGTGGAGTCGGCTCGAGTACTGTGCGAGTCGGCTCGAAGCGAATCCAGAAACCAAAAAAGGGGTCGACTCGCGAAAACTGGGAGTCGACTCGTGACTTTCAGGGGTCGACTCGCGAAAGCTGGGAGTCGACTCGAGAAGGCACTCAAAAATGAGTCTTTCTGCCGTCTGAGTCGAGTCGGCTCGCACAGTCAGAGTCGGCTCGAGAATTCAGGGGTCGACTCTTGAAAACTCAAGGTCGACTCGAGAAACATCAGGGAGTCGACTCGGAAACCTTGAGTCGGCTCGGGACCGATACAAAAATCAGAAAAATTCTGATTGACTTTAAAATCATCCCAATTAAATTTAAATATAAATTTGACTTGAATAATGTTGATTTAACATAATGCTCAATTTCAAAGCATTTTCATTAATTCATTGATTTTAAAAGAGTGTATAAAATCATTTTTGAATTCATAAGTATAGCTCACTGAAACATATATTCAATTGATTCAAAAAACTCATTACACATTAACAGTTCATAGTTTCCAATTTGAAATTGCTCAAGTAAGAATATTTCATTGATTGACTTAACATGTTCATAGCCTTTAGAAAGTACTCATGGCTTTTGGAAATCATCAAAATCAATAAGTTGGGGCAATTATGTTTCAATAATTTCTCAACAAGCTAGAATGAGAATTTTTATTCAAGCTTTAGATTATGAGCTTTGGAGTGTAATCACTAATGGACCTAGCACACCCACACACATAGTAGATGGTTCAATAGTTCCTAAACCCAAAAGGGATTGGAATGAGAATGATAGGAAAATGGCTCAGCTCAATGCTATGGCCATGAATGTTTTATATTGTGCTTTAGATGCTAATGAGTTCAATAGAATTTCTACATATATTTTCGCAAAAGAAATTTGGGATAGACTAGAAGTTACCCATGAGGGTACTAATCAAGTCAAAGAATCAAAGATTAATATTCTTGTTCATAAGTATGAATTGTTTAGCATGGAACAAACTGAATCTATAACCTGTATGTATATAAGATTTACTAATATTGTGAATGGTTTAAAGAGTCTTGGCAAGACCTATACTAACTCTGAATTAGTGCGTAAAATTCTTAGGTCTCTTCTAAAGACATGGGAAGCAAAGGTTACTGCAATCCAAGAAGCCAAGGACCTCAACACCTTACCTTTGGAGGAGCTACTCGGATCACTAATGACTCATGAGTTGACCATGAAACAACATATAGAGGAAGACGTCATGAAGAAGAAAACAATTGCCCTCAAAGCTGCAGAAATTGAGAAGAGCAGTAGTGATAAGGAAGATGATGATGAGAAGGAGACTGCACTCCTTGCTAAGAAATTTAAAAGATTTATGCAAAGAAGGAGACCCTTCCATAAAAAAAAATTTGGAACAAAGGTGGAAGGTGAAAAAGAAAAAGAAAAGGACAAGGATAAAGAGAAAGACCCCCTCATATGCTATGAATGTAAGAAACCGAGGCACTTTAGATATGATTGTCCTCAATTGAAAAAGGGGTATAAGAAAAAGAAAAAGGCATACATTGCAACATGGAGCGACAGCGAAAAATCCTCATCCGAGGAGGAACAAAGTTGCAAACATTTGCCTTAGGGCATTGTTGTCATTGTAAAATATCAACTTTTTTTCTCTTTATTTTTTTTTTCCACTCATCCACTCATTGACGATATCATTGAGGCGGCTTTCGGTCGGCTTGGGGCGCCGAAGGATGTTTTCCTTCTCCCCAAAATCAATAACGCCACTCTCATGATGATGGCTTCAAACTATATCTCCTGGGTAATTTATTATACCGAGGTTGTGATTCCTGATTGGTTGGTCGGGCCGTGATTTCTCACTTGTGTTTTTCTTGCAGAATGCCTTGGTCACAAGGGCGCTGAATTGGTGCTTGAATTTGGCCATTGGGGTTTGCGCTCAGGCCAGGAAAGAAGCGACCGACTTTCGGGCTAGGGCAGATTTTGAGAAGGCGAGCGAGTCTCACCGGCTTGTAGCCGAAAGGGCCTATCAGCTCAAAACCCAAGTCAGAGAGCTCTAGGGTTTCCGCAAACAATCGTACAAGGCTTGCCTGGAGTTATCCCAGATTAAGGCGAAGCATGACGACGACGTTAAGACCATGCAGCAGTATTTCGATAAAAGGTGGAACCAGCTGAGGGCTAGTCATTCCGAGGATAAAAGTAGTTGGAGCAGGAGGCTCAAGGAGGAGGAATGCAAGTGCCGGCGGCAGTAGGATCAGCTTGCTGATCCGAATAAGGAATTCGCCGATATGGAGAATCGGTTGAAATAGCAAAATTAGCAGATTGCTCGGCTTACCAAAGATCTCGATCAATCTCGGTGGAAAGTTGGGGACAAGCAGTTCTGAATTAATGACCTCAAGGAGAGTCTTCAACAAAATAAGTCGGCCAAGCTCAAGGCCTTGGAAAAGGTTCAGGAGCTGAGCAACGAAATGGCTCGGTGGGAGGAAGAGGTATAGCGTCTTCCCATTTGTTTGCTTTCGATACTTTTCTTTTGTTCGTGGGCTCGAATGTTCTTGTGTTTTGCAGATGAGCAAAATCGTGTTCAAGGCGCAGGAGCAATTTAAAGCTCTATGGGTGGAATTGTCCACGAGTCGTCAGATGAACTTCGATCTTGGGGGCTAGTTAACTGAAGCCAATAACCGAATTGCTTTGGCTGTGGAGGAGTACAAGAGTTCTGCCCAATTTTTTGAGAAGCGTAGAGAGGCTTATGCCGATGCATTTAGGTTCGGCGAGGAAGAAACTCGAGCGAAGATCTCTCGGGTGCATCTCGAGTGGGATTTATCCTTTTTGGATACCGAACGTTTTGATGCCTATACCCTGGGGGCCGAAGAAGCTGAGTATGAGGATATTTCAGATGTCGATCTTGATGCTGTCCTGGGCCTTAATGAGGCCACGGCTCCCGAAGAACGCCCTCAGCTCACTGCCGAGGAACCAACAACATTTGAAGTGGGTGAAGCAAGCCAAGTTCTCTCGGATGTTACCGAGGAGGCTCCTGGGACCGATCCGAACCCTGATTCTTGAGGATTGCTTGTGTATTTTTGCTTCTCAGATTTGTAATCTGGCTGAAACTTTTAATGAATGGATCTTTCGTCTCCACTTGTTTGTCTTTTTCGGACGATCTTTTTGTCACGAGTTTTTTCAAACGGCGAACGAATCAATTCGTGTTCCTAGATCGGTTTATCCTTTCTGAATTGAATGTCCTGTTTATTCAAAGTTGAACCGATTTGCTTTGTTGACGTAAGTTAGCTCGATTTGAACTTAAGGAAATATCTTGGTCGAGGCCGAGGCCAAGCAGATAGTTCGGCTCGCTGAAGCATAGAATAGTTCGGCTAGAACCTTAGGAAACGTTCCGGTCGAGGCCAAGGCTAGGCAGATAGTTCGATCTATCCGAAATAAGAAATTGGCTCATTTGGCCGAGGCATAAAATGGTTCGGCGTGATATGACCAAAAATTGCGTGAGTACCTCGATTGGGGCCGAGATTTGGTGGATAGTTCAGTCTATGAGAAATCATCTCATTTTCTGCCTGGGCGGATGAGACGGATTTTAATTCACCGAAGGATGCTTTATTTTTTGCATAAGGCATTTATCCCGTTGGCCTTTTCCAACATGGGTTTTTTTTAACGTACGCGATAAGCATTCGATTGCCATTGGATGGCATCATTTTCACAAGGTGATTTTCCAGGCCTGCCCGTATCTCAAGGACCGGCGGATGATTTCCTGCATTTAAGGCTCTTGATTCGAGATTAGAGGGAAATCTTTATCGTGCGTCATGGCCTGGGAAATGTGTTCGGCGCGCTTTGGAAAGCGCCCTTTTATCCTGAACTGCCACGTGGTAGTATGGCTAGGGCATTTTGAATCCCGAGGCTTTCTGCTTTAATGGCTGCTCCCGGTCTGTTTGCCTATAAAGCGGGGGAGCTGACCGTGTTGGGCTATCTCCCAAGGCCTTCCCTTTCTGTGACTTGCAAGGGTTTTCATGGTGTATGTTTCATTGAGGTTGAGAGTGGAAAGACTGAGTTTTCCTTTTGCAAGTTGGTTTGCCCCAGATAGCTGGGGCGATGAAGAAGCTGCTGAAGAGCAAGCGGTCCTCAAGAGAGGAATTTTGGAGATCATATGGAGAGCATATGAGTGGTGCATAGAGATCTTATGGAGAGCGCACAAGTGGTTAACAGAGATCATATGGGGAGCGCACGTGCGTGCTTCCTATGTGTCCTTTTCCACTTACCATGGGGATCACAGGAAATGCAGAGCATGCGCACCCCCCGTGCTAATATGAATTTTGCCTCCTCCCTCAGCTTAAATTCCTCAGTTCATTCGACTGAAGAATCTTTTTTCATGTGAAAAAGGGAGGAGGGATGTGTTGGTCTACTGGTTCTCTGCCTTTTACGATTGGGCAGTGGCTAGCAGACCAGCATCCCACTCGGGGGAGATGCTTCATTGGCATAAGCATCCACGGGTCCTTGACCTGGTTATGATCCCTTCACGTGTTCATCCGAGGGATCTGTGGATGGCTTACTTTGCTCTTTGGCCTTAATCAGTGGCTCAACGGAGCTTCTCTGGTTTCTCTAATTTCTGGGGTCGGATGTAAAGACATCGTTATCGACTGAAGCTGCTCAACCGAGCTTTTTATTTGTTTTTATTTCCTGTGCTATGACGCACTTGTAATGCCTCTCAAGAGGTTGTAATTTTTTCATATTAATAAAGAAAGTTTCTATTCTTTCTTTTTGTGACATCTATTTCTTTTTCTGATGTGATTGTGTCGAGAGTTGCTACTCTCATTTTATGCTTTTCCGTCCATAGCATAATCTATAAGTTCAGCAGTGTTTTGCTACTTTGTTTTTGCCAATATGTCATTTAGTCCCCTGTGAGGGAAGTGTTTATCTTTGTGTAGGTCAGAGAATGGCCTAGGCAGCCCTGTGAACTTATGCAGTAAACATGGTCCTATTTAAGGGATGAAGTACATATTTCTTTAAAAAGAAATAACTTGCATAATCTTGCTGGCAAATGGAGAAAGGTTACTAACCTCTGCTGAAGCATAATAGGATATCTTAGTCGCATCAGAGTGTTTGAGAAATTACTCGTTCAGGTCGAGGCTTCCAGAAATATATCACTCGGCTTGGCCGAGGCTTCAAGAATATATTTTACTTGGCCCTGCTAAGGTACGGAGACCACCACTCGGCTTGGCCGAGGCTTCAGATAATATATCACTCTGTTTGACCAAGGCTTCAGATAATATATCACTTGGTTTGGTCGAGGCTTCAGATAATATATCACTCGGTTTGGCCGAGGCTTCAAGATTATATTTTACTTGGCGCTTCCAAGGTACGGAGATCACTCGGCCCGGCCGAGGATTTATAAAGATTATATTTTACTTGGCACTGCCAAGGTATGGAGATCGTCACTCAGATTGGCCGAGGCTTCGAATAATATATCACTCGGCTTGGCTGAGGCTTCAAGATTATATTTTACTTGGCACTGCCAAGGTACAGAGATCGCTCGACCCGGAGGATTTATATAGATTATATTTTACTTGGCGCTGCCAAGGTACGGAGATCGCTCGGCTCGGCCGAGGATTTATAAAGATTATATTTTACTTGGCGCTGCCAATGTACGGAGATCGTCACTCGGATTGGGTGAGGCTTCAAATAATATATCACTCGGCTAGGCCGAGGCTTCAAGATTATATTTTACTTGGCGCTGCCAAGGTACAGAGATCGCTCGGCCCGGCCGAGGATTTATAAAGATTATATTTTACTTGGCGCTGCCAAGGTACGGAGATCGCTCGGCCCGGTCGAGGATTTATAAAGATTATATTTTACTTGGCGTTGCCGAGGTACGGAGATCGCTCGGCCCGGCCAAGGATTTATAAAGATTATATTTTACTTGGCGCTGCCAAGGTACGGAGTCCTCCCAGCCCAGCTGGAATATATTTACTTGGCACTGTCAAGATCCGGAGATCGCTCAGCCCAGCCAAGGATTTATAAAGATTATATTTTACTTGGCGCTGCTAAGGTATGGAGTCCTCCTAGCCTAGCTGGGATATATTTTACTTGGCGCGGCCAAGGTCTGGAGATCGCTCGGTCTGGTCGAGGATTTGTAAACCTATCTCTCGTTGTAGCCATCAAAAAAAGCAATAAAAATAGAAATTTTTGAATCTTTAAAGATTTAACTCAATGGACAAGGTAAGTTCAAGGAGGGCATACTCTCACTGATGATAAATGCAGAGATTATCTGAGTTCTATGTCCGGGGAATATATTTTCCATTTAGATCTTGGAGCTTATAGGTGCTGGGTTTGATTACCTCCATAATTTGATAAGGACCCTCCAAACTAGGAGATAGCTTTCCTTGCTCCAGTGGCTTTGAGACGGATGCCTTTCAAAGTACCAGATCACCCGGGGAGAAAAACTTCCCTTTGACACTGGTTGAATGGTAGCGGGCAACTCTTTGTTGGTAAGCCACCATCCGGATCCGAGCTTTCTCCCTGACTTCTTCTATCAAGTCAAGATTGGTTCGGAGTTGTTCATCATTGGATTCTTCCTAGTAGCCTTTGGTGCGAGGGGAGGGGAGCCCGACTTCCATAGGGATAACAGCTTCAGTGCCGAAGGCCATCTTGAATGGAGTCTGGCCCGTGGGAGCCCTTTCGGTGGTTTGGTATGCCCACAGCACATGGTGGAGCTCCTCCGCCCATCTTCCTCGCGCTTGGTTAAGCCGAGCTTTAATTCCCTGCAAAAGAGTTCGATTTGTTACCTCGGCCTCTCCATTAACTTGAGGATGTCCGACCGATGTCAGGCGATGAAGAATGCTATGATCCTCGCAGAACTCCCGAAACTTCGGATTATCAAATTGCTTCCCGTTATCGGTAATGATGGTGTGGGAAAGACCGAAGCGGCAGATGATGGACCTCCACATGAAGTCTTTAGCCCGAGCTTCGGTTATCTAGGCGACTGCTTCAGCTTCGACCCATTTAGTGAAATAATCAATTGCAACAAACAGGAACTTCCTTTTCCCCATTGCAAGGGGAAAAGGGCCAAGTATATCCATTCCCCACTTGGCGAAGGGCCAGGGGGACAAGATGGAAGTCAGGTGAGCAAAGGGGAGCCTCTAAATATTTGAGTGTTGTTGGCATGCATCACAGGCTCGGACAAGGTCATCAGCATCTTTCTGCATCGTCTGCCAATAATATCCTTGGCGTAGCACTTTGTGGCACAGGGTGCGGCTGCCGAGGTGATTGCCACAGATGCCTTCATGAACGTTCCAAAGAGCATAATCGGCTTCTGATGGATGGAGGCATTTGAGCAATGGCATGGAGAAGGATCGCTTATATAGTCGATCATCAATCAGAACATAATGAGATGATTGCAATATCAACTTCCTTGCTTCCTTTTTATCAGTGGGCAGCAACCCTTCTTTAAGGTACTGGTGAAGGGGGTCCATCCAGGATGGTTCGGTGTCAACATGCTGATGGAAATTATGTATACAAGATATGAATCAAATTCATATAAATATTATGGAAGATATAATATAAAATACCAAGATGCCCAGGATCCTTAGGAACAAATTCATTATAAATCAAATAAAATCTAATTTTATTCATACATGAGTCCTTTATCGACGTAGATAAGGATGAAGACGGTTAATCCCTGCCACTAGTCGTCCATGTGTCTGGCCTCTAACGGTGATCCACGCAGAGAAGAAGGGATGAAGATCTTCAAGGGATGAAGATGACACCACGGGAGAGAGAGAGGGGTGCTAGCGCCTCTTGAATTCCCTTACAGAAGATATCTTTGAAGAAAAGTTTAATCTTTTCTTCTCATGCTCTATTTTCTTGGTAGGAAGGAACTATATTTATAGGTTGAAAATGAGACGTTCCAAAGAGGAAGAGACCTCTCTTCAAGGTAAGAAACTCCCATCTTCATGGTAAGAAACTCCTCCCATCTCATGGTAAGAAACTCCATCTTCATGGTAAGAAACTCCTCCCATCTTCATGGTAAGAAACTCCCATCTTCATGGTAAGATTAATCCAAGTGTCACAATCTCAGCCTATGAAATTAGGAGTTGGTTATCCCATAACTACATGCCCTAATTTGTACGTGTTCATCATCGAACCGTAGAGATTCATCATGCCTCATCCCATGGGCATGATTCCATCTTCACATGGCTAAGATTGGACATCCATACCTGAATAATCAGAGCCATCCATCACATGGATCAAGTCACATATCAGTATCCAATTATTTGTTCATCATATGTACAAATAATTTCTCCTTAACATTCCTTCTATTATAATGGATCATATCTATTATAATTATATCTTCTTTAAATTGGTTCTCACCCAATTATTTAATTGATCATCTTATCTAAATTAAATTTAATTTAATTCTCATTGTAATTCATCCAATATTCTCCTTAATGCGTGTGATCCATTAGGCCCTTTAACATGTTGGCAATAATCATGTCCTAATCATAGACCCTAGGAATGATTGGACAACTCTTTATCTAATTCAACAACATGATTATAGATCATGAGAGGCCTCTAGCAAAGCATCATGACCACCCAACTGCTAAAGGTATTGTTGACGTGACCATCAACACTTGTCCATGAACGGTTACCATATCATTAAATCCTTTCATCACATATCCCAGATCAATCAGTGGTATGGAATGTGTCAACCCTGTAATTGATCTTTGTTTACTTGATCTCAGGAAAAATTAACTATATGAATTAGAACTTCGAAACCATTTCGAATTTCAACTCAACCTTGCAAGGATTTATCAATCAATTTAATCCATCAAGTGGCCGTGGGATATAACCCTTTCTATCAAGGGAGATGAATCCTGTCTTGATCAAACACCATCTTCATGTGCTTCATGTCATACCCAACCGACACCATATTTGCCACCCGGGGCTAGAGCGACGTTTGGATGCCATCAAAGCATGACATTCCACACATGAGATGCAATGAAGATCTCAAGTCAAAGGATCACTCACACCACCATCATTAGAGATCAACCATCGACACTATATAGAATATCCATATGGGATCTCTGTACGGGTCATCCAATGCATCGTTACAATAACGAGCATCCACACACCTATCCAAGTATCTACATACTTCAGCTTGTGAAATCAGCTGCTCACCCCAAGGGTGAGGATATGCAATGTGTGCTAGTCTGTTCGATGGTGTCCAGTCCCATCTACACATCGACTAGGGAAGTTTAAAGAATCGAACCATAACGTGCAATTTGAATCTCACAATTTGTAATCTCTATTACAAATTCCATATGTACGGTTCACATTCTTTTGGACTTTATGTCATAGACAAATATATCAAATAAAAGACATCTGGATAGATAAAGAAACCATTTTATTTGATTTGTATTCATATAATGTATACAACATTCAATCCAATTAGATCTTGGGCATACACTAATAATCTCCCACTTGTACTAGAGCCAATCACCCATGTATTCAATACCAAGTGACTCAGCATGACCATCATGCTTCTGCTGCAGCAGGACTTTAGTGAACGGATTGGCAATATTATCTTCCGTGAGGACTCATTCTATTTTTACATCATTCTACCAATAATCTCTCTAATTACATGGTATCTTCTGAGTACATGTTTGGACCTCTGATGAGACCTTGGCTCCTTAGCTTGCACAATAGCTCCATTGTTGTCACAATACAAGTGTACTGAATCAGTAATGCTTGGAACCACACCAAGTTTAGTGATGAACTTTTTGATCCAAACAGCTTCTTTGGCTGCATCTGATGCTGCGATGTACTTAGCTTCGGTCGTAGACTCGGCAATCGTCTCCTGCTTGGAACTTTTTCAGCTGACTGCACTGCCATTGAGTGTAAAGATATAGCCTGATTGAGATTTATAATCATCTTTATCAGACTGAAAAGTAGAATCTGTATAACCCTGAACTATGAGTTCGGGTCCTCTATAAACCAAGAACATATCCTTAGTCCTTCGTAAGTACTTAAGGATATTCTTGACGACCATCCAATGTTTGTCTCCAGGGTTTTCCTGGTATCTACTAGTGATACTCAATGCATAAGAAACATCAGGTCTCGTACATAGCATCGCGTACATGATAGATCCGATTGCTGAGGCATATGGAATCCTATTCATGTGCTCTTTCTCCATTTGGGTCTTAGGACTCATGTCCTTGGAGAGATGTATTCCATGTGATACCGGTAGGAATCCCTTCTTGGATTCCTCCATGCTAAACCGTTTTAGCACTTTATCTATATACGTTGATTGGGACAATCCAAGCAACCTTCTAAATCTATCTCTATAGATCTTAATACCCAGTATGTAGGCTGCTTTCCCAAATCTTTCATGGAGAATTTGCTGGACAACCATTCCTTCACTTCTTGCAGCAAGGATACATTATTTCCTATCAATAATATGTCATCTATATAATATCAAAAAATAATAACACTCCCACTAACCTTCTTGTACACACATGGATCATCCTCATTTTTGATAAAATCAAACTTTTTGATTGTTTCATCAAAACGGATGTTCCAACTTCTGGAGGCTTGCTTAAGTCCATAAATGGACCTTTGCAGCTTGCATACCTTTTTAGAATCAATGGACTCAAAACCCTCAGGTTGTGTCAGATACACATCCTCCACTAAATCACCATTTAGGAAGGCGGTCTTGACATCCTTTGCTATATCTCATAATCGTAATAGGCTGCAATCGCAAGCAAAATCCTTATGGACTTAAGCATGGCTATGGGAGAAAAGGTTTCATCAAAGTCAACACCTTGCCTTTGCTTGTAACCTTTTGCAACTAGCCTCGCCTTATAGTAATCACATTACCATCTATGTCTGTCTTCTTCTTGAAGACCCATTTGCACCCAATGGTTTTATCCCTTCAGGTGGATCAACCAAAGTTCATACTTGGTTGTCGTACATGGAGTCCATTTCAGACTTCATGGCTTCAAGCCATCTCTTGGAGTCAATGTCACAAATTGCTTCATCGTAGTTAGTAGGCTCATCATCTTCTATAAGAAATCCATATCTCTCAAGAATATGATGTGTTCTACTAGACCTACGTAGCTGATGTGTACTTGGAGCTTCATGTGGCTCATCATTTCTGATAGAGGTTCACGTAAATGTTTCCTGAATGTGAGTTGAGTCTCTTGCTCAACTCCCACTACATTTGACATTTGCTCCATGTCATCTAATCGGTCTATGTTAATTTGTGGTTCTTGAGTTTCACTAATCTCAATATTTCTGCCACTACCATTTTTAGAAAAATCTCATTCTCTATAAATATGGCATGCCTTGAGACAAACACCTTTTGCTCGAGTGGGTAGTAGAAGTAGTATCCTTTTGTTTCTTTAGGATACCCCACAAAATTACACTTGTCAGATCTAGCTCCCAGCTTGTCTGACTCATTACGCTTTACATAAGTGTAGCAACCCCAAATCTTAGATGACTAAGGGTTGGTTTCTTTCCACACCATATCTCATAGGGAGTGGAGCTGACCGAAACTTGGTTTAGAGTGTATTCGGCTGTGTGTAGGGCATAACCCCAAAACATTTTGGAAGATTTGCAAGGCTCATCATTGATCGCACTATATCTAATAATGTGTGATTTCTCCTTTCTGATACACCATTATGTTGTGGCGTACCAGAAGGAGTCCACTGAGAAAGAATCTCATTCTCCTTCAAATATTCTAAGAACTCATGGCTTAAGTATTCCCCACCTTGATCTGATCGAAGTATCTTAATACTTTTGCCACTTTGTTTTTCTACCTCGGATCTGAATTCTTTGAACTTTTCAAAGGCTTCAGATTTGTGCTTCATCAGATATATATAACCATACCTGCTATGGTCATCTATAAATGTGATGAAGTAAGAAAAACCTCCTATTGCCTAATATTGATAGGACCACATACATTCGAATGTACTAGTCCTAAACATTAAGTTGCTCGCCCCCTTTTTAGTAAAGGATGACTTAGTCATTTTGCCACGTAAGCACGACTCACATTCCTCAAACGATTCCCAATCGAATGAGCCCAAGTAGCCATCCTTATGTAACTTGGTTAAACATGTTTCATTTACATGGCCTAAACGACAGTGCCATAGGAATGAGTTCTTAGAATTATTTAATTTTAATTTCTTAGTTTCTATATTGAGAATAGGGCATTGTAAATTCAAAACATAAATCCTGTTGAACATTTCAGCAGAACCAAAGAACATTTATTTTTAAAAATTAAAATTCCTTTATTTCTAATTTCAAATGTATATCCATCATTTACAAGACATGAAACGGAAATAATGTTCTTTGTTATGTTTGAACATAGTAACAATTATTAAGATCCATTACAAGCCCAGTGGGCAAAGACAAAGAACAAGATCCTATAGCTAAAGCAGCAACCTTTGCTCCATTTCCCATGCAGGATCACTTCATCTTTTTCAGCTTTCTACTACTTCTTATCATCTGCATATTAATACAAATATGAGATCCACAACCGGTATCCAATACCCAAGTAGAATAAGAAGTAACAGAAGAAAATATCTCAATCATAAATATACCTGAAGTAGAAGCATATGTATGTTTCTTTTCTTTAAGGCTAGCCAGATAAGCTTTGCAGTTTCACTTCCAGTGCCCTTCCTTCCCACAGAAGTGGCATTTCTCCTTGGCTACTTTTTTTTCTTGATGCCCTTTTTTGGTTTAGTCGCCTTGGCCTTTTGGACCTTATTCTTCTTTGGCCGCTTCTTATGAGCGCCAGAAGACTCCACGACCATAACCTGCCCCTTTTCTTTCTTAATGTTGGGCTCGACATTCGTCAGCATATTCACGAGCTCAGGTAGAGATGTCTCTAGCTTGTTCATGTTGAAATTAAGAACAAACTGCGAATAGCTGGGAGGTAATGACTGCAGAACCAAGTCAACACTAGTTCATGATACATCACAAAATCCAATCGTGCCAACTTTTCAATCAAATTGATCATTTTCAGTGGGCACCCACTGATGAATCCTCAGTCATTTTGCACTAAAACAGCTCTTTAGAAGTTTGAAACCTCTCATATCGAGACTGTGCACCAAACAACTCTTGCAAGTGCATCAAAATCTCCTGAGCATTCATATGCTCATGCTGTTTTGAAGATCAGGTGACATCGAGGCCAACATCAAACATGTGGTCATGTCTTCAGCATCTTTATACCGGTTGTATGCCACATGAACCTCAGTCGGAGCATCCGCTGGTGGGACTCCAGTGCAACCTCATCTAGGACAAAAAGAATTTTCTCAGATCGAAGAACGATCCTTACATTCCTTAGCCAATCAGGAAAGTTGAGTCTGGTTAATTTGTTGGGTTCTAAAATATTCTTAAGGTTGATGTTTACACTCATGGTTTCTCTGATAACCTATATAAATTAAAACAAGTCAATTACTATGAATACTAATCACCAACTTAATATGGTAATTCTAGATTTTTAATTAAGTTGGTTTCTTCGACTATTTTATCAAGGTTAATAGCCCTCTCTATTAATCTTGAGAAATTGGCATTCAATTTCCTTAGTGGGCTAGGATCCTCATTTGAATTACCTTGACCTTGGCTTTGGCACAACAAATCTCGGTAAGCCAAATTTGGTAGATTATTATCAATCACATCTAATGTGACTCCTAGATCATTTAGGGGATTTGCTTTGTCAATTACATCCATATGTGATCACCCTAAAGTTTGCCTCTAGATTAGACTGACCCTGACTTTGGCTAACTATGCCAGCTAATCTAGTTAGTCAACCCATTGTTCACAATCAACTCCTCATAGGTACACTCGACCTCGGCTTTGGCATGACAAATCTCATGACCTAATGATTTTGTATCATGTGAACAATGGAAGGCTTATGACTTAATATTTGTAGAGGTATTTAGCGCATAAAGGTCCCATCTACATCTACAACATTTGTACTATGCTAGGTTACATATCCTATATGTAGATTTTAGATTAATCTCAATTAACCTTAATTTCATAAGATCCAATCTTATGATTGGGACTCCTAATCAAATTAGGATCTTGATCACTATCTAATTTAGGAACCCTAATTATGTGACCAAATCAATTGCTACCATCCTGATCAACCTTAATTGATTTAATCAATTAAGAACTTTCCCTAAGGCCAGATCAGCTGATCAATGGGGTCCTATTTAGCATACCCTTCGATCCCATTGAATGGGTTTTCCTAGGCAGCGAACAGAGCAATTAAAAACCATGATCAAACCTTTCTAGACACCAATGTAGTTAAGCCCAATTGATTAGATCAATTATGGGATCATAGATCAAACAATGATATGGTTAAGTCTAAGTTTCCTAAATCTTTATCATCTATTAAATTTTATGATAACCATAGATAGTGATCTAACTAGGGTGTTATGATAAGAGTTCTTAATTCAAATTTTAAATTTTCTTATCATTTAATTACATGACATGACATATCCGTTTCACATCCCAGTAAATCCTAATGTCTCTAACAAACCCTAAAGTTTTCAATGTTCATTATCATAAGAATGTCAGTCTTAATCATATCAATTATCATGCTAAAATTAAATCCTAAACATGATTTTAGGATTTCAGCATATAGTATCTATCATGCATAAATAATAATTACTATTTTAACATGACACATATATGATTAATTATTGTTTATTATCATATAATAAACATTTTCCTCTATATATCAAAGAACTCTATTTGAACATGATAATGAATATGCATAAATCTAAATAATATTGTTTATCATTAAATAATAAACATTTTATTATATTTTAGATTTATTATCAACATATGAAAACTCTTCATGATTTTAAACATAATAAATAATCATATTATCAATCATATTGACTCAAGTATCCTATCAGATTAATGAATCTGTAGCCTAAGGGGGCTCTGATACCACTGATGGGAATTATGTATACAAGATATGAATCAAATTCATATAAATATTATGGAAGATATAATATAAAATTTTTAGATGCCCAGGATCCTTAGGAACAAATTCATTATATCTCAAATAAAATCTATTTTTATTCATACCTAAGTCCTTTATCGATGTAGATGAGGATGAAGCCGGTTAATCCCTGCCACTAGCCGTCCACGTGTCGGCCTCTAACGGTGATCCACACAGAGAAGGGATGAAGACCTCTAAGGTATGAAGATGACACCACGGGAGGGAGAGGGGTGCTAGCGCCTCTTGAATCCCCTACAGAAGATATTTTGAAGAAAAGTCTAATCTTTTCTTCTCATGCTCTATTTTCTTGGTAGGAAGGAACCATATTTATAGGTTGAAAATGAGACGTTCCAAAGAGGAAGAGACCACTCTATGAGGTAAGAAACTCCCATCATTATGGTAAGAACTCCCATAAACTCCTCCCATCGTCATGGTAAGAAACCCATCTTCATGGTAAGAAACTCCTCCCATCTTCATGGTAAGATTAATCTAAGTGTCACAATCTCAGCCTATGAAATTAGGAGTTGGTTATCCCATAACTACATGACCTAATTTGTACGTGTTCATCATCGAACCATAGAGATTCATCATGCCTCATTCTATGGGCATGATTCCATCTTCATATGGCTAAGATTGGACATCCATACCTGAATAATTAGAGCCATCCATCACATGGATCAAGTCACGTATTGGTATCCAATTATTTGTACATCATATGTACAAATAATTTCTCCTTAACATTCCTTCTATTATAATGGATCATATCCATTATAATTATATCTTCTTTAAATTGGGTCTCACCAATTATTTAATTTATCATCTTATCTGAATTAAATCTAATTTAATTCTCATTTTAATTCATCCAATATTCTCCTTAATGCGTGTGACCCATTAGGCCCTTTAACATGTTGGCAATAATCATGTCCTAATCATAGACCCTAGGAATGATTGGACAACTCTTTGTCTAATTCAACAACATGATTCTAGATCATGAGAGGCCTCTAGCAAAGCATCATGACCACCCAACTGCTAAAGGTTTATTGACATGACCATCAACACTGTCCATGAACGGTTACCGTCATTAAATCCTTTCGTCACATATCCCAGATCAATCAGTGGTATGGAATGTGTCAACCCTGTAATTGATCTTTGTTTACTTGATCTCAGGAAAAATTGACTATATGAATTAGAACTTCAAAATCATTTGAATTTCAACTCAACCTTGCAAGGATTTATCAATCAATTTAATCCATCAAGTGGCCGTGGGATATAATCCTTTCTATCAAGGAAGACAAATCCTGTCTTGATCAAACACCATCTTCATGTGCTTCATGTCATACACAACTGACACCATATTTTCCACCCGGGGCTAGAGCGACGTTTGGATGCCATCAAAGCATGACATTCCATACATGAGATGCAATGAAGATCTCAAGTCAAAGGATCACTCACACTACCGTCATTAGAGATCAACCATCGACACTATATAGAATATCCATATGGGATCTCTGTACGGGTCATCCAATGTATCGTTACAATAACGAGCATCCACACACCTATCCAAGTATCTACATACTTCAGCTTGTGAAATCAGCTGCTCACCCCAAGGGTGAGGATATGCAATGTGTGCTAGTCTCACGGTGTTCGATGGTGTCCAGTCCCATCTACACATCAACTAGGGAAGTTTAAAGAATCGAACCATAACGTGCAATCTGAATCTCACAATTTGTAATATCTATTACAAATTCCATATGCATGGTTCACATTCTTTTGGACTTTATGTCACAGATAAATATATCAAATAAAAGACATCTGGATAGATAAAGAAATCATTTTATTTGATTTGTGTTCATAGGATGTATACAGTATTCAATCCAATTGGATCTAGGGCATACACTAACACCTGCATCATGTGATCAACATCGATGATGCTAGGCTTCTCTAGGATTTCTAGGTGGAATTTTCACTCGAGATCCATCGACTCCGTAGTTGCCAGGTAGGACAGTAGGTCGTCATGCGCATTTTCAGCCCTTGGGATCTGAACAAGTTTAAATTCATCGAAATAGGAAGATAGATCGCGCACCTTTTGAAGATACCGAATCATATTCGGCTCTTAAGCCTCGAATTCTCCCTGCACATGGCCGGCCACCAATTGGGAGTCGGTGTAGGCAATCAGTTTCTTGACTTTAGCTCATGGGCGATTCGGAGTCCAAAGAATAGGGCTTCATACTCCGCTTCATTATTTGAGGTCGGGAAGGAAAAATGAATGCCATATTCAAAAGTTGTGCCTTTCGGACTGGTGAGGACCAAACAGGCACCGGTGCCGCCTGCGCCGGAGGATCCATCGGCGTGAAGCAACCATGGGGCGCTAGGCTTTGGTTGTCCAAGGGTATCCAAAATAGAGCCATCTTCGGGAATAGTGCATTCAAGGAGGAAGTCCGCTAGAACTTGAGCTTTAATGGCTGGACGAGGTTGATATTGAATGTCGTGCTCACTCAGTTCGACAGCCCATTTGGCCATTCTCCCCGATGCTTCTGGATGATGGATAATTTCCTTGAGAGGTTGGTCGATCAGGACGATGACAGTATGCGCCTGGAAGTATGGCCACAACTTTCGGACCGATGTTACTAGAGCTAGGATCATCTTCTCGACCCGAGTGTACCTCGTTTCAGTGTCTTTGAGTAGTTTGCTAACATAATAGACATGCCTTTGGACTCTGCTCTCCTCTCTGGTTAGCACCGAGCCAACAGCATTTTCAGAGACTACCAGGTATAGGTTCAGCACTTCCCCTAGCTTCGGGCTACTGAGGAGAGGTGGCGAGCCGAGGTATTTCTTAAGGTCTTCGAAGGACTTCTAGCAGTCTGGGGTCCACTAAAATTTTTTGGCCAACCGAAGCACTTTGAAGAAGGGAAGGCATTTCTCAACCGATCGAGCAATGAAGCGGTTGAGGGCTGCTACCCTCCCGGTGAGGCGCTGCACATCCTTGACTGACCCTAGCAGAGCTATTTGTTGTAGGGCTTAGATTTTCTGAGGGTTCGCCTCGATGCCTGCTATGAAACCATGAAGCCAAGAAATTTTTTGGAGTTGACTCCAAAGGCAGATTTGGTGGGATTGAGCTTCATCTGGTATTTTCAAAGTGTAGCGAAGCTCTCCGCAAGGTCCTCGATGTGCTGGATGCCTCCTTTCTTTTTACCAACATATCATCAACATACACCTCCATGTTCTGACCTATTTGCTCCTTAAAGACTTTGTTGATAGCCTTTGGTAGGCGGCACCTGCATTTTTCAAACCAAAGGACATAACTCGATAACAATAGATACCTCGATCGGTGATGAAGGCAGTTTTCTCCTCATCTTCGAGCGCCATTCGGATCTGGTTGTAGCCCAATAGGCATCCATTAAAGTTAGCATTTGATGGCCTGAAGTTGAATCCATGAGCTGGTCGATCCGCGGAAGAGGGAAGCTATCTTTTGGACAGGCCTTATTGAGGTCAGTGAAGTCGATGCAGATCCTTCACTTGCCATTCGACTTCTTCACCATGACCATGTTCGTCAGCCAGTCATGGTAACTAACCAATCAGATAAACTTGGCTTTGATGAGCTTATCCACCTCTTCTTTGATGGCCTTTTGATGCTTTGGGGCAAAGCTCCTCTTCTTCTGCTTAATGGGCCTGAATGTTTTGTCCACACTGAGGCGGTGGACCAGGACGTCTGGGCTGATTCCAGGCATATCTGATGTAGACCAGGCAAAGACGTTGGTATTCCTCTGAAGGAACTCAATCAATTCTTGTCAAAGCTTTCCTTCGAGCTGCGATTTAACCTTTATAGTTCGGTCGGGCCGAGCCTTGTCGAGTGGTACCACCTCCAATTCTTTGACCGGCTCTCCTCGTTGCTCGGTGAGATCTTCTCGAGCGTCCAGCCCATCCACCATGGGCTTTCTGGATTGGAGGTCGGCAACAAAGCAATGCCGAGCTATGATATGACTTTCTCGAACAACCCCCACTCCCCATTCAGTGGGGAATTTCATGGCGAGATGGGGAATGTGAATGATGGCTTTGAAAGAGATTTTCCCTGGTCTACCGAGGATGGCATTGTAGGAAGATCTGAGCTTGGTTACGAGGAAATCAATGAATATGGTAGCCACATGAGGCCAGGTGCCGGCTCGGACTGATAGAGTGATGACTCCTTCAGGGATTATGGAGTCACCTGTGAAACCCACCAGGGTGGACTCCACTACTCGGAGGCTTTCTACCCAGAATTTTAACCTCACAAAGGCCCAAAATAAAGAACGTTAACAGAACTTCCACTATCAACCAAAATCCGATGTACATCATAACTGTTCATATTTAAAGATACAACCAGAGCATCATCATGGGGGTACTGTACCTCCCTAAGGTCTTCATCAGAGAAGGTGAACTCATAGACCCGAGCTTTCTTCGGCGGGTTCTCCTCCTCGCATGGCCAAGAAGATGGGGATCTGGCCGCCGTTATCACATTGACGTTGCCGATAATTGAAGGATTTGGTGGTGGGAGTTGGCGAGGTTCAGGTTGGTGATTCTCTTCATTAATCGGCTCAGGAGGGCCCCTGAACCGGTTCAGTCTACCTCACCGGATCAATTGCTCGATCTCATTTTTAAGCTACCAACAGTCCTCAGTATCATGCCCGTAGTCCCGATGAAAGCGGCAGTACTTGACCGGGTCCCTCCGAGCTCCGTTGCCTCAAAGGGAAGGGGGTCGAGGAAGCTGACACTCGATCTCCATCAGGATTTGCACACCCGGCGTGGTAAGGGGAGTATAGCGGTCAAACATTCGGGCTGGACTCTGAGTTCGATCTTGAGGTGGCGGTGGAGGAGCTCTGCGGTGGCGAGGTGGGCTAGCGTGGCGATGGCTTCACTGCTTGTCCGAGCCCTTTGCCTCTTTCTTCTTCAGCTGCTCGGCCCGAGCTAACCTCCTCGATTCTTCCATCCTACCATACTTGTCCGTCAGGGAAATCATGTTCGAGAAGCTCTTTGGGTAATTAACCTCTAGAGCTAGGTAGAAGTCTTCCTCCTTGGACACTCCTCTGGCCAGGGTGGATATGGCCACCTCGTGGTTGAGATGGTCGACTTCTAGGAGGGCCATGTTGAAGCGGTCGAGATAACTCTTCAGCGACTCCCCCTCTCTTTGCTTGATCTCGAAGAGGGAGTCAGATCTCCATCGCTGGTGACAGCTGCTGACGAACTGGCTAATGAGCAGACAACTTAGCTCATCAAAAGAATCAATGGAACTTGGTTTTAGGCTGTTGAACTAGGTTCGGGCAGATCCCCTTAAAGTGGAGGGAAAGGCTCTGCATAAGATCGCATCTGATGCCCCGTGGAACATCATGATGGATATGAAGCTGCCGAGGTGGCCGTCAGGATCGGTGGATCCATGATACGGCTCGATGGTAGGGAGCTTGACATGAGGGGGAATCACTTTCCTCATGATCCTCTCGGAGAAGGGGATGCCCTGCTCCACTTTTGGCTAGGATAGTGGAGCTTGCCTGGCGGCGTCCAACTCCCGATGCCATTCTTGCCGCATCTCCTACATATGCTGTCTGATCCCTTCATCCAGAGTGGTATGAGGGATCGGGCGAGGAGAAGATGGCAGCAGTGTCGAATCATGGGAGGACACTAGGGAGAGGGAGCGAACCCGCCTGGATCTGAGCGGGCTCTTCCCTCCAGCTCGCTGTAGTGCCAGCTTCGCCTTTGCGGGCCGGTGACCGCGATCCACCACCCCAGGAGGATCGAAAGAAGAGATCGCTGGCGAGGCAGGGGCAGCGGCCTCCTCATGAGGCTGGGAGGTAGGGATAGCAATTCCAGGGATCGCCTGGAACCCCTGGACCAACTAGGTCAGTGCTTGGACCTGCTGAACTAGAGTGGCGACTGGTCCAGGGTTACCGCCGTTGTCGGTGGCGAAGGAGTTTCAGCTGGCAGTGGTAGCGGAGGTGCTACACCGCTAATCGGATTAGGCCTTTGAGAGGCGGCCTGGTTTTGAGCTTCAGATGTAGCTCTCTTCCGATTGGCCATTAGAGGATGCTTTGCTCTGGTTTTTGAGTCTTGTCTCCTGGATCACAAGTTTATGGGACTTGAGGCCCTTCCTCTAGCGCCAATCTGTTGCTGCAGAAATCCATTATCCGACTCGGGTGCGCTTTCGGTTCTTGATCCGGATGCCGATCTTGTCGCCTCGGGATGGAACCTGCAAGACATTCCGCATGCAGAGGGTATTGTACAGGTTGCCCTCTGCAGAGGACCCTTCGACACTCAAGTCAGTGAGATTCACAGCAAGTAGATGTGAGGAGAAGACTCTCACAGAGAAAATGTTCCTCAGTGCTCTTGTGAGAGCTCTAATGGAGTATGAGATTCAATGAGTAAAATGATTGCGTAAGGGGTCGCCTTAGAGTTTACGCACGTACCTTAGAGGTTGGAGTATTGTGGTATTTTAGGTGATCACCTGATTCCTTGGATGTGCCCTGGATGGGGTCTGAAAACGGGTAGGATTCGAATCAAGTTTGTTATGAGGCAAGTAGGATCCGTATCTTGTCAGTTAGAGGATCGACGGTTGGGAGAGCTGGTTGATGCCTTGAGGTTCAATGATCACACATTCCTAGGCCACTCTTGCAGGTCCTAGGCCACTTCTGGGCATGATTTGCCGTCTGAAATCTTATTCAGCTATAGTGGATTCAAACTCTCCTGCGCCAGATTCCGTAGAAGTATTTTGAATGCCGTGGTTTGGCCTAAATGAGGAATAACCTGGTTTTCCGAGGTATTGAGTGGATCGGCTCAAATGGCCGAGGTATGGTCGGCTCAGATGGCCGAGGTATGGTCGGCTCGAATGGCCGAGGCATGAAGATAGCTCGGATTACCGAGGAATGGCTCGGCTCAGATGGCCAAAGTATGAGGATAGCTCGGGTTATCGTGGAATGGCTCGGCTCGGATGGCCGAAGTATGAGCATGGTTCGGATTGTCGGGACGACCCCATTTTATCAAAGGTGATTTGGCTTCGTCGCTTGGATGTTAAGCCAGCTGGCTCGCAGGGTGTTTGGATTGGGCGTAACCCAATCGTCGATGTAAGCGGTCAATAATGCAATGACAATTTTACCTCTTATCAAATTCTTAAGGAGCAAATATCATGTCGCTGAAAATATTTTGGACTTTAGCTTGGTTCTTTTCTAAATCTTGACAAGGGTTAAGTAATTAAAGCAAAAAAAAAAGGTTTTATTTATAGTCTTGAGAACAATTCTCTCTATAAATCCATCGATCTTGCGGCAAACTGGAACGCAAAAAAAAAGCTAGATAGGATTTGGCATATTAACTTAGCTGATGCCTTTTGTTTTTGGTTCTCATACGAGAGCTAATCCATGATTTAATCATAGCTAGCGTACGTCGGTGCAGCGACTGTTTGAGAAACAAAAATATTTCTGAAAAGATGCATGTCTGTTGAGCATAATGTTATGTATCATTTCTGCTAGGAAAAAAGAACACAGCATACAAAATGACATTATCATTATTTTATAGAGGTAACCATACATATTATCATTTTCTTAGTTAATTTAACTGATAATGAATCGTCAGTTCTTAGCATCGATCTGTTGGAAAATTGGAGACTGATTTTGTAATATCTTAGTATCTATTCTAGAATTAATAAGAGATCAAAAACTATTTAAAAAAATTTAATCGAAAATTTAACTTCCAAGCAATTACCGTTTTCAGATTTATTTTTTTATCACCATTTTATTTTAGTTTGAACCATTTTAAAGCCTTTAAAAAGATTTTTTTAAAAAGATATAAAAAGTTAATAAAAATGTTTTGATAATTTTGACATTAGAACCGATTCCTTGTCTGAAATCTTCAGCCCTTTATTCAGTTTTCATTTTGTAAACTATTTATTGGCCTTTGCTTAATTTTAATAAGAACTAACACGTTTTGGTAGAGTATCGCCCTCATATCTTTGTGATTTATTCTCTCAATGTTATTAATTTTAAATATATTGAAAGAATCAATAGCATTTTCTAGGTATTTTTTATAGAAAGTGACCTTGGCAAAGTGTAAACCCCGTGGATGGCGTGAGGGCAAACGTGGATCGCGTGGAGAGGGAAAGTCTTTCCTCCGTGCATGATTTTAGGGAAGGCGCCGTCCTCTGTCCCCTTCCCTCACCATAATAAAAAGGGGAGGGTCACCTCGTCGCTGTGCCTCCTTTCCCATTCAAGGCAGGAAGGTAAGAAAAGACGAGAGAGAATGAAAGAGAGACTAAGAGGGAGATAGAGAGGGGCAGCATTTCGCTGCTCCCATGTCCGTGTCGGACACCTCGAGCGATCAGAGGCCTGACCACTCAAGGCGACCAAGGAGGGGAAGAAAGAGTGGGAGCAGCCCTCCTCTGCAGTGGGAGCTGGTTTGGCTCTCACATCCATTCGGGCTCGGCAGTGCCCAGGCCATGGGCGGCGGCCCACATCAATGCTGGGAGGCGTTCGGTGGGGTTTGGCCGGCCTCCCCTAGCCAACCTTGCCTTCACCCAAGGAGGAGGTGATGCGGGAGAAACAGGGGAAAGAAAGAAAGAACGAAAGAAAGAGAGGGAAAGAGAGAAGGGGGAGGTGGTCGGCGGTGGCGACTGGCGTGGGTAGGGCTAGTCGCCAGTGGTTGTCCGAACCCCCGGGAGGGGTTGGCGGTGGCTTTAGGCTGTCGACCACTCTCCACTCCCCCTGGTTCGGGTGAACCAGGGGAGGAAGAAAGGAAAGAGAGAGAGAGAGAGGAAAGAAAAAGGGAGGGGCTAGGCCCAGGTTCGGCCCAACCTAGTTATCCCATTTGGGCTAATTTTTTGGGTCCCAAATCGGGCTAGGTCCAATGAAAGGAAGATGGGGTTTGGATCCGTGTTGATCCTAGCATAGTTGTCAAAACTAGATTGGACCGGCAGCTTGGATAGGTTGAATCGAAACCCGAAGGCCCAGCCGATCCGATTCTAACATAAAACCGAATGTGTAAGACACCCAAAATAACCTGGTTAACCCGTCCGGTTCACCGGTTCACCTGTCAACCTGACCAGAATCGGGTCATGGGTTTATCAATGCAGTTTCAAATTCTCCAGTGTTTCAAATTTTGAGAGTTTATGGCAACCTTTTCTTCATTGGAATGATCACAAGTTTTATGGAGAAAGAAAAGGAGATCATGCAAAAAGAGCATTGATGAGAGGAGAATAAAAAAAGAAAAAAGGGTAAAAATATGAAAACTTTATGGGAATCAAGATGAAAAAGCAGAGACATAAAGAGAAAATGATGAAAAAGTTATATCAGACTAAATGGGTATGCAGATTAAAAGTAAAGCAAATTTTAGATTTTAAATAAGATACCAAAAAATTTTTTTTTTTCTGAAAAGAAGAGATTGTTAAAATTAGTATTCATGTATCCATTTTATTAAAAATTAATTTTTATTAATATAAATATTTTTTTATATTAAAATAATTGAATCGATGGTTCAATCGATGACCCGATGGTTGAACCAGTGACTCAGTGACCAGAGCCCTTAGCTGGGTCAATGTCCGGGCTGGGCCTGACAACTATGGTCCTAATTTCTTGCGGTATTTTTGTTTTTTCATTTGGACTTATATATTTGGAGATATTCAAGCCCCAAGTTGGCCCTAGGATTAGACTGGGTAGAGTTTAAAAGTTATTTTGATATGTTAGATTTTGGGATTTAAGAATTTGTAAAACTAAGTTGTAGGTACCCAAGCATCTAAATAGCTGATTTACATTTTGGATTAGCACCAGAAGGTAAGTAGGTCAATTATCACGATTTTTATAAGTAAGTAAGTTATTTATCATGATTTTCATGAGTAAGTAAGCCAATTATCATGATTTTTATGAATTATTAAAGTATAGAAATTATGGATTTAAATGTTATTTAAAAATAAGAAAATAAATTTAATACTGAAAGTATGTTGTTATGCTTTTGGCAACAATACATGCTATTTTGTAAATGTGACATGAAAATAATATTTTATGAATATGCTATTATGTGTTACCACGGTCTACTATGACATGACATGATATGTTACATGACTCTAGTTAAACGGACCTACCCTCCACAGGGCGAATATGTGGACACATCCCTGAGTGTACTGTGATAGGATATAGCATGATATACTCTATGACTCCGGTTAAACGGGACCCATCCTCCTCAGAACGAATATGTGGAGGATACACATTCCTGGAATGTGCTGTGATAGGATACAGCATGATATGCTACATGACTCTGATTCATCAGGACCCATCTTCACAGGGCAAATATGTGGAGGACACACGAGGGGTATTCTATTTATATGGACATAGTGTCTAACCGTGAAACGTTGGCATAAAATAAATTTATATGCTATTTATAATGGTACAATGGTTTTGATATAAAATTATATTTTGAAATGTTATATGGCAATAGCTTCCAAAATTACTTTGAGCATGCGATATGCATGTCTTGATAACATGGTAAAATATATTTAATATTTGGAAGCTTGATATGTCTTTTTACATATAAAAATCTAAAATGATTATATTATATTATAGTAGGCTTACTTACTGAGTGTGAGCTCATTTAAATCTCGCAATGTTTTTTAGAGCCACAAGAATGAAGAACGGATATGAGGTATTTGGAGCTTCTATCAGTGTAATTTAGATCCAACATTTTGTTGTAGCCCCATTGATTTATGTATGACGGGCATGAAGCCCAAAACTTATTAGTATGAGTTGTATTAAGGTTATTGATTTTGAATGACATAGAGGTATTATCCTTCCTTGTATAAAATGGACTGCTACAGGATGCCTTGCATGCCAAGCATGTGGCGGGTTGCCACCCCTGGGCCACCATATCGGGTCTGGGGCATGACAGCTTTTATAGTATCAGAGCCACGTACTAGTCAGAAGTGCAGGAGCTAAGTGCCATGCAGGGCAAAGTGCTACATTGATGGGAGCCACCTCTTGAGCCTGTGGGGCCACCTTAGAGTCCTGCAAGTGCAAGAGCTAAGTGCTACACAGGGAAAAGTGTTACATTGATAGGAGCCACCTCTTGAGCCTAGGGGGGCTACCTCTAAAGTCCTGCCTGCCTGGTTTGGCCTTAGGGATAAATACTTGATTGACTCTAGGCGAAACACTAAGAAGACATTGGGAGGGTAATAACTCTAAAGTTTGCGACATGATGAGTGTTTCTAGTTTGATGACCCAGGCCAGCCAGAAGGCCAAAAGGCTTCTGAGGGTCCTGGCTATGTGGGCTTGGTTGGAAATAGCCAATAGTTTCAAACCCTTAGAGAACATGGGTACATGAGACTTTAATTTAATATGCAATACAAGGTAGATGAATATATGAAATATAATGCAACAGTTGAAAGTTGCAATTGATGACAAATGTGACCAAAATAACATAGGCATTTTCATATTTTGATTAAGTAGATGTTTGAATTTTGAATTATTAAATATCAATTTTAATGCGAATGTATATAGTGGATTTTGTTAGTAGAACTTACATTGCTGATATTGTAAGTTTAAAATTATGAGTTGATCTGATAGTTATAGAGATGATTGAGTTGATGATATTTTGGTAATGAAGTAATTGACTACATATTTTATATCAATTATAATTGAGTACTCATTAAAATTAAATTTGAGTCTGAATGGATAAGTATATATAGTAGAGGATTTGCATTATTGAAATTGCATGTTTGAAATAGTGGGTGATAGCAAAACATCAATCAAATCCAAAGAAACATAATGCTAGAATGTGAGTATGTTATGTAGATCCAATCTTGTAAGATCCAGCCACAAATCTGATAACACCATTCGAGTTGCTTTTTATTCAATTTCAAGTTTTATGTAGTTGATTTACTTAGAATTTGTTTTTGCAAATGTATATTAAATAACTCTAGAGTAAAATTGTTTGTGACTGGCTACCTCTTCCACCATTTTGCTCAAAATTAATATTTTTATGCTTGCTGTATGATTCCATGACTAATTTTATGTGCATTAAGAAAGTAGGATCCAAATTCCCTTCTTGGAAAGGGAACTGTTTGTTGATTAGAGGTAAACTTACTTTGATTAACTTCCTATTCTCTCTGCACTTTCTTCCTATCTTATCTCCATTTTCAAAATTCTTAGTTGGGTGATGACTAGAATCGATAAGCTCATAAAATCTTTCTTGTGGAAAGGTTGAGACTCTATCAGTGATTTCAATTTACTTAGTTAACTGGACTCTATGTGTAAAACTAAGAAAGATAGAGAACTAAGAATTAAGAACCTAAAGATTATGAGCAAAGCTCTTTTTGTAAAGTGGGCTTGGAAGCTCATTAGTGGGACATTTTCTTTGTGAAAAAATCATATCAATCAAGCTTATTATTCTAAAAAAAGGTTAGGGATCCAAGTTTAAAAAAGTCTCCTATGTTTTTTCAACAATTTAAAAATATGTCAATTGGTCTCTTTAAAGATGTTGGAATTATACTTCCTTTAGATGGAAAAATGGAGACTAATCCACTTTTGGGAGGATACTTTAATTTGCACCACTCATATTTGTAACCTCCTTCTAGATCACTTTCTTAGGACTCTCAAGCCAAATATTATAGTAAGAAAATGCTGAAGTTGGAGATCCTTGAGATAGAATCTTAAATTCTTGGGATCCCTTTCCTTCACATAGTAGGAGCAACTAACTGATCTTCTTGATATAGTCTTATCTATTAGGCTTAATAAGATGGTGAATACCTCTATTTGAAAACGTAATTATGATGGTACTTTTTTTTTGGGTACAAGCGGGTGATCACACCAATCTAGGGTGAGTCAAACCCGATATGTCAGAGTACAAAATTTGAGTCAAAACAGTAGGGTAAGGATCTCCCTGCTTCCAACTCCAAAACCTAGAGTGAGCAGCCACTCTGGTGGCGATCCAGTCGGCTGTAGAATTTGCTTCTCGATATATATACCGAATCAAGGTACGCTGGGCCCCCTACAGGGTAGACCAAAATCAAGAGTCAAGGGGTTGGAAGGCATACTATCACTGGGATTCTGTCGGAGCCAACAGATAACTGTGATAGAATTTCCCTCAATAATAAGGCACCGGGCGCCCAGAACACGGATAGCACAGGAAATACCCCCCAAGCAGCAGACAATTCAGCCAGGGGCACCGATGAATCAAGGAGGCCGAATCCACCAGCAGCCAGCAGCTCTCCGTTTGGCCCTCGAATCATAAAAGCTGCCCCAGCAAATCTACCCCGAACACTACCATCAAAGTTGATTTTGACAAACCATGGAGGTGGGGGCTCCAAGAAATAAAGACCGTCCGTTGGTGCGCTGCCAAGGCAGTATGGGAGCTCCAGTGCCCAGGGCTATCAGAATCAAAAACCCTGTGATGAAAGGTATACTCCGACACAGAAGAGAAAGCAGTCCTAATGATCCGATGTGGAGGAGTCGTCACATCAGTGAAGACAAGCTGGTTACGAGACAACCAGATCCGTATAGCCATATAAGCCCTAGCGGTAACCACCTGATGGGAACCCCTAACAAAATCCCGCCTGAGTAAACCCATAAAGGAACTACAGGAAGAAGGAGTACCAACGTCCCAAGGCCGGTCACCTGATAGATGCCATAACATCCTAGCTCTAGAGCAAATGAAGATAGCATGGTCAACCATCTCCTCATCAAGGCCACATAATGGGCAAATACCCTGGATACTCAACCCACGGCCGAAGAGGAGGGAGCAAGTGGGTAGGCAGTTCCGAGCCATCTTTCAAATAAATAGACGGACCCTGGGGTGAATAGGGAGATGCCAGATCCAATCCACATCCAACACTTGCTGTACTTGAGGCTTATAAATCCTCAGAAGGTCCTTGATCAGAGCCCGGGTCAAACAGGATCTCTTCCACACTCTGGTGTCAGAAATATGACCCGACATCAAAGGAATGGCTAGAATACGGTGATAGAGCTCATCTCCAAAAAGACTGGAGAGTAAAGTGGTACTCCAAGCTGAATAGTCCTGGATGATCAAGTTAGACACTCGCATACCACTAGGGATGGAAGTACTGATAAAGGTAGGCCATCGAGATAGTGGGAGGTCTGTAATCCAAGAATCCCGAACAACATCCACAGAAGCACCATCACCAATCATCAACGAGATGCTGTTCAGAATGTCCAGAGCATGCTGACAGACTTTTCTCCAAAAGAAGGAAATCCCACGACTAGATAAAGGATCAACAGAGGAAGACCAGTCACTATATTTAGCATGCATAAAAGAACTCCACATACAGTGCGATCAAGCAAAAATCGAGTAGCATGCCTAGCTAGCAATGCCTTCCTCCTCACAGTAAGGGACTGAATCCCCAAACCTCCCTCAGAAAGAGGTAGATAGACACTATTCCAACCAACAAGGTGAATACCATGCCCCTCCTGCATCGAGGCCCCGAGAAAGTCCCTGAAATATCTCTCAATTTTTCGTAGGCACGACAGTGGAATAGCCGCATTAGACAACAGATAGAGAGGAAGCGACGATAGCATAGATCTCAATATAGTGATTCTCGCCATTATAGAGAGACCAGTAACCTGCCATCCATCCAACCGATCACGGACCCATCTCACAAGATCACTAAAGTCAGAACTCCATGGCCTTCTCCCGGTAATAGGAATCCCCAGATATATAATCCGGTCTGCCATAACTGAGATACCCATAATTTGCGATATAGCTCCTTTCAGAGAAGAAGACGTCGAGAGGCTAAAGCAAATTAAGGATTTGGTCGGATTCACTTTCTGACCAGAGGCCCAACAATAAGACCAAAGAATAGAGGCAAAAATGGTAGCATTCCGAACTGAAGCCTGTCCCAAAAGAATACAATCATCTGCAAACATCAGGTGGGATAGCGAAGGTCCTCTGGGTCCCGCACTATAAGGAATAAGAGAATAGTCCAGCTGTGCCCGAGATAAAGCCCTCGATAAAGCATCCGCATAGAGGATGAATAGAAACGGTGAGAGGGGGCATCCATGCCTCAAGCCAACCTCAGAATGAAAGAAATCAGTCTGACCCCCATTTATAAGGATAGAAAAAGACGAGCGGTAGACATAGGCCATGATCCAATCAATAAAAAGCTTCGTAAACCCAAACATGTCAAGAGTGCGACGCAGGAAATCCCAGCTCAGTCTATCATAAGCACGCTCCATATCTAGCTTCATGGCCATGAGAGCATTCCAACTGGAAGCTCGCTGATGATCATGCATGAATTCTGAGCCAGCAATGCATTATCAGTGATGCTATGCCCTCTGAGGAAAGCCCCTTGCTCCGGAGAGATAAGCCGAGGTATCATCATTCGCATACGGGAGACTAAGAGCCATGCACAAACCTTATATAAGGTAGTACAAAGGCTGATAGGTCGGTAGTGATAGGGACTGGTACTTTATTCGTTAACTCTTTCTATAACTTCCTAAATTATGAGAGTATTTTTGGCCATATTTCATAACGGTATTGAAGGCTTTTGTTCTGATAAAACTAAAGGTGTTTTCTTTTCTTGCCTTTTAAGTATGAGTGTCACAGGTGAGATGTTAGGAAAAAAAGGCAGTCCATTAGCTCAAAATGCCCTTATGGTGGAGCTTAGTCAGAATTTACTTCTCATCTTTTTCTTCAATGCATTTTTCTAAAAAATGTATATGCTACAGCGATAAATCAATTCTAATTTATCATAAGGCCAAGAAGTTGACATAACCTCTAGGCAACATAGAATTGTGGGCTAGCCTATAATAATCGACTCTTAATACCAATACGGTGACATATTTGGAAGAAAAAAAATATTAAAATTTTTATATTTAAATCCACTTTAGTAGCAAATATTTCTTTAAAAATATTATATTTCTATACAACTCTTAAAATTCTATCCTTTTTAACAATATTGATGCCTCATAATCAAGCCCAATTCTCTCATTTTTTGTTAATTTTCTTTTAAATCATTTTTCTCTATATTCTTTCCTTCTTTTTCTATCTATAGCTAAGTAGCTAACTTCTAGTTAGCTTCTCTTTTTTTTTTTTTTTTTGTACAGATGGATGATCACATTAATTTAGGATGAGTTAGATCCGAAATATCAGAATACAAAATTTAGGTAAGGACAAGGGGGCAAGGGTCACCTTGCTTCCAATACCAAAAACCTAAGTGGTCAGCCACTCTAGCAGCAATCCAATCAGCCGCTGAGTTGGCTTCATGGTAAATATGGTGAATCTGGGCATTGTGAACACCCTGTAGAATAGCTCAAATGTCACACAGCACGGGATGAAGGAAACTGGTTACTGGAATTCTGATAGAGCCAGCAGATAACCGTAATAGAATTCCCCTCAATAATGAGACTGCGGGCACCCAGGTTGCGAATGGCACAGGAAATACCAGCCCAGGCAGCAGCATATAGCTCAGAAAGAGGCACCAAAGAGTCTAAAAGGCTGAATCCTCCAGCTGCTAACATCCCACCATCTGATCCATAAATCACAAAAGCAAATCCAACACATCTACCACGAATACTTCATCAAAGTTGATTTTGACAAATCCTAAAGGTGAAGGCTTCCAAGATATGAATACCGTGCGCCAATGCGCTGCTGAAGCAACAGGGGAGTCCCAGAGGCCAGGGCTAGCAGAATCAAGAGCTCTTTGATGGGAAGTAAACTCAGCAGCTAAGGAGAAAGCAGTCTTGACTACCTATGAGAAGGAGCAGTCTCATCAGTGAACACGATCCGATTCTAGGATAACCAGACTTGATAAGCTATATAAGTCATCGTGGAAACTTGCTGATGGGTACCCCTCCCCATATCATGTCTAAGGAGGCTTAGGAATGAGATACATTGGGAAACAGCACCAAGAGCCCAAGGGCGGTCACCAGAGAGCCTCCAAATCTTTCTCGTTCTAGTAGAAGTGAAGATAGCATGGTCAGTCGTCTCCTCCTCCAGACTACATAACGGACACATCGGCTAGATGCTCAAACCTCTCCTAGAGAGCAGGGAGCAGGTAGGAAGAATGTCCCATGCAAGCTTCCAAATAAAAAGTCTCATGCAAGCTTCCAAATAAAAAGTCTCACCCTAGGGTGGATGGGGAGATGCCATATCCATGCCAAGTCCATCAATAGGTGAGACTGAGGCCTATAGATCTTCAGGAGGTTCCTAATAGAAGCACAAGACAACGAAGGTCTTCTCCACACCCTGATGTCAGAAGTGGGGCTCGGAATAAGGGGAATAGCTAGGATGCACCGGTAGAGCTCGTTCCTGAAAAATGGATACCATAGAGGAAGACCAGGCAGTATGATCCTGAGAAAGTAACTCAGTGACACACATTCCAGAAGGAATGTCAGTACAGACAAAAGTTGGCCATCGAGACAGGGGGAGGTCTGTAATCTATGTATCCCGAACAATATCCACAGAGGCTCCATCCCTAATTATCCATGAGATGCTGTTCAGAATAGCCGAAGTATGCCGATAGACCTTTTTCTAAAAAGGAGTGCCCATGAGTAGACCGAGAAGGAATGGAAGAATCTTAGTCACCATATTTGGCACGCATGAATGAACTCCACAAACTATGTAGATTAAGCAGGAACCGCGGGGAATGCCTAGCAATCAAAGCCTTCCTTCTAACAATAAGGGACTAAATCCCAAGCCCTCCCTCACTAATCGATAGACAGATAGAATTTCAAGCCAAAAAATGGATACCATACCATCCTGCATCGAGGCCCAAAGAAATTTTGGAAGTACCTCTTAATCTTTCTCAGATAAGTCAATGGGATAGCAGCATTAGATAATAGATAGAGGGGAAGAGTAGAGAGCACCGAGCGTAAGAGAGTAATCCTCGCCATCATAGACAATTCAGTAACCTGTCATCCATCCAGACAATCACAGATTCATCTTTCAAAGTCACTAAAGTCAGAACTCCATGGCCATCTTCTGATGATAGATATCCCAAGATAGATTATCTGTGGTCGCTTCTCTTTTCTTTGCCTGTATTCTTCCCTCCATTGGTTCACGAATCGGGATGCATGACATGATTAGTCTAGTCCCCCTTTATGTGCTTATTCTATGACCTTGGACATAACCGTCAGTCCTAAATCGTACGGTGGAATTCTTAAGTAGATCAAAATATCGCACTGCTTGGAATTCTCTCTCTCCTCTCTCTCTCTCTCGCTCGCATGGATCGCAAGAGGAAGAGAGTCACGGCCCCCGCCGAGACTCGAACCAGCCCCCGGCGTCCGACCCCAACCCCACCACAATCTCTTCCTCCACCACCATTGCCACCGGCCATACCGCCACGGCCTCCCTTCTTCCATCCTCTGCCCTCCCTTCTACCCCACTGTTGCCGTCGGAATCCATCCTCCGACTCGGGCGTGATCGGTCTCCTGATTGGGCTCCCTTCTAGGCGGACCTGCAAAGAAGTCCTCACGTGGGAGGCATTGGGGTGGCCCTCTGTGGAAGACCCTCCAACGCTCAAGTCAGTGGAGATCAACGGGCAACAAATGTGGAGAGAAGGACCCCTCTGAAGAGTCTCTCCTGGGATGGCCTATCGGGAGCTCGAGCGGAGCGCCAATGGTGGAGAGAGGGGGAGCAGCAAGAGAGAGAGTGTGTGATGCTGAGACTGAGCAGGGAGTTGCGCATACCTGAGAGAATTTGGAAGTGTCCTATTTATAGGCAATCACCTGAATCTTGAGCGCCTTCTGGAAGGTTTGAAGGTTGTTGGGATACGAAGATGATTCGAATCAAGCTGTTGAGAGGCCGGTAAGATCCGTATCCTGTCTGTTAGAGGATCAACGGCTGAGGGAGCTTTCTGACGGCCCGAGATCTGATAACCGTGTAGGTCCTAGGTCGTTATTATAGGTCCTAGGCCACATCTCGATATGATTCATCATTTGAAACTCTATTACACTAAATCTTGGGCTCTCCCGTGCTAGGTTCCGTAGGGGCGCAGAGAGGCTTGATTCTGACGGTCAAGGGATGACCCGGCCTTGATGGCCAAAATATACAAATAGTTCACTACCGAGGCGTAAGCACGGCTTGAGCAGCCGAGGTATGAGGGTGACTGAGATATGATAGAAGAAATAAGCCGAACGTGAAAATAGTTTCGTTCCGCGGAGGCGCTTGTCAAGCTATAGACCGCTCGAGGAGACCGAGCTATAGATAGCCCGGGGAAGGCCAAGCTATGGATAACTCAGGAAGGCCGAGCTACAGGTTGCTCGGGGAAATCGAACTATGAGTTACTCGGGGAGACCGAGCTATGAATTGCTCGGGGAGCCGAGCTAGGGATTGCTTGGGGGGACTGAGCTATGGACAGCTCGGAAAGGCCAAGCTACAGATTGTTCGGGGAAACCGAGCTATGGATTGCTCAGGAGGACCGAGCCATAAATTTCTTAGGGGAGCCGAGCTAGGGATTGCTCGGGGGGACCAAGCCATGAATTGCTCAGGGGAGCCGAGCTAGGGATTGCTTGGGGGGACCGAGCTATGGATCGCCCGGGGAAGCCGAGCTATGGATTGCCCGGGGAAGCCGAGCTATGGATTGCCCGGGGAAGCCGAGCTATGGATCGCCCGGGGAAGCCGAGCCATGGATAGCTCGGGAAGGCCGAGCTATGGGTTGCCTAATTCGCTGAATTATACTAGTTAGCTCATTCTTCGTGGGCACAGTGTAGTGGGTGGGGGTCAGGGCTAACCTTAGCCCCTTCGCACGATTATCAATGGAATGACGATTTTACCCCTCAACACATGCCCCCCACAACCTAGTTCGAAGCGTAGGTTCGGGCATAGGGAGTATAGGTCTAGGTGGCGCGATCCGAGCGGGCGAACTTGGACTTGACAGCCCACGCAATGATGCCCTGATTAACGCTGCGTGGTCGCCTTGCCTTTACGAGGCAGATCCATCGTTTCTTGGGTGCAACGATAACAGTTAGGGATGTGCCACATAGGAGATCCCGATCTTCACGGCATCTACAGCGGCAGTTCCAGACGTCTTGGTGGAGACGCCTTATCTTCTTCCTGAGGCAGTTTCTTTCGAATAAAACGGAGTTGAGGCGGCGCTCTCCCCATTCGTAGCGCCCTTTTGCTTGTTGCTCGAAAGATTTCATCCTTCTATTTCCTTTGCGACCTTGCTTAGCGCCTCTTTTGATCAAAAGCATGGTGAGTCCTAGTGATCAGGCTTCAGAGGTGACCCTGGCGGATCTGGAACGGATACGCTACCTATACAAGGTTCCTCAAGATGTTGCCCTGTTGCTTCCGACGGCGGACGACAGGGTGACATTTGAACTAGGGGATGGAACATTCTGGTACGAGAAGAGTTTGAGGGCAGGCCTCATGTTTCCTCTTCATCCACTAGTGCGGGAGGTGATGAGGTTCTACAACATATGCTTCACCATGGTGGCTCCCAATAGCTGAAGCAACCTCATCGGATTCATCTCGCTGTGCGGCCGCGTTGGGGTAACCGCGACCCTCCCGATGTTCAGGGTATGCTACAACTTGGTTTCCGGAAGGGCCTCCGAGTGGCCCTACATTGGTCCCCGGAGGTCTTTCAAGATGATTTCAGATAATCCGTCATCGATAAAGGAGTGGAAATCATGATTCTTTATAGTCGAAGGAAACATTGGCTCGGATTTTTCTCGGGTATGGGGACGTTATGTAAAAGATCCGAAAGCGCATCCGGAGTTATCCGAGCAGGAGAAGAGGGATCTGATCGTATTATGTAGCAGTCAAGTGCTTCTAGCCAGTACCCTTCTATCAGAGGATGCTCTCTTCACAGCTGGATTGAGCCCCGTTGATCCTTGCGGTAAGTGTTATTTTGTAGCTAATAGGTTAATGCAATTTTGGCTTCAATTTTTGTATGAGCTAATGGGCGAGTCACATTGTGCCTGCAGCCGAAAGGTCGGCGTTCGTAGATCAGATGAGAGAGGAACTGGGCAAGCATCGCAGGAGGTCCGGCCCCAGCGGTAAGCATAGGGCCGAGAAAAGGTCTCGCCCTTCTGGTTCCTGCCCTGGGGGGGCAGGAGAGAAGGCGACGATCGCCGCCCCTCGCCGCCGCAGGATGAAAGTGTCGAGGTTCCAGCGGTGACACACTGTCCTTCGGTGCCGGAGGAAAGTCTGTCAGTGGGGAGAGGTCAAGATACCGCGGGGGTTTCGAAGGAGGCTGCTAAAATTTCCTCTCCACCTGCTGTCGCTTTGTCAGATGATGGCGAGGGAGCGACGTCGGTTTACTTGGAGACCCCCGTGGTCGGGGTTGCCCGGTCTCCCTCATTGGAGGCCGATGATTTGGAGGCATTGCAGGTGGAGGTGGGAATGGTTTCTGCTTTGATTGAGGTGGGAGAGATGGTTGTAGCCACTGAAGTTCAGTTTGTGCTACCTGCGGGAGAGCCGGCGGAGGATGAAGGGGTTATCGAGCCTGCTGAGCCAGCGACCGAACTTCGTGGGACGTCTTCCGGCGAGTGGCCTTCAGCCGAGGCACTGGGGACCCCGAGAGAAATTGAAGCTCAAGAGGAGCGTGCTAGGGGCAAGAAATGTCCGAGGAAGAAGAAGAAGAAGAAGAAGAAGGAGAAGGAGGGGAGCCGTTGAGCGAAGGGGATGCCCGGGCTGGGCTCCCCTTGCTGGAGCTGAAATGTCCGAGGCCTCTCAAATGAGGGCCTTGGTGGAGGAGGCTAGCCGGACGAGGGCCCCAGGGGCAGCGAGTTCCCAGGTTGGCCCCTTGAGTACAGATTTCCACTCATGCGATCCAGAGGTGAGTGCCATGTTCTCCGCTTTGATGCGGTCTATGTTCCATGAGGGAGAAGGTTCTTCGGCGGAAGGGAATGATCCGGAGGATCTTATCGATGTGGCCTTCAGGCATACTGGAGTGCCGAATGAAGCTTTCCTTCTTACCAGTATTGACGACATTGCCCTCACGAGGATTGCCTCGGATTACGCATCTCGGATAAGCCATCGCCCCGAAGTAGAGTTTTAGTTAGTTAGTTCGACTGTGTTTCCGTATGTGTGATTCTTTTTGCAGAACGCTTTAATCATGAGGGCGCTGAAATGGCGTTTGCATCTGGCCGTCGGAGCTTGGGCTCAAGCCTGTAAAGAAATTGGTCACCTCAAGGAGAGGGTGGATTCAATAGCTAATCTTTCCCGAGCTTTGGCGATCTCCCAAAGGAAACTCGAGGAGACTCGCAGGATTCTTATATGCGAGAGAGAAAGAGCCTCTCAACTTGCAATGCAGGTCAACGAGCTTCAGGGCTTTCGTGAGCAATCCAACAAGGCTAGTTTGGAATTATCCAGACTAGAGCGGAGCACGAAGATAAGATCAAGGCCATGCAGCAATTTTTCGACAAGAGATGGGACCAGCTGAAGGCCAGTCACGAAGATAGAAGCAACTGGAGCAAGAGGCTCGAGGAGGAGGAGCACAAGTACCGGCGGTAGCAGGACCAGCTTGCCCGTTTAAATGAAGAGCTCGCCGACGTGAAGGATCAGCTAAAGTGGTCGGATGAGCGAGTTGCTCGGCTCTCCGATGATCTCGACTATGCTCATCAGGAGATTGGGGATAGACATTCCCGGGTTGATGAACTCAAAGAGAGTCTTCGTCAAAATCAATCGGCTAAGTCGAAGGCTCTCAATAGGGTTCAAGTATTGAGCAATGAACTGGCTCGACGGGATGAGCAGGTAGGGTGTCCCATGTTTTGTCCTTTTTGGCCTTTCGACCCTTGCCTTACTCGGCTCTTTGTCTGCAGATGAACAAGGTGAGCCTGGAGTTCCAGGAGCGGCTGAAGGCCTTTGGAGAGGAGATGGCCTCGAGGCACCGAAGGACCTCCGAATTGGAGAAACAATTGGTCGAGGCAAATGCGCGGGCCTCTTAGTGGTGGAGGAGTATAGGAGCTCTACCCAATTTGCCGAGGAACACAGGGCGGCTTGTGCCGATGCATTCTGGTTTGGTGAAGAGGAGGCATGAGCTAAGGTCACTCAAGCTTATCCTGACCTAGACTTGTCCTGCCTGGAGGCTGAATGCTATGAGACCCGCACCCCGGGGGTTAAGGAGGACGAGTATGAGGAGATCTCAGACGTCTATCTCGAAGCTATCCTGGGCGCTGACGTTGCCGCTGAGGTGTCTCGGTGGGACATTGTCGAAAAGGGGGAGCCAAGTGACGCCCCTGCGAATGCTGCTGTAGGAGGCACAGGGGCTGATCCCAAGCCTTGATCTCTTGATGGTTATCTGTGTGCTTTTGTTTTTGCTTTTCAAACTTGTAACTCGGCTGGAGTTATTAATGAATGAGCCTTTCATCTCTATTTGATTGCCTTTCTCGGATGATCTCTTGTCTTAAGTTTTATCCCGACCGCAAGCAACCTATGGATTATTTGTGCCACTTGATTGGTTTAGCTCGGATTTGAGTAAATACCTTGATCAAGACCAAGGCGTAGGGATAGCCCCAACGAAGGAGCCGAGATACAATGCAGCTCGGTAAAAAGGGGCTGAGAGATGATCTAGCTTGGCTTAGGATGAGTGGCGCAATGGCTCGGCCGGGGGTGAGAGATGAAATAACTCAGCTAGGGCCGAGGAACGAAATAGCTCGGCTAGGGTCGAGGGATGAAATGGCTCGGCTATGGCCGAGGGATGAAATAGCTCAGCTAGGGCCGAGAAATGCGGTAGTCGACTGGACAGGACCAGGAATCACAGAAGCATCCTGGCCAGGACCGAGGTAGTCCATTTTACAAGGGCAAAGTCGTGGATGCACCTTCGACAAAAAAAGGGGAGTTTGGTTCTGAGAAAGGGGGTTTGCCGAATTCCCCACTTCCTGTGAGTGGCCACTGAAGTGATTATGCGTGGCAGGGCTTTATGTTAGCGGCATTGGAGCCGATGGTTCGGGCGATTAGGGCTCTCGCCTAGAATGGTTTAAATACCAATAGGTGGTAGGCTATCATTAACCATCTCCTCTGCCGATCTTCGCCGGTCCACCCGAGCTTGCGATAGCAGAATGGCTTCCAAGGATGGAGGGAGGTCGGCCGGAGCACCCATCGAAGGTGTCAACGCTCGTTGGGGGACTCGTAAGGGCCGTACCAAGGCGGTTATCGATGGGGAAGTCCTGGCCTCATTGTTCGCAAGTCGTGAGCGACTCCAACAGGCAACCGAGCAATACATGATTGCCTCTACTAGGGAGATCATGCACCTCCGTGCGGTCAATGACCGGTTAGAAAAGCATGTTGCGTCCCTTCAGCAACAGGTGGGCGACCCGGTAGTGGAGCGAGGGGAAGGCTCAGCAGCTCCGGGAGAGAATGATAAGCCCATGTGAGGGCTGATGTATTTTCCTTTCTTTTTGTTGCCCCCTTTTTATGATGAATGAGAAGAACCATTTCTATAGCCTTTGTGTTTGCCACTGTTTTGAGATGCTTGCTTTCATCGTGCAAATCTTATAAGCGATCTGCTCCCTTGGAGGATTTTTGGCCACCTTGGTGAGGTTCAAGGCAAAGCGCTCACGCTTTAGCCAAAGTATGAAGAGCGCTTCGTTGTTGTCGAGATAAAGGCCGCTATCTCCGCCTGGGTTGGCGTGTGGGATAGCGCTCAGTTATGCTGGTTGAAGATAGATACTTCGGTTTGTTCCGAAGTATGGAAACAGTTTTGGCCCCCGAGGGGAGCATAAAGCAATGTCTCGGTTCATGCATGGTTATAACAGGCAGTCGGGCCGGCGCAGAGGGTATCGAAACATCCTTATTGAGGAATACTTGGCCCTCGCGTCTCTTTATTACCCTGTCAGTGCTTTGTTTTTTCCGGGGCAGGTCGATCTTCATTTTGCCAAAGTAGATAGTACGGCCCTGCAGCCAGCAAAAAGTCACCTCAGCACTTTCTGAGGGGCTTTTACTGCATCGATCTTTTCCAATGCAGCTCGCTTTAGTGTACGATACAAGCACTCATTTCCATTGGAGGATGTCATTTTCACGAGACGATCTTTCAGGTCTGCCAGTATCCGAGAGATTAGCGGGCAATTTTCTGCAATTAAACTCATGATCCGGGATCAGAGAAAATCTTTTGGCATGCATCATGGTTCGGGCGGCGCACTTGGTGCGCAACGAGGGGCACCATTTTCATCCTGGGAGGCCATGTGGTAGCGTGGGTTAGGTGTTTTGAATCTCGGGGCTTTCTGCTCTGATAGCTGCTCCCGGTTCATCTTCGCCTATAAAAAGGGAAAAAGGGGCCTTGTAGGGCCATCCCAGAGTTTTGTCCCCTTCTGTGAGTCATGTAAGCGTTTGTGATGTCTATGTCTCTGAGGTCGGGAGTAGGGGGACTGAGTTTCCTTTTGGCAAGTCGTCTTCCCCTGGATAGTTGGGGCGATGAAGGGGCCGCCGGAGAGTGGCTCGTCCTCAGGGGATGAGTTTCGGAGATCATATGGAGAGCGCACAGGAGGGCCGCAGAGATCACACGGAGAGCGCACATATGCGCTTCCTGTGTGTCCTTTGTGGTTTGCTATGGGAGGTGCGGGATAGGAAGTGCATCGACACCCCTGTAGCATGCACGGAGCCTTCCTTCTCCGTCGGTCTGGATTCTCGTCCCTTCTCTGAGGGGAATCCTTGCCACGGGAAGGAGAAGTTCAGAGCAACGTGGGGTTGATGGTCCCTTAGCTCTCCCGATCGGGCAGCGGTCTGCAATCCGGCATTCCACCTGGGGGGAGCTGGTCAGTCTGCCCGGTTCCTCAGAATCAGCATCCGTGGGTCATGCCTCCTTTTGGATCTCTCAGTTCGTCCGGAGGGACCGTGGAAGGTCGGCCTCGCCATTTATCAGGGCGAGTTGACTGGTTTGTCTGATTTGTTGGGTCAGACGCCGAAGTATCATTGTTAACCGAAGCTGACTGGAGCAGTTCGGCCGAGCTATTTACTCGTTTTCATTTTTTGCGCCTTGGCGCACTTGTAACTCCTCTTAGGAGTTTGTAACTTTTCTTTTGATGAGGAAATAAAGAATTTTTTTCTTTTCTTCTTTCTTTGACCTTTGCCTCTTTCGCGCTTTTCATGTTGCAGCATCTTCCGGCATTGCCATCACGGCTTAGTCCTTGCTAAGACCAAAATACGGAGATGTTGATCAGCCTGGCCGGGGCTTGCAAGCTACCCAAATTCGGACGAAATTTTGGGGACCATTTGATCCGACTGTGATAGGCTACTTTGACTCATAGCTCGGTTAACCGAAGTATGGAGACTTAGCTTAGGTAAGTAGCTCAGTCGTCGTCGAAGGTTATAATATTTTGTTTGACCCTTATGTTGAATACGAACTCTGGTGTCGACTGTCAGAGAGGGTGAGGGTCATTCGACTGATGCATGGGATGCCCGAAGCTTACAATTTGGTTGTTCCCGAGGGAGGGGGGCCAGCGCGCTTCATTTCCTCGCGTCTTTTGAGGTCGCCCGTTTCGAGGGAGCCTGGTGGGTTTTTGAGAACATTTATTTCAGAGGGGTTTGACAAACCAGAGGGAGCTTGGTCCCTAGAGAAGGAGGGGAGTTCCCGAGCACCTCGTTGATGCCGAACAATCCTCCTTGGGAGGGGGCACGACCCCTTGCGTCCCGTGAGTTCTGGCCAAGGCGGTGACGCATGGCGAGTTTCCATGGGTCAAAGTTAAAGGCTTGATCGACTGAGATGCCTGCTGTGAGCAGTTTAAATATGGACTAGAGAGATGCCTGTGCTGGTCATCCTTACCGGCCAGTCCCCGAAAAGTTTCTGAGTATTGACATGGCCTCCGACGATGCACAGCGATCCAATGAGGCACCCGACGGCAGCGCTAACGGCCAATGGGGGCCCAGGGAGAGCCGCGTTTCCATGACCGTCGACGGGGTGGCTTTAGCGACGGCATTCGCGAGCCACGAGCAGCTGCATAGGGTGGCCGAACAGTATCTATCGACTTCCACCAGGGAGGTCGAGTTCCTCCGCCGCATCATCGGCCAGCAAGAAGGGGAAATAGCATCCCTCCGTCAGCAGGTCGCTGAGTTGACTCGGTGGGAGGCGAGCTCGGTGGTCCCTGGGAGTGATGATAAGCCCCTGTGAGGGCTATTTTATCTTTTCTTTTCCTTTTTTGTCGTTTTCTTTGTAATGAACAGGAAGGGAGGTTCCTTTTGGCAACTTTTGTTTTTGCTGCCGTCCCCAAGATGTTTATCCTCGTCAAGTAGTGTCTCGCGTTTTGGAGACCGATTAGATTTGTCGGGGCTCATAAGCGGCCCGAATCTGAACATAGTTTAAAGGAATACTTAGGTCGGCCGGGGCTTGTGAGCTGCCCGAATCCGAGCTAAGTTTTGGAGATCGTTTATCCTTGTTTGGATCAGAGGCAGACCTAGGCGGTCCTGTGGACTCATGCAGCAAGCATGATTTTGTTAGCATAATGAAGCAGATATTTCTTTGGGAGGAGACAGCTCGTAGCATGTCTTTACCTTTGGTTAGAAGGAGGTCTTTTACTTCTGTCGAAGTATCGGGAGATGTTCCCGTTATCTTGGAGTATCTAAGAAGTCGCTCGGCTCAATCGAGGCATCAGGTCATGGCTAAAGCGCGGAGATTTCGCTCGTTTGGCCGAGGATCAACACTTTAGGTGTGGCTAAGGCGTAGGAATATCGCTCAGTTGGCCCGAGGATTTAATAGTAGAAGACATTCCACGACTTTGTCTGGGGCTTTTAGGCGGCTGCGTGGGGCCTATCGAGGCCTTTAGAGATCACTAAAGGCGCGGAATATGTACCCGCTAGCGATGTTGCGCGACGTATATTGTTCGAACTGGTTGAAGCTTGGGGATTGTTTGGAAATCCTTCAGTTTCGGTCTGGGTTCGCGCACTTCGGTTTTTGCCAGGGCTTATGCACTCCGGTTTTGGTCGGGGCTTTAGAATTCATCGCTCGATCCAGCCGAGGTTCGAAGGTTTGTTGCTCGGCCCAGCCGAGGTTCGGAGGTTTGTTGCTTGGCCCAGCCGAGGTTCGAAGGTTTGTTGCTCGGCCCAGCCGAGGTTCGGAGGTTTGTTGCTCGGCCCAGCCAAGGTTCGGTGATTTCCTGCTCAAACAGATAACTCGGTCGTGCTGAGGATTGGTAAGCAGCATCTGTTTCCTTTATGATTTTCGGTGATATAATCGTGGTAATCATGTCAAGCATTATGAAAACAATATGCTGACAAAAATTAAGAAAGCGGGCCTGTAGAAGGCGTACCCTACTGATGATACTTGCGGAGGTTATCCGAATTCCATGTCCGAGGGATAGATCTCCCACTTAGATCTTGTAGCTTGTAGGTGCCAAGTCCGACGACTTCCGTTACTTGGTAGGGGCCTTTCCAGTTCGGAGCTAGCTTTCCTTGCTCTAGCGGTTTGGAGATAGATGTTTTCGGAGAACTAGGTCGCCAGGTGAAAAAGCTTTCCCTTTGACCCTGGAGGCAGCTATTCTGATCCGTGCTTTTCTCTGATCTCCTCTACCAGGTCGAGGTCGGTGCGGAGCTGCTCGTTACTGGCTTCCTCCGAGTAGCTTTCCACCTGCAGGGAAGGGAGTCCTATCTCCACGGGGATGACGGCCTCTGTGCTGAAGGCCATTTGAAATGGGGTCTTGCCCGTGGGTACTCTCGGGGTGGTGCGGTAGGCCCATAGGACATGGTGCAACTCGTCTGCCCATCTGCCTTAGGCTCCGGAGAGCCGAGCTTTGATCCCTTGAAGCAAGGTTCGGTTAGTTACCTCGGCTGCTCCGTTAGCCTGTGGATGCCCGACCGAGGTAAGGTGGTGACGGATCCCATGCTCCTCGCAGAACTGACGGAACTTTAGATTGTCGAACTGTTTGCCGTTGTCAGTAATGATGGTGTGTGGGAGGCCGAAGCGGCAGATGATGGATCTCCACACGAAGTCCTTGGCCCGAGCCTCAGTTATCTAAGCAACCGCTTCCACCTCGATCCATTTTGTGAAGTAGTCGATGGCGACGAATAAAAATTTTCGTTGTCCCATAGCAAGTGGAAACGGGCCGAGAATGTCCATTCCCCACTTGGAAAAGGGCCAAGCAGAGGAATGGGGACCAGGCTAGCAGAGGGGAGCCTATGAATACCGGAGTGTCTTTGGCATGGGTCACAAGCTCGGACGAGGTCGTAGCATCCTTTTGCATGGTAGGCCAATAGTAATCTTGGCGCAGCACCTTGTGGCATAAAGACCGGCTCCCCAAATGGTTGCCGCAAATTCCTTCATGTACCTCCCGAAGGGCATAATCAGCTTCAGATGGGTGAAGGCATCTGAGCAATGGCATAGAAAAGGACCGCTTGTAGAGCTGGTCGTCAATTAGCACATAGCGGGTGGCTTGCAGCTTCAGCTTTCTAGCTTCCCTTCGATCGACTGGGAGTGATCCTTCTTTAAGATACTTCAGGATGGGGTCGAACCATGATGGTTCGGCCTCAACTTGCATCACTCGGTTGGCCTCCGCAATGCTGGGCCTCTCCAAAATCTCCATATGAAACTTTTGCTTGGTATCCATCGATTCCGCAGTCGCTAGCCGAGACAATAGGTCGGCACGGACATTTTTGGATCTCGGGATCTGAATGATTTCAAATTCAAGGAAATGGAGAGTAGGCTTCGAACCTCTTGGAGATATCGAACCATGTTCGGCTCTTGGGCCTCAAACTCGCCCCGTACATGACCAGCTACCAGCTGAGAGTCGATGAAGGCGTTCATCTTCTTTACTTTAAGGTCGCAGGTGATTCTGAGCCCGGCGAGCAGAGCTTCATACGCGGCCTTGTTATTGGAGGCTGGAAAGGAGAAGCGGACGCCATATTCGAATGTCGCCCCCTCCGGGCTGGTGAGGACACCAGAGCAATGGGCGTTGGATGACCCGTCGACATGCAGGAGCCACCGGGCGTCAAATTTTGGGCATTCGGGGGAGTCGGGAGTGGAGCCATCCTCCGGGATGGTGCATTCGAGGAGGAAATCAGCTAGCACCTGAGCTTTGATGCCAGACGAGGTTGAATTGAATGTCGTACTCGCTCAGCTCGATGGTGCATTTAGTCATCCTCCACGATGTCTTCGGACGATGGACTACCGCCTTGATGGGTTGGTCGGTCAGAACTGTCACAGAGTGTGCTTGGAAGTATGACCGCAACTTTCAGACCGAGGTTATCAAAGCCAACACCATCTTCTCAATCCGGGTATACCTCGTTTCTGCATCTCGGAGTAGTTTGCTGACATAATAAATTGGCTTCTGGGTCTTATTTCTTCTCTGACCAGTACCGAGCCAATGGCACCTTCCGAGACAGCCAAATACAGGAATAATGTTTCTCCAGGATTTGGACTGCTGAGGAGAGGGGGAGAGCCGAGGTACTTTTTGAGGTCTTCGAATGATTTTTGACACTCGGAAGACCATTGGAAATTTTTAGCCGACTGGAGAGTTTTGAAGAAAGGGAGGCATCTTTTGGTAGACCGAGCCATGAAGCGATTAAGGGCTGCAATTCTCCCAGTTAGGTGCTGGACTTCTTTGATAGATGTTGGGGGCGCCATTTGTTGGAGAGCCTGGATCTTCTGGGGGTTGGCTCGATGCCCCATTGAGAACCATGAAGCCGAGAAACTTTCCAGAGTTAACGCCGAAGGCGCACTTAGTCGGGTTGAGCTTCATCCGATATTTGCGGAGTGTCGCGAAGCTTTCCGAGAGATCCTCGACGTGCTGTGATGCTTCTTTGCTCTTGACAGCATGTCATCGACATATACCTCCATGTTCCGACGATTTGCTCTTTGAAAACTTTGTTGACCAGCCTTTGGTAGGTGGCACCTGCATTTTTAAGACCGAAGGGCATAACATAGTAACAGTAAGTACCTCGGTCAGTTATGAAGGTGGTCTTCTCTTCATCTTCAGGGGCCATCCGGATCTGGTTGTAGCCCGAATAGGCATCCATGAATGTCAGCATTTGGTGACCCGAGGTGGCATCTACAAGTTGGTCAATTTGGGGGAGAGGGAAACTATCCTTCGGACACGCTTTGTTGAGGTCGGTGAAGTCGATGCAGATCTATCACTTGCTGTTCGACTTCTTCACCATGACAATATTTGACAGCCAACTTGGATAATTCACCTCTCGATGAAGTTCGCCTTGATAAGCTTATCAACCTCCTCTTCGATAGCTTTCTGTCGCTACGGGGCGAAGCTCCTTTTTTCTGTTTGACGGGTCAGCACATCTCGTCCACGTTGAGGCGATGGACGAGAACATCAGGGCTGATTCCTGGCATATCGGAGGCGGACCAGGCGAAGATATCGGCGTTGCTTCGGAGAAAGTCAACAGTTCTTGCCGGGACTCGCCTTTCAGTAGTGACCCGATCTTTATAGTTCGGTCAGGCCGGCTTCGTCCAGTGGTACTTCTTCTAGTTCTTCGGCTGGTTCTCCTCATTGCTTGGCGAAATCTTTCCGAGCGTCCAGCCCATCAACCTCAGGCATCCTGGACTGAAGGCTGGTGACAAAACACTGCCGAGCTATAGTTTGGCTTCCTTGGACAACACCGACTCCCCGTCCGGTGGGGAACTTCATAGACAGGTGCGGAATGGAGACAACGGCTCTGAGGGACATCAGGCTGGGCCTCCCAAATATCGCATTGTAGGGCGACCAAGCTTGGTCACCAGGAAGTCTGTGTGAGCAGTGGCCACAAGGGGCCAGATTCCCCGAACCGTCAAAGTTACGACCCCTTCTGGGACGATAACATCGCCGGTGAACCCCATTAGGGTGGAGTCCACGACTCGAAGATTTTCCACGAGCAATTTCATCTTGGCGAACACATCAAGGTACAGAACATTTACGAGCTTCCACTATCAACAAGAATCCGACTTACATCATAGTCATTTAAATTGAGGGATACAACTAACGCGTCGTCATGCTGGAATTGTATCCCCTGGAGATCATCGTCAGGAGAAGGAGAGCTCACCCATTCGTGCTTTCTTCGGCGCCGAACCTTCTTCATCATTCTTGAAGTTCGACGAACTACCGACTTCTTCAATCACATTGATATGGCCGATCACGGGTGGATTTGGAGGAGGAGGCTGCTGAAGTTCGGCTGACGATCACCCCCTTGTCCTGGCTCGGGCGCTCTCCTGAACTGGTTCAGTCGGCCCCATTGGATTAGCCTCTCATTTTCGTTCTTCAACTGCCAGCATTCCTCGGTATCGTGGCCATGCTCCCGGTGATAGCGGCAGTACTTGGTGGGGTCTCTCCGGGTTGGGTTCCTCAGAGAGGAGCTGGCCGGGGGAGCTGGCGCTCTATCTCCATGAGGATCTGCACCCTAGGAACAGTGAGTGGGGTGTATCGGTCGAACTGCCTAGGCGGGCTCCGGGAGCGATTCCTCGGCGGTGGCGGGAGGGCTCTTTGGCGACGAGGTGGGCTTGGCTGACGGGCAGGTCGATGCCTGTCTGAGCCCTTGGATTCTTTCTTCTTTGCCAGCTTGGTGCGGGCAGCCCTCCGTGATTCTTCGACTCTGGCGTATTTGTCTGCCAGGGCCATCATATCGGAGAGGTTCGGGGGGTAACTGACCTCCATCGCCAAGTAGAAGTCGCTCTCCTTCAAAACTCCACCCGCTAGGGCGGACATAGCCACCTCATGATTAAGGTGGTCCACCTCCAGCATGGCCTTATTAAAACGGCCAAGGTAATTTCTCAAGGACTCCCCCTCTCTCTGCTTAACTTCAGAGAGGGAGTCAGATCTTCGTCGGTGGCGGCGGCTGCTGACGAACTGGCCGATAAAAAGATGACTCAGCTCGTCAAACGAATCAACGGAACCTGGTTTCAAAGCGTTGAACCAGGTTCGGGCAGATCCTATGAGGGTGGAAGGGAAAGCGCGGCAGAGGACGCATCTGATGCTCCGTGGAACATCATTATTGATCGAAGCTGCTGAGATGGTCGTCGGGGTCGGAGGAGCCATGGTAGGCTCGATGGCAGGCAGCTTGACGTGGGAGGGAATCACTTCCTCCATGATCCCTTTGGAGAAGGGGATACCCTGCTCGCCTTAGGCTGAGGCGGATGAGCTGCTTGGCGGCGTCCAGCTCTTGACGCATCTCCTGGAGCTGTCGGCGGATCTCCTCTTCAGGCATAAGAGGAGGGGCCGACGAGGGGAGCGCGGAGATGGCGTCGAATCATGGCGAGAGAACTCCGGAGAGAGGACCGGGCCCACCGAGATCTGGGGAAATCCTTGTCGCAGCCCCTTTGCGGGACTAGCTGGCCTCCTTGGGTCGGTGTGGGGGGTCCGCGGCTCCATGCGGACCAGAAGAAGAGGCGGCCAAAGAGAGAGGAGCTGCGCCTCCTCAGGGAGGTGTGGAGCAGGGGAAGTCACAAGGCACTTCTGAACCAGACGGGTCAGGGCTTGGACCTGCTGGACTAGCGTGGCAAACTGGTCCTGGGTCACTGGGACAGCTAGCGGCGATGGGGTCTCAATTGGTGGCGGTGCCACGCTACTCATCGGATCAGGTTTTTGGGAGGCGACCTATCCTGGCTTCAGAAGTTGCTCTTCTCCGATTAGCCATTGGAGAGGTTCTCTTTCAGATCGAGATCCTTATCTCCTTTCTTCAAGTTTTAATGGGACTTGAGGCCCTTCCTCTAGCGCCAATCTATTGCCGCCGAAATCCATCCTCCGACTCGGGCGCGATCGGTCTCCTGATTGGGCTCCCTCCTGGGCGGACCTGCAAAGAAGTCCTCACGCGGAGGCGTTGGGGGTAGGCCCTCCACAGAAGACCCTCCGACACTCAAGTCAGTGAGATCAACGGGCAACAAATGTGGGGAGAAGGATCCCTCTGAAGAGTTTCTCCTGGGATGGCCTATCGGGAGCTCGAGCGGAGCGCCAATGGCAGAGAGAGGGGGAGCAGAGAGAGAGAGTGTGTGATGCTGAGACTGAGCAGGGAGTGCGCGTACCTGAGAGAATTTGGAAGTGTCCTATTTATAGGCAATCACCTGAATCTTGAGCGCCTTCTGGAAGGTTCGAAGGTTGTTGGGATACGAAGATGATTCGAATCAAGCTGTTGAGAGGCCGGTAAGATCCATATCCTATCTGTTAGAGGATCAACGGTTGGGGGAGCTTTCTGACGGCCCAAGATCTGATAACCGTTTAGGTCCTAGGCCGTTATTACAGGTCCTAGGCCACGTCTCGATATGATTCATCGTTTGGAATTCTGTTACACTGAATCTTGGGCTCTCCTGCGCCAGGTTCCGTAGGGGCGTAGAGAGGCTTGATTCGGACGGTCGAGGGACGACCCGCCTTGATGGCCGAAATGTACAAATTCACGCTGCCGGGGCGTAAGCACGGCTTGAGCAGCGAGGTACGAGGGTGCTGAGATATGGAAGAAATAAGCCGGATGTGAAAATAGTTTCATTCCGCGGAGCCGCATGTCAAGCTATGGACCGCGAGAGACCGAGCTATAGATTGCCGGGGAAGGCCGAGCTATGGATAACTCAGGAAGGCCGAGCTACAGGTTGCTCGGGGAAACCGAACTATGAGTTGCTCGGGGGGGACCGAGCTATAAATTGCTCGGGGAGCCGAGCTAGGGATTGCTCGGGGGACCGAGCTATGGACAGCTCGGAAAGGCCGATCTACAGATTGTTCGGGGAAACCGAGCTATGGATTGCTCGTGGGGACCGAGCCATGAATTGCTCGGGGGAGCCGAGCTAGGGATTGCTCGGGGGGACCGAGCCATGGATCGCTTGGGGGGACCGAGCTATGGATCGCTCGGGAAAGCCGAGCTATGGATTGCCCGGGGAAGCCGAGCTATGGATCGTCCGGGAAAGCCGAGCCATGGATAGCTCGGGAAGGCCGAGCTATGGGTTGCTTGATTCGCCGAATTATACTGGTTAGCTCATTCTTCGTGGGCACTGTGTAGTGGGTGGGGGTCAAGGCTGATCTTAGCCTATTCGCACGGTTATCAATACAATGACAATTTTACCCCTCAATACCCATCAACCATCCAGCTTGTCCTGTCGGTACGCATTCCACCTAATTTATCCTCTGCCTCAGCAATCGCCACCACCCTACCTCGCTCCCCGGCCCCGACCCCGCCCCTATCCATTCAGGAAACCCATCAAGCACAACACATTTCAGACACCTCGGTCGGAACCAGCACCATCGCCGACTCCGCCGGCTCATCGACCGTACCCTCTGCGTCGGCCGCGAGCACGAGCACTCCGCTAGAAAATCCTACCCATCGCGGACGAGAAAATGAGGTGGGATATTGGAAGTGGTTGAATGACAAGCTTAATTACGAGGTAGAGCTTCACAAGGTAATTAATTAGATACTGTTGTTTTTTGTCTGTTGTTCCATCGCATGGTTCGGAGTTTGTTTCTTTTCTTTGGTCATCCGGTTGAGTAATGAGACATCGATCGATCTTGTTCTTTATCTTGGGATATAGAGTAGTTGTTCTTCAAGAAACATTTCGTACTCTTCATAAATTACCCAAAATTTTTTCTGTTATAAATTTGTTACTGAAATCCCTTGGAGACGACGAAAGCATTCCATGTCATAAATGCGCACGCGCCAGCGAATTTTTGGGACGAGACTAATTTTTCCCGCTGATTATACGTCTTTATAAAAATTTTATGCACGTGGTCGCACTAAGGTCCGGCACGTAACGCACTATTTTTTTTTTTTTTCCTTTTCTTGAAAAGACTGCAGTTTTTTTTTCATTTCATGTGTATTTTCGACTGCATGACGATTTTATGCAAGTGATGATTGAATGCAGGTGATTGAAGCGTGCACTCGATGCGGACACGACGCTGTCTTGTGGTCACAAGTGAACGTACTGGGAGGACCACCTAAAAAAAAAAGATTAAAATAAACTTTTGATCCTCAAAATTTATTTTGATTCTTTATTTTTTGTTATTATAGTTTTTTTATTTTTAAAAATATTATGTTCTAAACATTTTATTAAATAGATTTAGTTAAAATAGGCATCATCTTAATGTGAACATATAAATTAGTTGATGCAATGACACAGCAGATATTTTATTAATTTTAATTAATTTTATAAAAGATTAAAATATAATATTTTTAAAAGTTTAAGAATAAAAATAGATTATCATGAAAATTTGTTCGACCTTTAACTCATTTTATTTAGCATTAATATTTCAGGGAAGCTAACGCTGCAGCTGATTGGGTTGCCTCGGCTGCAGCTCACCATTATGGTCAGTGGGAATGGCACCCTGGTGACCCTTATCCGGTTATTCTGGAGCAAATTTTGTATTCCGATATTTCGGGGTTGACTCATCCCAGTGGTGTGATCGCCCGCTTGTAAAAAAAAAAAAAAAAAAAAAAAAAAAAAAAAAAAAAAAAATGATTCAAATCTCTCCGCTTGCTAGCGTTCTCTCCCGTTGTCTAAAGCAACATTCACTGCTTCCTTCTATATTGGATCCCAATTCGGTCTAACTTTACTTCCTGGGAAAGAAAAACGAAATACATGTTAATCCGAGATGGAGTATTAAATGGCTTTAAAAATAATAAATCAAAACTGAGCAATGACCAAACTGTAGATGGAAAAAAAATTTAAAAAAATTTGTAGATGATAATTTAATTGCTAAGTCATCGATGTTAAAATATTAACATTTATGCAAGATGGCTTAATTAGATTATTTAAAGAATATGAAAATGCATTAATTAGTGTGATCCCTTGTAATTAAAAGGTTATTAATGTTGAAGAATTTTTTAAACATATTGGTATAATTAATAGGACTTAGTAATTTAATATATTGATAGGAAGTTGCTGACTTTTCCTTCCTTCAATCAAAAAGATATCATGGGACCTAGGAATATTTAAGTAAAGATATGAAATTTATGTTTAGAACTATATTCGCAAGACATATAAAACGTGAAGCCTGATTTGACTATGATAGATAAGTTAGCATCAACATGTTAAATCCTAAGCAATTTGATAAAAAATATGCTTGAAGGTATATCCAATAAACATTTAAAATATGAAGTTTGATTTAGCTATAATTATGCTTGGAGATATATTTATTACTTATTAGACATATAAAACCTCTGATTTGATTATGAAGGATAAATTGATCTAAACTTGTCCAACCTTAAACAACTTGATGTTCATGCATATTGATAACAATAAGAGAAATTTTGACTTTCAATAGGAGATATTGGACGTCATGAAACCACGTGGCCAAATGAGATGGAAGGATGCTAATAGATCAACATAACTTTTATCTTTGGTACGGTATCCAAATGTTAGAAGAACTCTATTTGTAAAAGAACTTTTTGGATGAATATAGAATAATCAAAACTCATTCTTATACATCTATATTCTTGTTAAGGGCATCATAGTGATACCTTATCTTACAGCGTTTCCAATTTCTCAAAATCCTTATAATTGAAATACTAGCTTGGTGTATCATTTACTTTATGAAAGCCTATATGTAAGAAGCATTCAATATGGTATTTAGTTAAAAAAAAAAAACTTTGATTTACATTAAATAGTATTCAATAGAAGAGAATAAGGATAAAGATAAAAATAAAAGAATAGAATACTTAATTTTTATTATATTAAGTATGTATGTGAATATATGTATGTATGTGTATGTCTATGCACATGCATACGATCAAAGTTGATCAGAACACTACAAGACTTTGATTTAAATACTACATTGGATCGTAATTCTGAGCTAGATTGAATCATGCGGCACAGGCTAGATGTACTCATATATATATATATATATATACTATATATATATATATATATATATACTGAAAAAGGATTTATGATAAGATATTATTACACAATACTATCAAGAATACTGCAAATCAAGCAGATCATTCAAGATATTGCAAATCAGTCTAAGATTTCTATAAATCAACTAAAGATTTCTATAAATCTAGATAGACCTGATGTGAAAACTTGAAGAACGACGGACAACAACTACAAAAAGGAACTTTATATTTCACTGGAAGTGGAGGAACTTATATTGAAATCAGAATGGATAAATGACACGACACGCTCAGTTTTGGAGAATTATGCACCAAATTTACAATGGTGCATCCATGCCAAACAATATAATTTCATATATGCGTGTGCCATCTCATGCTCAGTCTGACAAGGATGACCAGACCTTAGGCCATCTTCTAAATTAAAGTAGAAAAGTCATGCTTATCTTCCCTATCTAGATCACATTCCCATCGTATTAGAGTTCGCCCTGAACTTGTTATCAGATACCAGCCAATTGATTTTCAGACCATGACAAGTGGGACGTTAAAACCTGCAGTTGCTAGCTCACTTCAGCAGATCAACAGATCTTAAATTTGAGTTTCATAGGCATGAACAAGTTCAGTGGAAAACAAATATACAAATTTCAGCCAAGCATCTTGCACATACTTTCTAATGCGTCTCAATAAAGAGAGTAGAACAAGCAAAGGGAATCTCAATAAGAACAGGAAATAACTTGAAAAACAAAACAGGTGCATCATGTAAAGTATACAAACAAAAAAAAAATGTGGCATTGATGAAACCAGAAGGAATGGTATGACAAAGAAGCAACACAGAGTTGCAATTAAATGTGATTCTACCAAAAGAAGCATTAATTGCTAAGTTTGTGGTTCTCACCTTGCAGTGCATCCAAAGCAACTGCTGCTTGAGCAGGGGTTGAGAAATCAACAAAGCATAAGATAAGTGGATCTCCACCGGGCTGAAAAGGAGGGGGAGGGGGTAAACCAGTTGAATCTACAAATAAACAGTGATGCTTTTGTTGACATAAATTTTGGTCTTAGCAAATACAACTTACATGTCTTGATTCTTTGTTTACTAGTCTCACCTCTCGAAAACCTACAAAAGGACGGAAAATATCTGCGAAAGAAATTAAGGACAACAACAGAACAGAAATACTTCACAAGAAAGTAAAAAAGATAGACATGAGGATACGAGAGAAGAAGACCAGTTTCGAATCGTCTTGCCTAGCCTAATCAACCACGTGGGTGCCCACCATAGGCGGTGTTGCCTTGGTAGGTGCCCAGTACGTGGAGTGCTCTGCCTTCGACCAATCACGGAGCATCGGTGGCATCAACACCATTATGACAATGATGGCATTTGCTTTTTCATGGTTTCCAAAGGACACTCCAATTTCGAGGCGGATCCCCAAGGACACATGCCCCTCCGCAATTAGCAGCGCACGAGATCAGCCACCTGGGAGCTTACGCTCCTTTCGCCTAGTAGGAAGTGGGCCTGCGTTGTCTCAGGAGCGAGGAGGCATCTGATATGGCTGATCGAGCCGTATTAGAATTGACGGGAGAAGCAACTGACGGAACCCTAGCCTCGGACTGTGAGGCCCCCTCGGCCTCCAAGACCCCTTCGGCCTCGGACTTCAAGTTCCCTCGGCCTCGGACCGCAAGTTTTCTCGGCCTCGAACCCCAGGTCCCCTCGGCCTCGGACTACACGTCCCCTTGGCCTCGGACTCTAGATTCCCTTGGACTCGGACCCCGGGTCCCCTCGAACTCGGACCCCGCGTCCTCTCGGACTCGGACCCTAGGTCCTCTCGGCCTCGAACTCCAGGTTCCCTCGGTCTCGAGCCGCCTAACTCTACCATGTGGCCCACTAACTATCTGTAGTCGCCACATGGCCCACTAACCGACTGCAACTGCATGTTTCCACTACCAGTAACGGCACATGCCTGATGCGACTTGGCCCACCTGTTACATGTGGACACCTTTGACATGCTTAGTATTGGTTGCAATCCGCCTTCGTCAGCCTGCTCACCTGTCCACTATCAGACAAAAACGTCTTGGAATTAGCTACTTTCCAAGAGCAGGAAAGGGGATTTTTGAACATGTATAAAAACCTACATTCAAAATGAGGGAAGGGATCTGAACTCAAACTCTCTAGCTATTTTCCATTAGCTCTTTCTTTACTATTCCCAAGTTGCTTATTTGACCATCAGAGGGTCCCCATTGGTGCAACCGGTCCTTGGGGACTTTTTTGCAGAAACTCATTGAGAAGGAAGATCTCCGTTTCTCGACGTTCGAGGAACGTTACTTGACGACAACAACATCCTTAGAAACCTACCTTAACAACTCGATACTTTATTTAAAAATCATGATAAAATCTTGATTGATTTATAAAAATTTTAGGTGATTTATAGAAATCTTAGACTGATTTGCAATATCTTGAATGATCTGCTTGATTTGCAGCATTCTTGATAGTATTGTGTAATAATATCTTATTTAATATTTCTTAATATCTTCATAAATTTTTTTATATATATATATATATATATATATATATATATATGGGTACATCGTGCCTGTGCCGCATGATTCAATCTAGCACAGAATTACGATCCAATCTAGCCATGCCATTTCACGCGGTTATTTTGAAGCCTTGGATAGAATCGTCGGATCTGAATCGTAGGGGTGGAATTCTTAAGGAGCAAATATCATGTCGCTGGAAATATTTCGGACTTTAGCTTGGTTCTTTTCTAAATCTTGACAAGGGTTAAGTAATTAAAGCAAATAAAAAAGGTTTATTTACAGACTTGGGAATAATTCTCTCTATAAATCTATCGATCTTGCGGCAAACTGGAACGCATCGCGCTCTCTCTCTCTCTTTCTCTCATGTCTCCCAAGAAGAAGGAGAGCAGAGGCCACCAGCCCAAGAGTCCGGATCGGCCCCCGGCGTCGGACCCCAGCCCCACCACGACCTCTTCAGCCACCTCCGCTTGCCCCGGCGGTACCGCCACAGCCTCCCTTCTTCCATCTTCCGCCCCACCAACCATCGCCACCACACCCAGCCTGTCCAGCCGGCGCCCCTTCCGCCTCCCTCCTCGGCGCCGCCCCCATCCATCCAAGAAACCCATCAAGAACGCATTTCTGGCACCTCGGAAGGAAGAACTACCAGCAGCAGCGACTCCGGCGGCCCATCGACCGCACCCTCTGCGTTGGCCGCGAGCATGAGCACTCGGTCAGTCGACTCAGTCCTGCCCATCATAGAAGACCTCATGTTTCGCTTCGTTCCTGAGTTCGTTTCCTCAATGGTGGCGATGCAAAGCATGAAGAAATCGGACATAGAGATGTTGAACGAGATTGTCTCGAAGATTGGCTCGCATCTCGGCCCGACGGATTTGGAGCTCGAGACCTTTCGGGGATTGGCAGAGAAGGAGCTGAAGGCGGCGTCGGATTCCCTGTACAATACGGAGAAGCTGAAGGCCCGGGCTGAGGCGGTTGCGAAGCTGTTGGCGGAGAAATATATGCTTACGAGGTTCCGAAGCGGTGACTCTTGCGGCGATTCCAAGCGGGAAGGTGGCGGCCCGGACAGCGGAAGCGGTTGTGGTGATTCCGAAAGAGGTGGAGCTTGTGTTTGAACCATGAGACATTGATCTTGTTCTTGATGTTGGGATCTGAGTTCTTCATGAAAGATTTTGTCACGCCCCAGACCCAATATCGGGCTAGGGTGACAACCCGCCGCGTACCAAGCATGCAAGGTATCACAAAATTTTCCACACATAACATTCATATATATATAACAAAGCCAAATTCATTACTGAATAATAAAAGTTTTGTGTTACAAACCCTTACACACCACAATAATAAAGTTTGGGCATCAAGCCCTACACATAAGTAATACTGGGTTACAACAAAATAATGGGTCTTGTTTTATTTAATAGAAGATCCATCACCCCAACCATCCATCTTCAATCTCGTGGTTCTGACAAAAACATTGCCACGTTATACAGTAAATCATAACATAACAATCTATAAGCACATAAATGATTTACATGCTTAAACATTCCACAAATACTCAAACATGCAATGTAAGTAAACCCACTGTTTATACTCTCAATGGTAGCTGTAAATGTGACCGACGGCCCTGCAATATCTCAATAGTGTACCAACAAGCATCTCCCTACTGAAAGGGTCCAGATACCAGGGTCACGCCATATCATAATCCACCATAACACATACTCTATATGTGTGATGCCACCTCGAACCAAGCAGAACACATCCTCTAGATGTATGATGCCACCTCATAGTAACTCAGAACACATCCTCTAGATGCGTGATGTCATCTTGAACCCAAGCAGAACACATCCTCAGACGTGTGAATGACATAAATAAACAGAACACATCCTCTAGACGTGTATGTGGCATAAATCATCAGAATACATCCTCTAGATGTGTATATGGCATAAATCATCAGAACACATCCTCTAGATGTGTGTGTGGTATGACATGATAAAGGAGAACCGCGGCGACACATAACAGTACCTCATATCATGCACAAACATATAACATCTCTATATTGCATAAACAGTGGATTATACTTACTGAACAATTGCATGTAATATATCACATCAATGTCATAATAACTGCATCTCTCATGCATAGCATCCACATATGAAATCATCCTCAATCATAGCACATAAACAACAATGTATTCATAATATTCATTTACTTACAATTTAGCCAATATCCATAACAATTCTTCATGTCACAATATAATTCACAATTTAAATATTCATATAATGAATAAAATAATTATTAAATGCTGATAACTGGCTTACTTACCTCAGTACGCAATCCAACAGGTATATATCAGCTAGTCAGATGTCTGAGCACCTACAGGATCATTTTACACAATTAATTTATTAGAATAAGAATATTAAAATGACCCTTAGAATTCTACCCAGACTAGTTCACGGGCCCAACTTTGGGCTCGAATATCTCCCACTATACTTGGGGAAGTAAAAATACCCCAAGAAACTAGAATTAACCCAGATTCTAGCCATATAATTATTTTTCTAATCCGGCCCAATACGGGGCCCAAAAACCAGCCCAAAGCTGTCGCTGCACGGCCCAATAGGCCCTGAACCGGCCGGCCCAGCCGGCCCAATTCAGCCAACCCATCCCGATCCCCTGTTTCACCGAAATAGGGGACGGGTTTACGCCGCGGCCAGGGCCGCCGCCGGCCAAATTGAGGGCGGCCCGGCCGCCGGTGGCCGGGCAAGAGCCGGCCGCCGCCGCGGCCGGCCACCAATCCCCCTTCTCTCTCTCAATTTCTCTCTTTTCTCTCTCACATCCGCGCGGCACATCACTGTGCTGGCGGCACGGCCGGCCCCTTGGCCGGCCGGACCTCCACCGGATGCACGCCCGGCGCCGGTGGAGGCGACAGGCCGAAGCTCAGGCCCGGCGAGGCGGCGAGCACGCCGCCGGGCCCGAACCAACCAGCGGAAGCCGAACGTTCGGCTTCCGCCACCACGCGAGAGAGGGCCGATTGGCCCTCTCTCTCTTTTCTCTCTCCACCACCACCCCGCCGGACACCTCCCCCGGTGCGGCGGGTCGCCGGCCGAAGCTCAGGCCCGGCGAGGCGGCGAGCACGCCGGGCCTGAACCAAGGGGCCGGCCACACTCTCCCACTCTCTTTCTCTTCTCTCTCTGCCTCTCACGCTCTCTCTATCTCTCTCTCTCTCTCTCTCTCTCTCTATAGGCCAGGGGATTACCTGAAGGAAACGGAAGCCAGGATGATGGAGGGAGTCTCCCTCCATCACAAATATAATCCCCTGCGTAATGCTTCGGTTTAAGGGGTCCGGGAAAACGAAGCGCTTCGCTGAGAGCGAAGCGTCGGACAGCACAGGACCAAGTCCTGAACCTGGTTCACATGAACCGGGAACCGGGTACTACATCCTCCCCTCCTTATAAAAATTTTGGCCTCGAAATTGATACATGACCTCATAACTATGGATCAATCAAATTAATCAAAGGTCAACAATCAAGATAGATAAATTACCTTCAAATAATTGTGGATACTTCGTTTTAATTTCTTCCTCCAGCTCCCAAGTAGCCTCCCTCTCAGAGTGATTATTCCACTGAACTTTGACATAAGGGATGGTACGCCGCCTCAGAATCTGATCCTTGCGGTCCACGATACGCACAGGATGTCCTCATATGATAAATCCTTCCTCAACTGAATAGGCTCATAAGCTATAACATGACTGGGGTCTGAAACATACTTCCTCAACATAGATACATGGAATACATTGTGAACACCAGATAAAATCGGAGGCAGTGCTAAGCTGTATGCAACCTCCCCAACTCTGCTCAAGATCTCAAAAGGTCCAATATAGCGTGGACTAAGCTTTCCTCTAACCCCGAATCTCATCACATCCTTGGTTGGTGATACCCTTAAGAAAACATGATCCCCAACCTGAAATTCTAACTCTCTCCTTCTGACGTCAGCATAACTCTTCTGCCTGCTCTGAGCTGTACGAAGACGCTCCCTGATCAAATGCACCTTGTCAACTGTCTGCTGGATCAGCTCAGGGCCTAGCAATTTCCTTTCCCCTACGTCATCCCAACATAAAGGAGATCTGCACCTCCTACCGTACAAAGCCTCAAATGGGGCCATCTGGATACTGGCTTGATAACTATTGTTATAAGCAAACTCCACCAAAGATAAGTGGTTATCCCAAGCCCCACCCAAGTCCATTACACAGGCGCGCAACATATCTTCTAGAATCTGTATGGTCCTTTCTGACTGCCCGTCTGACTGGGGATGATAAGCCGTACTAAAGTTCAATTTGGTCCCCAAGGCTTTATGAAGACTCTTCCAAAACTGTGATACAAATCTGGTATCCCGGTCAGATACAATAGAGACAGGAACACCATGGAGTCTCACAATCTGCTCCAAATACAAGCTAGCCAATCTGTCACTCGAGACTCCAACTCTGAAAGGTAGGAAATGAGCTGACTTTGTCAGTCTGTCCACAATAACCCAAACTGCATCATTACTCCTGGGAGTTTTGGGCAGACCAGTCACAAAATCCATAGTAATCTTTTCCCATTTCCACTGAGGAATCATCAAAGATTGAAGAGGTCCCGCAGGTTTTTGATGCTCGGCCTTCACCCGCTGACATACTAAGCACTTGGCCACAAACTGAGCAATATCCCTCTTCATCCCTTTCCACCAAAAATTCTCCTTTAAGTCTCTATACATTTTAGTACCACCAGGATGCACAGTATAGGGAGAGTAGTGAGCCTCCCTCAAAATCTCGGCTTTCAACTCCTCATTGCTAGGTACACAAAGTCTGCCTTCAAATCTCAGGGATCCATCATCCATTACATAAAATCCACTCTGATCTCCTGACTGAACAGCAACTTTAATTCTTTGAAGATCTGGATCTTCCATCTGGGAGGACTTAATTCTGTCAACAAGAGTCGGCTGAAGAATAAGTGCAGCAACAAGTCCATCAGACTGCTGTACTCTCAGTCCAATCTCCCACCTCTCGAGGTCCTTCAGAAGTTCCAACCACCTCCTTTGCCTCAAATTGAGCTCCTTCTGTGTGAAGATATATTTTAGACTCTTATGGTCTGTATACACATCACATGACACCCCATAGAGATAATGCCGCCAAATCTTCAAAGCAAAAACCACCGCAGCTAATTCCAGATCATGAGTAGGATAGTTCTGCTCATAAGGCTTCAGCTGTCTGGAAGCATAGGCTATCACCTTTCCATTCTGCATTAGGACACATCCCAATCCTTTCGAGAGGCATCAGTATAAAGTGTAAAACCCTCAGATCCTGTCGGAAGAACAAGGATGGGAGCTGACACCAAACGCTGCTTTAACTCCTGAAAACTTTCCTCACACTCCTCTGACCAGTCAAACTTCACTCGTTTCTGGGTTAAACGAGTTAGGGGTAGAGCGATGCGAGAGAAGTCTTCCACAAATTTTCGATAATACCCGCTAGCCCCAAGAAGCTTCTGACTTCAGCCACATTGGAAGGTCGGCTCCAGCTAATAATAGCTTCAATCTTCTTTGGGTCCACAGAAATGCCATCCACAGAAATTACGTGACCCAAGAAAGCTACTTGGTCCAACCAAAACTCACACTTCTGCAGCTTGGCATAAAGCTTCTTCTCCCGAAGAGTCTGAAGCACAATCCTCAAGTGATCCTCATGCTCCCTGAGACTCTTAGAATAGATCAAAATATCATCAATAAATACAACCACAAACTGATCCAAGTATGGCCTAAACATTCTGTTCATCAAATCCATGAACGCTGCCGGGGCATTGGTCAAACCAAACGGCATCACCAAAAACTCATAATGGCCATATCTAGTTCTGAAAGCTGTCTTAGGCACATCCCCATCCTTGACTTTAAGCTGATGATAACCTGACCTGAGATCAATCTTAGAGAATACCCGGGCTCCTTGAAGTTGGTCAAACAAGTCATCAATCCTCGGCAAAGGGTACTTATTTCGCACTGTCACCTTGTTGATTTCCCGGTAATCAATGCATAGCCGAAGACTGCCATCCTTCTTCTTAACAAATAGAACTGGAGCACCCCAAGGAGAAGCACTAGGCCTGATAAATCCCCGATCTAGGAGTTCCTGCAATTGGTCCTTCAACTCTTTTAGCTCAGCCGGGGCCATACGATAAGGGGCCTTGGATATAGGTCCAGTTCCAGGAATCAAATCAATGGAGAACTCAACCTCCCGGTCAGGGGGCAACTCTGATAATTCATCGGAAAGACATCAGGGAATTCTCTAGCTATAGGAATATCCTCCAACTTGGCCTCTTTCTTTTGAAGATCATTAATAACAGCAAGAAATCCTTGGCCACCACTCCTCAGATACTTTTCAGCCTGTAGTGCCGAAATAAACACTGAGGCTAGAAGTTTCTGGCCACCAGTAAAACTAAATTCGGGCTGACAAGGAATTTTGAAGTTGACGATCTTCCTGAAACAGTCTACAGAAGCATGATAGGAAGCTAACCAATCCATGCCAAGGATAACATCAAAGAATTTCAGTGGAAGGACAATAAGATTGGCATTCAGCTTCCTATCCTCAATGATAATCAAGCAGGATTTGCATACAGTATCAACTTTCATAGTATCACCATTTGGAAAGGCAATGTGTAATTCATGGTCTAGAGATTCAGGTGTCAATGATGCATTCTTGCCAAGGTAGGTGTCAGATATAAACGAATGCGTGGCACCCGGATCAATTAGAGTCTGAGCATAATCATTGCCTATCTTAATCATTCCTGGACGTAAATGAAATTTTATTTTAACAATAAGAATATAATGTCTTAACTAATTATTAATGCATTGCACAGGAGAAGAATGTAATGCTAGATGTGAAATGTCATCGTAAGCTAAAGTGTCAGGTTTCTCAAAGTATAATGTCATCAAAATATGTTTTTACGTGTTATCATGTCAATATGTCCGTGTCCCTAGGGTCATAACCTGAGCTCTGATACCACTAAAGTTGTCACGCCCCAGACCCAATATCGGGCTAGGGTGACAACCCGTCGCGTGCCGAGCACGCAAGGCGTCACAAAATTTTTCACACATAACATTCTTATATATATAACCAAGCCAAATTCATCACTGAATAATAAAAGTTTTGGGTTACAAACCCTTACACACCACAATAATAAAGTTTGGGCATCAAGCCCTACACATAAGTAATACTGGGGTTACAACAAAATAATGGGTCTTGTTTTATTTAATAGAAGATCCATCACCCCAACCATCCATCTTCAATCTCGTGGCTCTGACAAAAACATTGTAAGATTTTTATGAGCTTACACTCAATAAGTAAGCCACGTTATACAGTAAATCATAGCATAACAATCTATAAGACATAAATGATTTGCATGCTTAAACATTCCACAAATACTCAAACATGCAATGTAAGTAAACCCACTGTTTATACTCTCAATGGTAGCTGTAAATGTGACCCACGGCCCTGCAATATCTCAATAGTGTACCAACAAGCATCCCCCTACTGAAAGGGTCCAGATACCAGGGTCACGCCATATCATAATCCACCAGAACACATACTCTATATGTGTGATGCCACCTCGAACCAAGCAGAACACATCCTCTAGATGTGTGATGCCACCTCATAGTAACTCAGAACACATCCTCTAGATGCGTGATGCTATCTCGAACCCAAGCAGAACACATCCTCAAGACGTGTGAATGACATAAATAAACAGAACACATCCTCTAGACGTGTATGTGGCATAAATTATCAGAACACATCCTCTAGATGTGTATGTGGCATAAATCATCAGAACACATCCTCTAGATGTGTGTGTGGTATAACATGATAAAGGAGAACCGCGGCGACACATAACAGTACCTCACATCATGCACAAACATATCAATAACATCTCTATATTGCATAAACAGTGGATTATACTTACTGAACAATTGCATGTAATATATCACATCAATGTCATAATAACTGCATCTCTCATGCATAGCATCCACATATGAAATCATCCTCAATCATAGCACATAAACAACAATGTATTCATAATATTCATTACTTACAATTTAGCCAATATCCATAACAATTCTTCATGTCACAATATAATTCATAATTTAAATATTCATATAATGAATAAAATAATTATTAAATACTGATAACTGGCTTACTTACCTCAGTACGCAATCCAACATGTATATATCAGCTAGTCAGATGTCTGAGCACCTACAGGATCATTTTACACAATTAATTTATTAGAATAAGAATATTAAAATGACCCTTAGAATTCTACCCAGACTAGTTCACGGGCCCAACTTTGGGCTCGAATATCTCCCACTATACACACCCAATTGGGGAAGTAAAAATACCCCAAGAAACTAGAATTAACCCAGATTCTAACCATATAATTATTTTGCTAAACCCGGCCCGATACGGCCCAAAAACCAGCCCCAAAGCTGTTCGCTGCATGGCCCAATAGGCCCTGAACCGGCCGGCCCAGCCGGCCCAATTCAGCCAACCCATCCCGATCCCCTGTTTCACCGAACAGGGGACGGGTATTACGCCAGCGGCCAGGGCCGCCGCCGGCCAAATTGAGGGCGCCCGGTCGCCAGTGGCCGGGCCAGAGCCGGCCGCCGCCGCGGCCGGCCACCAATCCCCCCTTCTCTCTCTCAGTTTCTCTCTTTTTCTCTCTCACAACCGCACGGCATGTCACTGTGCCGGCACGGCCGGCCACCTTGGCCGGCCGGACCTCCACCGGACGCACGCCCGTGCCGGTGGAGGCGACAGGCCGAAGCTCAGGCCCGGCGAGGCGGCGAGTACGCCGCCGGGCCCAAACCAACCAGTGGAAGCCGAATGTTCGGCTTCCGCCACCGCGCGAGAGAGGGGTCGATTGGCCCTCTCTCTCTTCTCTCTCTCCACCACCACCCCGCCGGACACCTCCTCCAGTGCCAGCGGGGTCGCCGGCCGAAGCTCAGGCCCGGCGAGGCGGCGAGCACGCCGCCGGGCCTGAACCAAGGTTCGGCCGGCCACACTCTCCCGCTCTCTTTCTCTTCTCTCTCTGCCTCTCACGCTCTCTCTGTCTCTCTCTCTCTCTCTAGAGGCCAGGGGATTACCTGAAGGAAACGGAAGCCATGATGATGGAGGGAGTCTCCCTCCATCACAAATATAATCCCTTGCGTAACGCTTCGGTTTAAGGGGTCCGGAAAAACGAAGCGCTTCGCTGACAGCGAAGCCTCGGACAGCACAGGACCAAGTCCTGAACCTGGTTCACATGAACCAGGAACCGGGTACTACAGATTTCGTCCTTAATAACCAGTACAAATTTTTCTTCTGATATATTAATTTGGAAGTCGAATTCGAATACACGGCTCTCTCTCTCTCATAAAATATCAAGGGGGTATAACTAAACTGATGCAGTAGTGCTCTCGTTCTTGAGCTCGGGTACGTTAAATGCATGATAAGCTATAACATACGTTACCTTCCCTCTACGTACATATAAAATTCCTGGCTCTATTGGTCTGAGACTGTTCTCAGGGCATAGCTAAGTTGGTTGAACCATGGAAATATATTTTGCTTGTGCTCTCGTGCCATTCCCATGTTATTATTATGACGATTTCTAAGTTTCATCATGTATTGAACCATATAAAAGATAATACCAAGCTGAAAAGCACTCACCATCCAGATTTCTTACTGTTACTGTTAAAAAGAAGACAAACAAAACAGCCAATCGACATGATTCAAGTGTGTGTTTTGAAATGATTTAAGCAGTGCAAACATCATCTGTGCGATCATAAAGCATGAGGAGAAAGCTATAAGATAGGATTTGGCATATTAACTTAGCTGATGCCTTTTGTTTTTGGTGCGACTGTTTGAGAAACAAAAATATTTATGAAAAGATGCATGTCTGTTGAGCATAATGTTATGTATCATTTCTGCTAGGAAAAAAAGAACACAGCATACAAAATGACATTATTATTATTTTATAGAGGTAACCATACATATTATCATTTTCTTAGTTAATTTAATTGATAATGAATCGTCAGTCCTTAGCATCGATCTGTTGGAAAATTGGAGACTGATTTTGTAATATATTAGTATCTATTCTAGAATTAATGAGAAATCAAAAACTATTTAAAAAATTTAATCAAAATTTAACTTCCAAGCAATTACCGTTTTCAGATTTATTTTTTTTATCATCATTTTATTTTAGTTTGAACCATTTGAAAGCCTTTAAAAAGATTTTTTTAAAAAAGATATAAAAAGTTAATAAAAATGTTTTGATAATTTTGACATTAGAACCGATTCCTTGTCTGAAATCTTCAGCCCCTTTTTTTAGTTTTCATTTTGTAAACTATTTATTGGCCTTTGCTTAATTTTAATAAGAGCTAACACGTTTTGGTAGAGTATGGCCCTCATATATTTGTGATTTATTCTCTCAATGTTATTAATTTTAAATATATTAAAAGAATCAATAGCATTTTCTAGGTATTTCTTATAGAAAGTGACATTGGCAAAGTATAAACCCCGTGGATCGCATGAGGGCAAACATGGATCGCATGGAGAGGGAAAGTCTTCCCTCCGTGCGTGATTTCAGGGAAGGCGCCGTCCTTTGGCCCCTCCCCTCACCATAATAAAAAGGGGAGGGTCACCTCGTCGCTGTGCCTCCTTTCCCATTCAAGGTAGGAAGGTAAGAAAAGACGAGAGAGAATGAGAGAGAGACTAAGAGGGAGATAGAGAGACGCTGCTCCCATGTCCGTGTCGAACACCTCGAGCGACCGAAGGCTCGGCCGCTCAAGGCGATCGAGGAGGAGGAGAAAGAGCGGGAGCGGCCCTCCTTTGCAGTGGGAGCTGGTTTGGCTCCCACATCCATTCGGGCTCAGCAGTGCCCAGGCCATGGGCGGCAGCCTCCATCGACGCCAGGGAGGCATCCAGTGGGGTCCGGCCGGTCTCCCCTAGCCAACCACGCCTTCGCCCAAGAAGGAGGTGATGCGGGAGAAACAGGGGAAAGAAAGAAAGAAAGAACGAAATAAAGAGAGGGAAAGAGAGAAGGGGGAGGTGGCCGGTGGTGGCGACTGGCGTAGGCGGGGCTAGTCGCCAATGGTTGTCCGAACCCCCGAGAGGGGTTGGCGGTGGCTTTAGGCTGTCGGCCACTCTCCACTCCTCCTGGTTCACCTGAACCAGGGGAGGAAGAAAGGAAAGAGAGAGAGAGAAAAGAAAAAGGGAGGGGCTGGCCCAGGTTCGGCCCAACCCAGTTATCCCTTTTGGGCTAATTTTTTGGTCCCAAATCGGACTAGGCCCAATGAAAGGAAGATGGGGTTTGGATCCGTGTTGATCCTAGCATAGTTGTCAAAACTAGATCGGACCAGCAGATTGGATAGGTTGAATCGAGACCCGAAGACCCAGCCGATCCGATTCTAACATAAAATCGAATGTGTAAGACATCCAAAATAACTTGGTTAACCTGTCCGGTTTACTCGTGAACCGGTCAACCTGACCAGAACCGGGTCATGGGTTTATCAATGCGGTTTCAAATTCTTCAGCGTTTCAAATTTTGAGAGTTTATGGCAACCTTTTCTTCATTGGAATGATCACAAGTTTTATGGAGAAAGAAAAGGAGATCATGCAAAAAGAGCATTGATGAGAGGAGAATAAAAAACGAAAAAAGGGTAAAAATATGGAACTTTATGGGAATCAAAACAAAAAAGCAGAGACATAAAGAGAAAATAATGAAAATAAAGAAAATTCAGATAAAATTTTTTTTAAGAAAAAGTTATATCAGACTAAATGGGTACGTAGATTAAAAGTAAGCAAATTTTAGAGATTAAATAAGACACCAAAAAAGATATTTTTTTCCTAAAAAGAAGAAGATTGTTAAATTAGTATTCATGTATCCATTTTATTAAAAATTAATTTTTATTAATATAAATATATTTTTATATTAAAATAATTGAATCATGGTTCAATCGATATCCCGATGGTTGAACCAGTGATTCAGTGACCCGAGCCCTTAGCTGGGTCAATGTTCGGGCTGGGTCTGACAACATGGGTCCTAGTTTCTTGCGGTATTTTTATTTTTTCATTTGGACTTATATATTTGAAGATATTCAAGCTCCAAGTTGGCCCTAGGATTAGACTGGGTAGAGTTTAAAAGTTATTTTGATATGTTAGATTTTGGGATTTAAGAATTTGTAAAACTAAGTTGTAGGTACCCAAGCATCTAAATAGCTGATTTACATTTTGAATTAGTTCCAAAAGGTAAGTAAGTCATTTATAACGATTTTTATGAGTAAGTAAGTCATTTATCATGATTTTCATGAGTAAGTAAGCCAATTATCATGATTTTTGTGAATGATTAAAGTATAGAAATTATGGATTTAAATGTTATTTAAAATAAAAAAATAAATTTAATACTGAAGTATGTTGTTATGCTTTTGGCAACAATACATGCTATTTTTTAAATATGACATGAAAATAATATTTTATGAATATGCTATTATGTGTCACCACGGTCTACTATGACATGACATGATATGGCATGATATGTTACATGACTATGGTTAAACGGGACCTACCCTCCACAGGGCGAATATGTGGAGGATACATCCCTGAGTGTGCTGTGATAGGATATAGCATGATATACTCTATGACTCCAGTTAAACGAGACTCATCCTCCACATGACGAATATGTGGAGGATACACATTCCTAGAATGTGCTGTGACAAGATACAGCATGATATGCTATATGACTCCGATTCATCAGGACCCATCTTCACAGGGCGAATATGTGGAGAACACACCCAAGGGGTATTCTATTTATGTGGACATAGTGTCTGACCATGAAATATTGGTATAAAATAAATTTATATGCTATTTATAATGGTACAGTTGTTTTGATCTAAAATTGTATTTTGAAATGCTATATGGCAATAGCTTCCAAAATTACTTTGAGCATGCGATATGCATGTCTTGATAACACGGTAAAATATATTTAATATTTGGAAGCTTGATATGTCTTTTTGTATACAAAACTCTAAAATGATTATATTATATTATAGTAGCTTACTTACTAAGTGTGAGCTTATTTAAATATCATAATATTTTTTAGAGCCACAAGACTGAAGAACGTGATATGAGGTATTTGGAGCTTCTATCAGTATAATTTAGATCCAACATTTTATCGTAGCCCCATTGATTTATGTATGATGGGCATGAAACCCAAAACTTATTAGTATAAGTTGTATTAAGGTTATTGATTTTGAATGACATAGAGGTATTATCCTTCCTTGTATAAATTGGACTGCTACAGGATGCCTTGCATGCCAAGCATGTGGTGGGTTGCCACCCTTGGGCCATCATATCGGGTCTAAGGCATGACAGCTTCTATGATATCAGAGCCACGCACCAGTCAGAAGTGCAGAAGCTAAGTGCCATACAGGGCAAAGTGCTACATTGATGGGAGCCACCTTTTGAGCCTGTAGGGGCCACCTCTAGAGTCCTGCAAGTACAAGAGCTAAGTGCTACATAGGGCAAAGTGTTACATTGATAGGAGCCACGTCTTGAGCCTAGGGGGGCTACCTCTAAAGTCCTGCCTGTCTGGTTTGGCCTTAGGGATAAATACTTGATTGACTCTAGGAGAAACACTAAGAAGACATTGAGAGGGTAATAACTCTAAAGTTTGCGACATGATGAGGGCTTCTAGTTTGATGACCCAGGCCAGCCAGAAGGCCAAAAGGCTTCTGAAGGTCCTGGCTATGTGGGCTTGGTTGGGAATAGCCAACAACAGTTTCAAACCCTTAGAGAATATGGGTACATAAGACTTTAATTTAATATGCAATACAAGGTAGATGAATATATGGAATATAATGTAACAGTTGAAAGTTGCAATTGATGACAAATGTGACTAAAATAACATAGGCATTTTCATATTTTGATTAAGTAGATGTTTGAATTTTGAATTATTAAATATGAATTTGAATGCGGATGTATATAGTTGATTTTGTTAGTAGAACTTACATTGCTGATATTGTAAGTTTAAAATTATGAGTTGATCTGATAGTTATAGAGATGATTGAGTTGATGATATTTTGGTAATGAAGTAATTGACTACATATTTTAGATCAATTATAATTGAGTACTCATTAAAATTAAATTTGAGTCTGGATGGATATGTATATATAGTAGAGGACTTGCATTATTGAAATTGCATGTTCAAAACTAATTTACTGGTTATGGGGATGATTGATACTGATGTTAAAGAAATGACTGACTACATATTTTTGATCTATTACAATTGAGTAGTCATTAAAAATTAAATTTGAGTGTAGATGAATAAATATATATAGTGAATTTTATTAAGAGAGCTATTGCATTATTAGAATTGCATGTTCAAAACTGATTAAATTGAGTCTGAACCCATTAGACTCATTTTTCAATGGAGGAATCTTTGTAAGGCTTGGTGGATAGGCTGAAAGAATCATTTAAATTTTTAGAGGATATGTTGCAAGCCTGAGTGATGGATTTAGGAGGTGCTTGGGATAGCATCTTACCCTTAATGGAATTATTTTTTTTGTTATCGAGCCAATATTCAATGGATCCACTGAAGCTTTTTATAATATGAGGCGTGGATCTCCTTTGTGTTGGGATAAAGTTAGAGAGAGAATTATTAAATCCTGAGTTGATTTAGCAACTATGAAAAGTACAAATAATTAAGAAGCAACCTTATGCAACTCGGATTTAACAGAAATGTATATGTTGATGTTAGAATAAGAGATTTAAAATTTCAAGTTCGAGATCAATTGGAAGTTTCACCAACCAAAGATATAATTTGGGCCTAGAAGTAAATTGAGTCCATGATACATTGGGCCAATTGAGATTTTGATTAGAGTTGCGCAGCGGAAGCATAGAGGGCCCATAACCAAAGAATCAAGTTCTAAGACGACGTAGCATTCCCTATATTAAGGTTCAGTAGAGTAACCATTATGAAAGGGAGGCTACTTGGGAGCTTGAGGATGAAATGAAAAAGTACCCTCATTTGTTTGTGACTTAGTATAAGTAAATGAAAAGATTGATGGCTATCATATTTTGAATGAAAAGATGATTAATCTTATGATCAAAACTTTGGATCCAAATGTTATTAAATATGCATCAATTTCGATGCTGAAATTTTATAAAGAGGGAAGGATGTAAACCTCATGGATCGCGTGGGGGCAAACGTGGATCGCATGGAGAGGGAAAGTCTTCTCTCTGCACGTGATTTCAAGGAAGGCGCTGCCCATAAAATCCAGGCAGGCGCCGCCCTTTGTCCCCTCCCCTCACCATGATAAAAAGGGGAGGGGAGGAGCTCCTTCCTCACCTCATCACTGTGCCTCCTTTTCCATTCAAGCCAGGAAGGGAAGAAAAGATGAGAGAGATGAGAGAGAGACATAGAGGGAAATAGAGAGGGGCAGCATGCCACTGCTCCTCCCATGTCCGTGTCGGATGCCTCAACGGTGCCAATTGTGGAGGCCCAGCTGCTTGAGCGGCCGAGGAGGGGGAGAAAGATGGCCATGGAGCAGCCCTCCTCTGCAGCGAGGGCTTGTTTGGCTCCTGCATCCATTTGGGCCCGGCAGTGCACAGGCAGTGGGTAGCGGCCCCCATCGGCATTGGGGAGTCATCCGGTGGGATCCGGCCAGCCTCCCCCAGCCAACCGCGCCACCTCCTAAGGAGGAGGTGACATGGGAGAAATAGGGGAAAGAAACAAAGAGAGGGAAAGAGAGAAGGGGGAGGTGGCTATCGATGGCGGTTGGCGCGAGGCCAGTCGTCGATGGCCGAACCCCTGGGAGGGGCCGGTGGTGGCCCTAGGCCACCAGCCACTCTCCACTCCCCCTAGTTCAGTTGAATCAAGGGAGGAAGAAAGGAAATAGGGAGAGAAAGGGAAGAAAAAGGGAGGGGCTGGGCCCAGGTTCGGCCCAACCCAGTTATCCCTCTTGGGCTAATTTTTTGGGCCCCAAATTGGGCTAGGCCTAATAAAAGGAAGATGGGGTTTGAATTAGTGTTGAACCTAGTTTCATGGGGTATTTTTATTTCCCCATTTGGGATTATATATTTGGAGATATTCAAGCCCCAAGTTAGCCCTAGGATTAGACCGGGTAGAGTTTAGAAGTTATTTTGATATGTTGATTTTGGGATTTAAGAATTTAGAAAACTATGTTGTAGGTATCCGGGCGTTTAAATAGCTGATTTATATTTTGGATTAGCGCCAGAAGGTAAGTAAGTCATTTAACATCATTTTTATGAGTAAGTCATTTATCATGATTTTCATGAGTAAGTTGTTAGTATATGCCCTAGATCCAATTGGATTGAATGCTGTATACATTCTATGAATACAAATCAAATAAAATGGTTTCTTTATCTATCTAGATGTCTTTTATTTGATATATTTGACTGTAAGATAAAGTCCAAAAGAATGTCAACCGTGCATATGAAATTTGTAATAGAGATTACAAATTGTGAGATTCAAATTGCACGTTATGGTTCGATTCTTTAAACTTTCCTAGTCGATGTGTTGATGGGATTGGACACCATCGAACACCATGAGACTAGCACACATTGCATATCCTCACCCTTGGGGTGATCAGCTGATTTTACAAGCTGAAGTATATAGATACTTGGATAGGTGTGTGGATGCTCGTTATTGTAACGATGCATTGGATGACCCATACAGAGATCCCATATGGATATTCTATATAGTGTCAATGGTTGATCTCTAATGACGGTGGTGTGAGTGATCCTTTGACTTGAGATCTTCATTGCATCTCATGTGTGGAATGTCATGCTTTGACGACATCCAAACGTCGCTCTAGCCACGGGTGGCAAATATGGTGTCGGTTGGGTATGACATGAATCACATGAAGATGGTGATTTATCAAGACAGGATTCGTCTCCCTTGATAGAAACGGTTATATCCCACGGCCACTTGATGGATTAAATTGATTGATAAATCCTTGCAAGGTTGAGTTGGAATTCGAAATGGTTTCGAAGTTATAATTCATATAGTCAATTTTTTCTGAGATCAAGTAAACAAAGATCAATTACAGGGTTGACACATTCCATACCACTGATTGATCTGGGATATGTGAGGAAAGGATTTGATCATATGGTAATCATTCATGGACAGGTATTGATGGTCACGTCAATAAAAACTTTAGCAATTGGATGGTCATGATGCTTTGCTAGAGGCCTCTCATGATCTATAATCATGTTGTTGAATTAGACAAAAGTTGTCCAATCATTCCTAGGGTCTATGATTAGGACTTGATTATTGCCAATATGTTAAAGGGCCTAATGGGTCACACGCATTAAGGAGAATATTGGATGAATTAAAATGAGAATTAAATTAGATTATATTCAGATAAAATGATCAATTAAATAATTGGGTGAGATCCAATTTAAAGAAGATATAATTATAATGGATATGATCCATTATAATAGAAGGAATGTTAAGGATAAATTATTTGTACATATGATGAATAAATAATTGGATACCGATATGTGACTTGATCCATGTGATGGATGGCTCTGATTATTCAGGTATGGATGTCCAATCTTAGCCATGTGAAGATGGAATCATGCCCATGGAATGAGGCATGATGAATCTCTACGGTTCGATGATGAACACGTACAAATTAGGGCATGTAGTTATGGGATAACTAACTCCTAATTTAAAGGCTAAGATTGTGACACTTGATTAATCTTACCATAGGAGTTTCTTACCATGAAGATGGAAGGAGTTTCTTGCCATGAAGATGGGAGTTTCTTACCATGAAGATGGAAGGAGTTTCTTACCATGAAAATGGAAGTTTCTTACCATAATGATGGAAGTTTTTTACCATGAAGAGAGGTCTCTTTCTCTTAGGAACGTCTCATTTTCAACCTATAAATATAGTTCCTTCCTATCAAGAAAGAGGAGCATGAGAAGAAAAGATTAGACTTTTCTTCAAAGATATCTTCTGTAAGGGGATTCAAGAGGCGCTAGCACCCCTCTCTCTCCCGTAGTATCATCTTCATACCTTGGAGGTCTTCATCCCTTCTTCTCTGCGTGGATCACCGTTAGAGGCCGGACACGTGGGCGGCTAGTGGCAGGGATTAACGGCTTCATCCTCATCTACATCGATAAAGGACTCAGGTATGAATAAAATTAGATTTTATTTGAGATATAATGAATTTGTTCCTAAGGATCCTGGGCATCTGGGAATTTTATATTATACCTTCCGCAATGTTTATATGAATTTGATTCATATCTTGTATACATAATTCCCATCAGTGGTATCAGAGCCCCTTAGGCTATAGATTCATTAATCTGATAGGATACTTGAGTCAATATGATTGATAATATGATGCTTAAAATCATGAAGAGTTTTCATATGTTGATAATAAATCTAAAATATAATAAAATATTTATTATTTGATGATAAACAATATTATTTAGATTTATGCATATTCATTATCATGTTCAAATAGAGTACTTTGATATATCGAGAAAAAGGTTTATTATATGATAATAAATAATAATTAATCATATATGTGTCATGTTAAAATAGTAATTATTATTTATGCATGATAGATACTATATGCTGAAATCCTAGAAATCATGTTTAGGATTTAATTTTAGCATGATATTGATATGATTAAGATTTGATATTCTTATGATAATGAACATTGAAAACTTTAGGGTTTGTTAGAGACATTAGGATTTACATGGGATGTAAAACCGACTGTCATAACATGTAATTAAATGATAAGAAAATTTAAAATTTAAATTAAGAACTCTTATCATAACACCCTAGCTAGATCACTATCTATAGTTATCATAAAATTTAATAGATGATAAAGATTTAGGAAACTTAGACTTAACCATGTCATTGTTTGATCCTATGATCCCATAATTGATCTAATCAATTGGGCTTAACTACATTGGTGTCTAGAAAGGTTTGATCATGGTTTTTAATTGCTTCGCTCGCTGCCTGGAAAAACCCATTCAATGGGATCGAAGGGTATGCTAAATAGGACCCCATTGATCAGCTGATCTGGCCATTGTTAGGGAAAGCTCTTAATTGATTAAATCAATTAAGGTTGATCAGGATGGTAGCAATTGATTTGGTCACATGATTAGGGTTCCTAAATTAGATAGTGATCAGGATCCTAATTTGATTAGGAGTCCCAATCATAGATTGGATCTTATGAAATTAAGGTTAATTGAGATTAATCTAAAATATACATATAGATATGTAACCTAGCATAGTACAAATGTTGTAGATGTAGATGGGACTTTTATGCGCTAAATCCCTCACGAATATTAAGTCATAAGCCTTCCATTGTTCACATGATATAAAATCATTAGGTCATGAGATTTGTCATGCCAAAGCCGAGGTCGAGTGTACCTATGAGGAGTTGATTGTGGAACAATGGTTGACTTAACTAGATTAGCTGGCATAATTGGCCAAAGTCAGGGTCAGTCTAATCTAGAGGCAAACTTTAGGGTGATCACATATGGATGTAATTGATAAAGCAATGTCCCTTAAATGATCTAGGAGTCACATTAGATGTGATTGATAATAATCTACCAAATTTGGCTTACTGAGATTTGTTGTGCCAAAGCCAAGATCAAGGTAATTCAAATGAGGATCCTAGCCCACTAAGGATTGAATGTTAATTTCTCGAGATTAATAGAGAGGGCTATTAACCTTGATAAAATAGTGGAAGAAACCAACTTAATTAAAAATCTAGAATTACCATATTAAGTTGGTGATTAGTATTATAGTAATTGACTCGTTCTAATTTTATGTAGGTTATCAGAGAAACCATAAGTGTAAACATCAACCAAGGAATATTTTAGAATCCAACAAATTGACTGGACTCAACTTCCCTGATTGGCTAAGGAATGTAAGGATCGTTCTTCGATCTAAGAAAATTCTTTTTGTCTTAGATGAGGTTGCACCAGAGGTCCCACCAGCGGATGCTCCGACAGAGGTTCATGTGGCATACAACGGTATAAAGATGCTGAAGACATGGCCACATGTTTGATGTTGGCCTCAATGTCACCTAATCTTCAGAAACAGCATGAGCATATGAATGCTCAGGAGATTTTGATGCACTTGCAAGAGTTGTTTGGTGCACAGTCTCGATATGAGAGGTTTCAAACTTCTAAAGAGCTATTTCAGTGTAAAATGACTGAGGATTCATCAGTGGGTGCCCACTTACTAAAAATGATCAATTTGATTGAAAGTTGGCACGATTGGGTTTTGTGATGGATCATGAACTAAGTGTTGACTTGGTTCTGCAGTCATTACCTCCTAGCTATTCACAGTTTATTCTTAATTTCAACATGAACAAGCTAGAGACATCTCTACCTGAGCTCGCGAATATGCTGATGAATGCCAAGCCCAACATTAAGAAAGAAAAGGGGCAGGTTATGGTCATGGAGTCTTCTGGCGCTCGTAAGAAGTGGCCAAAGAAGAATAAGGTCCAAAAGGCCAAGGCGACTAAACCAAATAAGGGCATTAAGAAAAATAAAGTAGCCAAGGAAAAATGTCACTTCTGTGGGAAGGAAGGGCACTGGAAGCGAAACTGCAAGGCTTATCTGGCTAGCCTGAAAGAAAAGAAACATACAGATGCTTCGACATCAGGTATATTTATGATTGAGATATTTTCTTCTGTTACTTCTTATTCCACTTGGGTATTGGATACCGGTTATGGATTTCATATTTGTATTAATATGCAGATGATAAGAAGCTGTAGAAAGCTGGAAAATGATGAAGTGATCCTGCGCATGGAAAATGGAGCAAAGGTTGCTGGTTTAGCTATAGGATCTTGTTCTTTGTCTTTGCCCACTGGGCTTGTAATGGAGCTTAATAATTGTTACTATGTTCCAAACATAATAAAGAACATTATTTTCGTTTCATGTCTTGTAAATGATGGATATACATTTGAAATTGAAAATAAAGAAATTTTAATTTTTAAAAATGAAATGTTCTTTGGTTCTGCTGAAATGTTCAACGGGATTTATGTTTTGAATTTATAATGCCCTATTCTCAATGTAGAAACTAAGAAATTAAAATCAAATAATTCTAAGAATTCATTCCTATGGCACTGTCGTTTAGGCCATGTAAATGAAACATGTTTAACCAAGTTACATAAGGATGCTACTTGGGCTCATTCGATTGGGAATCATTTGAGGAATGTGAGTCGTGCTTACGTGGCAAAATGACTAAGTCATCCTTTACTAAAAAGGGTAAGCGAGCAACTGAATATTTAGGACTAGTACATTCGGATGTATGTGGTCCTATCAATATTCAGGTAATAGAAGGTTTTTCTTACTTCATCACATTTATAGATGACCATAGCAGGTATGGTTATGTATATCTGATGAAGCACAAATCTGAAACCTTTGAAAGTTCAAAGAATTTAAATCCGAGGTAGAAAAACAAAGTGGCAAAAGTATTAAGATACTTCAATCAAATCGAGGTGGGGAATACTTAAGCCATGAGTTCTTAGAATATTTGAAGGAGAATGTGATTCTCTCTAAGTGGACTCCTTCTGGTACGCCATAGCATAATGGTGTATCAAAAAGGAAAAATCACACATTATTAGATATGGTGCGATCAATGATGAGCCTTGCAAATCTTCCAAAAATGTTTTGGGGTTAGCCCTACACACAGCCGAATACACTCTAAACCGAGTTCCATCTAAGTCGGTCAGTTTCACTCCCTATGAGATATGGTGTGGAAAGAAACTAACCCTTAGTCATCTAAGGATTTAGGGTTGCTACGCTTATGTAAAGCATAATGAGTCAGACAAGCTGGGAGCTAGATCTAACAAGTGTAATTTTATGGGGTATCCTAAAGAAACAAAAGGATACTACTTCTACCACCCACTCGAGCAAAAGGTGTTTGTCTCAAGGCATGCCATATTTCTAGAGAATGAGATTTTTCTAAGAAATGGTAGTGGCAAAAATATTGAGATTAGTGAAACTCAAGAACCACAAATTGACACAGACCGATTAGATGACATGGAGCAAATGTCAAATGTAGTGGGAGTTGAGCAAGAGACTCAACTCACATTCAGGCAACATTTACGTAAACCTCTATTAGAAATGATGGAGCCACAGGAAGCTCCAAGTACACATCAGCTACGTAGATCTAGTAGAACACATAATATTCCTGAGAGATATGAATTTCTTATAGAAGATGATGAGCCTACTAACTATGATGAAGCAATTTGTGACATTGACTCCAAGAGATGGCTTGAAGCCATAAGTCTGAAATGGACTCCATCTACAACAACCAAGTATGGACTTTGGTTGATCCACCTGAAGGGATAAAACCCATTGGGTGCAAATGGGTCTTCAAAAAGAAGACAGATATGGATGGTAATGTGATTACCTATAAGGCGAGGCTAGTTGCAAAAGGTTACAAGCAAAGTCAAGGGGTTGACTTTGATGAAACCTTTTCTTCCGTAGCCATGCTGAAGTCCATAAGGATTTTGCTTGCGATTGCAGCCTATTATGATTATGAGATATGGCAAATGGATGTCAAGACCACCTTCCTAAATGATGATTTAGTGGAGGATGTGTATATGACACAACCTAAGGGTTTTGAGTCCATTGATTCTAAAAAGGTATGCAAGCTGCAAAGGTCCATTTATGGACTTAAGCAAGGCTCTAGAAGTTGGAACATCCGTTTTGATGAAACAATCAAAAAGTTTGATTTTATAAAAAATGAGGATGATCCATGTGTGTACACGAAGGTTAGTGGGAGTGTTATTGTTTTCCTGATATTATATGTAGATGACATATTATTAATAGGAAACAATGTATCCTTGCTGCAAGAAGTGAAGGAATGGTTGTCCAGCAAATTCTCCATGAAAGATTTGGGAGAAGCAGCCTACATACTGGGTATTAAGATCTATAGAGATAGATTTAGAAGGTTGCTTGGATTGTCCCAATCAACTACATAGATAAAGTGCTAAAACGGTTTAGCATGGAGGAATCCAAGAAGGGATTCCTGCCAGTATCACATGGAATACATCTCTCCAAGGATATGAGTCCTAAGACCCAAATGGAGAGAGAGCACATGAATAGGATTCCATATACCTTAGCAATCGGATCCATCATGTATGCGATGCTATGTACGAGACCTGATGTTTCTTATGCATTGAGTATCACTAGTAGATACAAGGCAAACCCTGGAGAGAAACATTGGATGGCCGTCAAGAATATCCTTAAGTACTTACGAAGGACTAAGGATATGTTCTTGGTTTATGGAGGATCCGAACTCATAGTTCAGGGTTATATGAATTCTAGTTTTCAGTCTGATAAAGATGATTATAAATCTCAATCAGGCTATGTCTTTACACTCAATGGCGGTGCAGTCAGCTGAAAAAGTTCCAAGCAGGAGATGACTGCCGACTCTACGACCGAAGCTGAGTACATCGCAGCATCAGATGCAGCCAAAGAAGTGGTTTGGATCAAAAAGTTCATCACTGAACTTGGTGTGGTTCCAAGCATTGATGATCCAGTACACTTGTATTGTGACAACAATGGAGCTATTGTGCAAGCTAAGGAGCCAAGGTCTCATCAGAGGTCCAAGCATGTACTCTGGAGATACCATGTAATTAGAGAGATTATTGGCAGAAATGATATAAAAATAGAATGAGTCCCCACGGAAGATAATATTGCCGATCTGTTCACTAAAGTCCTACCGCAGCAGAAGCATGATGGTCATGCTGAGTCACTTGGTATTGGATACATGGGTGATTGGCTCTAGTGCAAGTGGGAGATTGTTAGTATATGCCCTAAATCCAATTGGATTGAATGCTGTATACATTCTATGAATACAAATTAAATAAAATAGTTTCTTTATCTATCCAGTTGTCTTTTATTTGATATATTTGTCTGTGAGATAAAGTCCAAAAGAATGTGAACCGTGCATATAAAATTTATAATAGAGATTACAAATTATGATATTCAAATTGCACGTTATGGTTCGATTCTTTAAACTTTCCTAGTCGATGTGTAGATGGGACTGGACACCATCGAACACCGTGAGACTAGCACACATTGCATATCCTCACCCTTGGGGTGAGCAGCTGATTTCATAAGCTAAAGTATGTAGATACTTGGATAGGTGTGTTGATGCTCGTTATTGTAACGATGCATTGGACGACCCGTACAGAGATCCCATATGGATATTCTATATAATGTCAATGGTTGATCTCTAATGACGGTGGTGTGAGTGATCCTTTGACTTGAGATCTTCATTGCATCTCATGTGTGGAATGTCATGCTTTGACGACATCCAAACGTCGCTCTAGCCATGGGTGACAAATATGGTGTCGGTTGGGTATGACATGAATCACATAAAGATGGTGTTTGATCAAGACAGGATTCGTCTCCCTTGATAAAAACGGTTATATCCCACGGCCACTTGATGGATTAAATTAATTGATAAATCCTTGCAATGTTGAGTTGGAATTCGAAATGGTTTCGAAGTTCTAATTCATATAGTCAATTTTTTTCTGAGATCAAGTAAACAAAGATCAATTACAGGGTTGACACATTCCATACCACTAATTGATCTGGGATATGTGACAAAAGATTTGATCATACGGTAACCGTTCATGGATAGGTGTTGATGGTCACGTCAACAAAACCTTAAGCAGTTGGATGATCATGATGCATTGCTAGAGGCCTCTCATGATCTATAATCATGTTGTTGAATTAGACAAAGAGTTTTCCAATCATTCCTAGGGTCTATGATTAGGACATGATTATTGCCAACATGTTAAAGGGCCTAATGGGTCACACGCATTAAGAAGAATATTGGATGAATTAAAATGAGAATTAAATTAGATTTAATTCAGATAAGATGATTAATTAAATAATTGGGTGATACCCAATTTAAAGAAGATATAATTATAATGGATATGATCCATTATAATAGAAGGAATGTTAAGGAGAAATTATTTGTACATATGATGAACAAATAATTGGATACCGATATGTGACTTGATCCATGTGATGGATGGCTATGATTATTCAGGTATGGATGTCCAATCTCAGCCATGTGAAGATTCCTCATGCCCATGGGATGAGGCATGATGAATCTCTATGGTTCGATGATGAACATGTACAAATTAGGGCATGTAGTTATGGGATAACTAACTCCTAATTTAAAGGTTAAGATTGTGACACTTGGATTAATCTTACCATGAAGATGGGAGTTTCTTACCATGAAGATGGAAGGAGTTTCTTACTATGAAGATGGAAGGAATTTCTTACCATGAAGATGGAAGGAATTTCTTACCATGAAGATGGGAGTTTCTTACCATAATGATGGGAGTTTCTTACAATGATGAAGAGAGGTCTCTTCTTCTTAGGAACGTCTCATTTTCAACCTATAAATATAGTTCCTTCCTACCAAGAAAGAAGAGCATGAGAAGAAAAGATTAGACTTTTCTTCAAAGATATCTTCTGTAAGGGGATTCAAGAGGTGCTAGCACCCCTCTCTCTTTTCCGTGGTGTCATCTTCATACCTTGAAGGTCTTCATCCCTTCTTCTCTGTGTGGATCACTGTTAGAGGCCAGACATGTGGACGGCTAGTGGCAGGGATTAACCAGCTTCATCCTCATCTACATCGATAAAGGACTCAGGTATGAATAAAATTAGATTTTATTTGAGATATAATGAATTTGTTCCTAAGGATCCTGGGCATCTAGGAATTTTATATTATAACTTTCATAATTTTATATGAATTTGATTCATATCTTATATACATAATTCCCATCATAAGTAAGCCAATTATCATGATTTTTATGAATTATTAAAGTATAAAAATTATGGATTTAAATGCTATACTGATATATAGTATATTATTTGACAATGAGAAAATGGATTTAATACTGAAAGTATGTTGTTATACTTTTGGCAACAATACATGCTATTTTGCAAATGTGACATAAAAATAATATTTTATGAATATGCTATTATGTGTCACCACAATCCACTATGACATGATATATTGCATGACTCCGATTAAATGGGACCCACCCTCTACCGGGCGAATATTGTAAGCTCAGGTGTGGCACATCCAAAGTTCAGGAGAGTCACACAGGTTTGAAAGCTTAGGCTACATAAGTTGTTAGGTTCCTATGTCATTTGAGTCGGCTTGTGACCCAAGAATAGAGAGCATGTGAGTCATGGGTGTACATGGGCTCCGGTTTGAGTGCTTTCTTAGATGTCTTAGAAGGAAGTTTTTTGAGAGAATATTTAATAACCTAATCGTAGGTTATGGATCTGGGTCCAGAAGGATTGGGCTCAGGTTTCTAGATAGACTTCCATATTTTAGGGAGTTGGTTACAGGCTGGTGCGGATAAGTCTTATCATCCAAGATGGATGGTTATTTAAGGCTCTATCTGAATGTAATCGAAGATAGAACGAAACCTCAGAAAAATAAAGGCATTCTCTCTTTTTCTTCTATATCCATCTATTCTTTTTCTCCTCTATCTTCCCTTACGCGTCTGATCTTGGCGGAAGCTGCGCAACAAGTGGTATCAGAGTATCAGAAAGGCGCTCGGGAAGAGAAAGAAAAGAGAAATCAAATCCCAGATTTTCTTCATCGCGTGGAAATCCAAGAACTCATGAAGGCCTCAGGCGGACGTGAATCTGGCCGGTGATTCTCGTTCCAAGAAGAGAAGCTCTGTGCACTGGAGTTTGAGTTTGTGGAGAGCTTGGCTTTATGGTTTGACGTCCAGGTGCAGCCGGTTTCATGTCCAGACGTGTGGAGGAGAAGACTTCACGCCTTTCTCAAGAACCGGTCAACATGCTTCATTGGCTTCGCTCGCATTAATTCACACAAACAGATCTCACGGTGTGAAGAAAACGCACTTCACCGTGAGTTCGTGGGGGGCTTCACCGAAGCCTAGTGTGTTTCTCAAGTGCCTCTCCCAAGAAGCGGGCGTTTCAGGACGTAAAGAGCATTGAAAGGTCACTGGAGTTTCTCACGGTAATGAAGCGAACAAATTCACGAAGGAACGTGGCTGTGAAGACTTCCTTCCCTCATATTAATTACACATTAATTTTATGGCGTGAAGTTTTTGGTAAAGCTTCCAGGTTTTGGTCAACGTAGAGTCAACTTCTTGAACGGGATGGTGGGTTTTGAACCAGCAACAACCAAAGAAAAGAAGCACGAGGCAACTAACTATGCAGCAATTTATTTGATTGCAATAAGCATCTTATCCAAGGGAAGCAGAACTTCTTGGAAGGGCCGGAGAGGATTTCAACCAGGATTTTACCTTTAGGTATTTTTCTTAACTCATCTCTGTGATTACTGTTTGTGGCTTGATCAACCATGAGTAGTGGAAGCAAAGTTGAGTTTAAAAATTTTAATGGAAAAAGGAGTTTTTCATGTGAAAGGTGAGGGTTGAAGATTTATTAGTGCAGAATTTTCTTAATGTTGCTTTGGAATCAAAGCCTGAGGAGATGTCAGAAGGGGATAGGTTATCTCTTGAGAAGAGGGCATGTGCAGCGATCAGAGGGTGTCTTGCTGATTCAGTTTTGTACAGTATCCTAGATGAGAAGAAACCGAAGGGTCTTTGGGCCAAGTTGCATTCCTTATATATGGGCAAAAATATGTGCAATAAACTTATGTTGAAGAAACAATTATATAGTCTTCGGATTCAAGAAGGCAGAGATATTGTTCTTCATATTCAGAAGTATGATAGGATATGCAATGATTTAATGACTCTTGGTGTTAAGATTGAGGAAGAAGATAAATCTCTTCTCTTGTTATGCTCATTGCCTATGTCTTATGATCCTCTTGTTACTACACTGCTTTATGAAAAAGAAATACTGCTTTATGAAGATATTGTGTCTGTGTTAAGATCCAATGAGCAGCGGGAAAAGATAATAGGGGAAGGTGTACCTCAGAAGGGCCTCATGGTAGAAGAGAGAACCGGCAGAGGCAAGGAGGTCAGCAAGCATAGGGGACGATCTAGGTCCAAGTCAAAGAAAGGCAAAGGCAAGTTCAGGTGTTACAAAGGGTTGGACACATAAAGAGGAATTGTTCTCTTTGGAAGAAACCTCAAGAAGAGAAGAAAGAGAAGGAATCTATCATTACTGTTGAAGATGTAGGGGTCGAGGAGGACCTCTTGGTGGTTTTAGATGCACACAAAAGTACAGCAGACAGTTGGTTACTTGATTCAGCCTGCTCACATCATTATACACCGCATCGATCCTGGTTTGTAGATTATACTAAAATCGATGTGGGAAATGTGACATTAGGGGATAACCATTCTTGCAGGGTGGCAGGAGTTGGCACAGTTAGGATCAGAATGTTTGATGGGGTTGTGAGAACTCTTACTCATGTGAAGCATGTTCCTAACTTGAAGAAGAACCTAGTGTCCTTAGGGTACCTGGAGAGGAATGGTTTTGGTTTCAGTTGTCATTCCGGGAATGGTGTACTCAACGTCATGAAAGGTGCCATGGTTGTGATGAGTGGGAAGAGGCTGAAAAATAATTTGTATCAGCTGGTTGGGTCTATGATGTGTGGAGGGTCTGAGACAGCAGCAACAGTGCACAATCAGCAGGATATGTACCACATGTGGCACTACCGTCTTGGTCACATGGGAGAGCGGGGCATCAGGGTGCTGATGAAGGACAGGAGGATTCCAGCTTTGGATGAGGGTGTTGCAGAGGTCTGTGAGCCATGTCAGATGGGCAAGCAACACAAGGTAAAATTTTCTACCAGTTCAGCGCACACTACAGGTCCCTTGGAGCTAGTACACAGTGATGTTTGGGGTCCAGCTCCAGTTTTGGGCAGGAATGAGGCCAAATATTTCATGACTTTGATTGATGATTTTCAAGGAAGGTCTGGGTATATTTCTTGAAGGAAATGTCAGAGGTCTTCTCCAAATTTCAAGCATGGCAGGTTGAGGTGGAGAAGGAGATAGGGAGATATGTAAAGGTGGTGCGGTCTGATAACGGTGGAGAATTCACAAGTAAGGAGTTTCTGAAATTTTGTACAGACGAAGGCATCAAAAGGAAATTTTCAGTGGTTAGAACTCCTCAGCAAAATGGAGTGGCTAAGAGAATGAACCGAACTCTCATGGAGAAAGCTAGATGCATGAGATTGCAAGTAGGATTGCCTAAAATGTTTTAGGTGGACACAGTTGACACATCAGCCTACTTTGTGAACAGGTCTCCTCATGTCAAGCTTAATGGGAGGTTACCAGAAGATGTGTGGTCTGGTAGATAGGTAGAGCTTAGCCATATTAGAGTTTTTGGATGTACAACATTTGTACATGTGGATGCCAGTCAGCGGACCAAGTTGGACGCCAAAGCCCGAAAAATGGTGTTTATTGGATATCTGCAAGGAGTCAAGGGATACAGACTATGGGATCCCTTGGAGCAGAAGGCAACGATCAGTAGGGATGTGGTCTTTGATGAAAGCTCAGTCCTCAAGAAGCAGAAGGTGGTAGAGGTTCAGCCGGAGGCCCAGTCGGACGCAGGTGGGCAGCAGGAGGCTCAGCGGGGCGCAGCTGAGAAATTAACCTCTTATGATATTTTACCTTTTGTAGGATCGCCAAGAGAGGACATGAGAATCATGTGGAGCATACTCCAGATATGTCTTCACATGCGGGGATCAGCCAGATGCATGCTCACGGCAGAGATGAGCAGAGGGAGGAGTCACATCCTGGGATAGGCATCGGCATTGCACTGCATAAGCCAAAGAGGGTCATTCGGCAACCGGAGTGATATAGGTTTGGCGAGACCATGTCATATGCATTAGTGGCTGCCAGTGGAGGACCAGTTACCTACTAGGAGGCAATGACAAGCCAGGATAGAGACAGGTGGGTCCAGGGAATGGTGGAAGAGATGCAGTCCCTGCAGAAGAATCAGACTTGGTGGTTGGTGTCACTGCCAAGTGGAAAGAAGCCCATTGGTTGTAAATGGGTATTTCAGTGCAAAGAAGGAGCCACAGAAAAGGAGAAGATCAGGTATAAGGTCAGGTTAGTGGCCAAAGGATTTTCTCAGAAAGAAGGCATTGACTACAATGAGGTGTTCTCTCCAGTGGTATGACACACATCTATCAGGATGTTGCTGAGCATTGTAGCAGTGCAGAATTTGGAACTGGAGCAGATGGATGTTAGGATGGTCTTCCTTCATGAGGATTTGGAGGAGATTTATATGGAGCAACCAGAGGGGTTTATAGAACTAGGGTCAAAAAGAAAGGTATGTCATTTGCAGAGATTCTTATATGGTTTGAAGCAGTCACCGCGTCAATGGTATCACGGTTTGATACCTTTGTGAGGAGCATCGGCATGTCTAGATGTGAGTATGATCCCTGTGTTTATTTTCAGATTTTAGAAGATAATTCCATATTATACTTGCTTTTGTATATGGATGATATGTTAATTGCATGCAAGAGTAAAGCTATTGTGGAGGATCTAAAGGCAGCATTGTCAGCTGAGTTGAAATAAAGGATTTAGGTCCTGCTACACGGATTTTGGGGATGAAAATTTTCAGGAACAGACACAGGAGGTTGCTTCATTTATCTCAGGGGACTTATATCAGGGGGATCTTGGAGAGGTACAGTATGGATAGTGCAAAACTAGCCGAATTACCATTGGTCAGTCACATTAAGCTCTCCAAGACTATGTCACCAAGTTTTGAGATAGAGGCCGAGGAGATGTCCAGAGTACCTTATGCTTCAGGAGTTGGCAGCCTCATGTATGCTATGGTGTGTTGTAGGCCTGACCTTGCATATGCTGTTAACCAAGTTAGCAGATTCATGGCTAGTCCGGGTAAAGCACATTGAAGAGCTTTGAAAGGGATCTTTAAATATCTTGTTGGCACATTCAGTGTTGGTATATGCTATGGGTATAATGGCATGGAGGTTGGCAATAGACTGACCATGGAGGCTCAGGATTGGGTAGCAGGTTTTGTTGATGCTGACTATGGAGGTGATTTGGATACCAGAAGGTCAACGACAGGGTATGTCTTTATATTGAATGATGGTCCAATATCATAGAGGTCAAGTCTGCAGCCAGTGACGGCTTTGTCTACTACAGAGTCAGAGTATATTGGTATTTCAGAGGCTGCAAAGGAGGCTATGTGCCTGAAAGGTCTTGCACTGGAGATGGGGATAGCACATGGGGTGATCAGGGTATTTTCTGATAGCCAGAGTGCTTTATGTTTGGTCCAGAATCCAGTCTATCATGCTAGGACCAAACATATTAACATCAGATACCATAGGATCAGAGAGCTTGTGGAGGATGGTGAGTTGGAACTTGTGAAAGTATTTACCAAAGATAATGCAGCGGATGCACTCACTAAGGTACTACCTCGAGATAGCTTCTTCAGATGTCGAGCACTGATGAGATTGATGGACCAAGTGGAGCTTACAGTAACTTTGATGCACCAAGGTAGAGATTGTAAGCTCAGGTGTGGCACATCCAAAGTTCAAGAGAGTCACACAGGTTTGAGAGCTTAGACTACATAAGTTCTCAGGTTCCTAAGTCATTTGAGTCGGCTTGTGACCTATGAATAGAGAGCATGTGAGTCATGGGTGTACATGGGCTCGGGTTTGAGTGCTTTCTTGCATGGTTTAGAAGGGAGTTTTTTGAGAGAATGTTTAATAACCTAATCGTAGGTTATGGATCTGGGTCCAGGAGGATTGGGCTCAGGTTTCTAGATAGACTTCCATATTTTAGGGAGTTGGTTACAGGCTGGTGCGGATAAGTCTTATCATCCAAGATGGATGGTTATTTAAGGCTCTATCTGAATGTAACCGGAGATAGAACGAAACATCAGAAAAATAAAGGCATTCTCTCTTTTTCTTCTATATCCATCTATTCTTTTTCTCCTCTATCTTCCCTTACACGTCTGATCTTGGCGGAAGTTGCGCAACAAATATTTGGAGGACACACATCCCTGAGTGTCCTATAACAGAATATAGCATGATATACTAGCTACATGACTCCGATTAAACGGAACCCACCCTCCACAGGACAAATATGTGAAGGACACACATTCTTAGGAATGTTGTGACAGGATACAGCATAATATGCTACATGACTCCGATTCATCGGGACCCATCTCCACATGGCTAATATGTGGAGGATACACCCGAGGAGTATTCTATTTATGTGGACGTAGTGTATGACCGTGAAACGTTGATATAAAATGGAATTTACATGTTATTTACAATGGTACAATGGTTTTGATCTGAAATTGTATTTTGAAATACTATATGGCAATAGCTTCCAAAATTTCTTTGAGCATACGATATGCATGTCTTGATAACATGATAAAATATATTTAATATTTGAAAGCTTGACATGTATTTTTACATATAAAAATCTGAAATGATTATATTATATAGTAGGCTTACTTACTAAGTGTGAGCTCATTTAAATATCACAATGTTTTTCAGAACAATAAGACTAAAGAACGGGATATGGGATAGTTGGAGCTTCTATCAGAGTAATTTAGATCCAACATTTTGTTGTAGCCCCATTGATTTATGTATGATAGGTGTTGGCCCAGATGACAACCCAAGAGGGGGGGTGAATTGGGTTCTTTAAAAATTTAAACCTTTTTAAGAATTTGTTTGCTTAGTGAGTTAAAGTGAATGCAGATGCAAAAACAAAGTACTATCAATAGAGATAGAGATAGAGATAAAGTAGACACGGCAAACACAAAAATTTTATAGTGGTTCGGTGTATCCAACACCTACGTCCACTCCCAAGATTCACTTGGGTCCACACTATAATCTTCCTTGATTACAGTCGAGTTGTTTTACAAGCTCACAACTCAAACTTGTTGTTTTCTCGGGATCACAACGAACCCAGCTGGTTTTCACGGGCTCACCAGCACAAAACCCTAACACAAGCTTTACCAAGCTTGTACCGAGGTAAGACTACCTCCACTAGTTCAATCCCCCAGATTGAACTAGACACAAATAATAGAAATATTGTTTTTTAGTTACAAAGCTCCTCAATGAGCAGATAATCAAATATAAAAATAAAGTTTAGAAAAGCCTGATTTGTAGATGGTTGGCTTTTGAGCTTTTCTTCTTTTCTTCTTTTCCTCAACTCCTTTGAAGTGTGAATCGGGCCTCAGCTCAGATTCTTCACGGATTGAATGTTGGAGTTGATTTGAGCTTTTCTTCGAATGTTGAAAATCTCTTGATTTGCTCTTGAATGGCTCTTGGATTTTCTTCTGAAGCTTTCTTGGATTGATGAACTTGAGCACAGATGAAGCTTCCTTTGATTTCACACTTTTTCTTTCACTCTATTTTTGAATCTCGGATTTTTTCAAATGACGCTCTGTTTTTCTTCTTTTTCTGAAAGATTTTTCTCTTTTGATTTGAATGTCTATCTCTTCTTTTTGATTTGAAAACGGCTTCTCTATTTATAGATTCTGCAAAAATATAGCCGTTAGAAACAAAGAAATATAGCCGTTATAAAAAATCTTACCGTTGGCGCTGAGTTGGCATTCAGAAAAATCACGCCCAGATTTGTTGGAGTCGACTCCAGCTTTAGGCGAGTCGGCTCGAAGACGCGATACCAAAAATAGAAATTCAGAAAGTTAAGGGTCGACTCATCAAAAATAAAGTGTCGACTCCTGACAGTCGGGGGTCGACTCATGAAAAGCAAGGGGTCGACTCGAGAAGTGCTCAGAAAAACAACCTCTGGTGTCTGAGCGGAGTCGACTCACACAGTCATGGAGTCGGCTCGACAAATCGGGGTCGACTCGAGAAATCACATGGGTCGACTCGAGACAACAGACATCTCTGTATACTGAGTGGAGTCGACTCTGAAACTCTAGAGTCGGCTCCGGAACGTATCAAAAATCAGAGAATTTTCTGATTGACTTTGAAATTCGTTCCAGATTATTTTAAATCATTTTTTGACTTGAATATAATAAAATTGACATTAGGAATCAATTCAAGAAATGTTCCAAAAACTCATTGATTGAAAATATGAAGTATAAAAATTTCTTTTTGAAAGCTTAAACATGGAGCTTGAAGTTACTTTCAAATTGATTAAAGTCATACTTAACATACTCATTGATTGTTCTAAATAAATTCATTGCTCATGTAAATAAATCATTGCATCTTTTAATATACTCATGGCTTTTGGTAATCATCAAAATCAATAAGATTGGGGCAACAATTTCTCAACAATCTCCCCAACAATCTCCCCTTTTTGATGATGACAAAAACATTGAGTATATGCATGATTGATTAAGAATTTATTTTATTTTCATAGTTAGGCTCCCCCTGAATGAGGTAGCTCCCCCTATGAAACTCAAATAATATCCCATTCATTCAATTATTTATCTCATTCATTCAATCATTTTAATATCATTTGATTAATCAATTTCTTCCATATGCATATACAGTTATAAAACTATAAAACTCTCCCCCTTTTTTGTTATCAACAAAAAGGTAGAGAAGCATCAAACATAATCACATTCATTCATTTAAGATATGTTTAACAAAATCTGAGATTCATTGATAATAGGAGAAGTACATTCAAACTCAGATTACATTGAACATTCAAAACTGACTTTTCATTACATCATTGTATCAAAATGTAAAACATAATATAAATTCATTACATTGCAAAGACTAAACATCTATTACATCAAAAATGTGTCCTTACAATCCTTGTTAAGTGATCTATATATTTTTCATTCCATCAGTTTGAATCTTACATAATCCTTCAGTCTTTCATCTACAAAAGTACAAGCAGTTAAAATTTTATCTTGAAGTTCAGCATTGCACTTTGCATAGTCTCACCATCTCCACAGATGTCTTTAAGTTCTTCAAAAATATTCTTTAGGTCACCACTTAAAGACTCAGAGAAGTGCTAAGAGTTGATTCAATCTTGGTGATCCGATCATCTAATGAATAAAGAGTTTCTTTAAGATTCATAAATTTTTGTCAAACTCTGTCTTCAATTATCTGCTGATCATCAAGAAGACCTTTAAGCTGCCTTAACTGAAGATCTGAAAAACCAACAGATGAAGAAGATGCTGATCAAACATCGGAGCAGGAGAAGGGGCCGGAACAGGAACAGAAGAGCTCGGAGGTACAGGCGATGAATGTCTAACTGACGGTCCAGGTGCCTCAACATCAGCGGCTCTATCTTCCAACATACTTTTCCTTTCCCATCTGCCATCTTTTTCACAAATCCCATTCTATGAATAGTGGCCAAACTATAGTAATCAGTGTGTCTTAAATTTCTCATTGGCTCACTATCGGAAATGATTATCCCTTGGCTTTGAAAATTTTAGTAAGAATCATGCCGTAGGGTAAACTGGATTTCTCTTGCTCCACAATCAGCAATGTACCATAATATCATGCTCGGAAGATTAATGGGTTTCCAGTCACTATAGCATCCATTACAAATATATCTCTTTCAGAACATAGTCAAATCTCCCAATCTTGGGGAATAGATCCTACTACAAATATTATGGAGAAGTCTTAATTCTAAGGATAGTTGATTAGCAAAAACTTCTTCAAAACCAACAATCTCCCTGTTAAGCAATCTTGATAGAGCTGGGCTTCTATCATCAGAAGAAAAAGTAGAAGTACCAGACACTGGAAGATCCAACAATCTTGAAAAGCTCCACTGTCACAGATATCTATTTCCTCTAATGATGCTGACAATCCATTGTCTCCTCTTGACAGATTTTTATAAAATTCTTTAACTAGGGCTGGGTAGGTTGGACAATCTAAAGAACATATCTTTCTCCCATCCCATTTCAATTAACTGCCTTCCCACAAGAAAACCTTCTGCCTCAAATAATTCAAAATCAACCTTTCTCCCGGTTGTAATCACTCTATCGGCTAAGACGGTCTACCTGAGATGGGCCGTAGAGGAGAAGCACTCGGAGTTGAAGAGGATGAGGTGGAATCCATGCTCGGAGAGGTTCACGAGCGGGACGCCTCACAGTCTTCTTCACCGCCTCTTCCTTTTCACTCCGGCCGCTCCAAGGCTAGAACCACGGGTTTTAGGAGCCATTTGATCTAGTGGAAAGGTTAATCAGGATTTCTAAGGATTTGGTAGGTTAGGAAAATTTTGGAGAGAGTATTTGAAGGATTTGAAATGATAGAAATGAGCGAGAGTCGACTCTGCCCTAGATAAATCGACCTGGGACCACTTCGAGTCGGCTCCCGCAAAGTGGGGTCGACTCCGGGTAGTCACAGAAAACTATCCCGAAGTGGAGTCGACTCGCACAGAGATGGGGTCGGCTCCAGAGTTTCAGCAGAAACATGGAGTCGACTCCGATACTGACCGAGTCGGCTCCGAGACCATTTCAGAGCAAAAACATAAAGTTTCAGATAATCTGAAATGTGTCCGGATATTGATCATAAAATTGATAAAATAATCATTGGATTTTAATAGATCAATTAGATATGAATTCTAGATAAGATTTCCTTAAAGATCAAGGATTTGAAAGAATTTTAGATAAAATTTCCTTAGGGGTTTCAAATTCATTCTAATGGATCACAAATCCCTAACTCTCCTCTAAGATAACAGAATCTTTCTTCACTCAAGGGTTTTGTAAATATATCAGCTAATTGATCTTCAGTATTAACATAATCAAGACATATTTCTCCATTAGTTACATGTTCTCTAATAAAATGATATCTAATTTCTATGTGTTTTGTTCTAGAATGTTGAATTGGATTTTTTGTTAGATTAATTGCACTTGTGTTGTCACATTTTATAGGTGTTTGTCAAGTGTGATACCATAGTCTTCAAGTTGTCGCTTAATCCATAGGATTTGAGCACAGCAACTTCCAGCTGCAACATATTCAGCTTCAGTAGTTGATAATGCAACTGAATTTTGCTTTTTGCTAAACCATGAGATTAAGTTACTTCCTAAGAATTGGCATGCACCACTTGTGCTTTTTCTATCTAACTTACATCCAGCATAATCAGAATCAGAATATGCAATTAATTTAATGTTGAGTCTCTAGAATACCATAAACCTACATTTTTTGTTCCATTAAGTATCTTAGTATTCTTTTAACAGCAATTAAATGAGATTCTTTAGGTTCTGATGAAATCTAGCACATAAGCAAACAGAAACATTATATCAGGTCTACTTGCAGTTAAGTAAAGTAGGGATCCGATTATACCTCGATAATATTTTTGATCAACCTTCTTACCTTCTTCATCTTTGTCCAGCTTGCATGAAGGACTCATTGGTGTTCCGAGGGGTTTGATTGATTCCATACCAAACTTCTTTAGAATTTCTCTTGTGTACTTGTTTGGTTGATAAAGATTCCCTCTTTGCTTGTTTGATTTGGAGTCCAAGGAAGAAATTGAGTTCTCCCATCATGCTCATTTCAAATTCACCCTGCATCAACTTAGCAAATTCTTGACATAGAAGATTGTTAGTAGCACCAAAAATATATCATCAACATATATTTGAACTACTAATAAATCTTTACCTTTTCTTTTCAAAAACAATGTTTTATCAACATTTCCTCTTATAAAATCATTTTCAATTAAGAATTTACTTAATCTATCATACCAAGCTCTAGGTGCTTGTTTCAAACCATATAAAGCTTTGTGCAATTTAAAAACGTGATTTGAAAATTCATGATCTTCAAAACCTGGTGGTTGTTCTACATATACTTCTTCATTTATAAATCCATTTAGAAAAGCACTTTTTACATCCATTTGAAATAAGTTAAAATTCATGTGACATGCAAATGCAAGTAATAGTCTAATGGCTTCTAATCTAGCTACTGGTGCAAAGGTTTCATCAAAATCAATACCTTCTTCTTGATTATATCCTTTTGCAACTAATCTAGCTTTGTTTCTAATTACTATGCCATTTTCATCTAGTTTATTTCTAAATACCCATTTTGATCCTATAACAGAATGATTTTTAGGTCTTTCTACTAATGTCCATACATTATTTCTAGTAAATTGATTTAATTCTTCTTGCATTGCTAACATCCAATTATTATCTTTTTCAGCTTCTTCAATAGTTTTAGGTTCAATTTGTGATACAAATGCAAGATGATTACTAATATTTCTCATAGATGATCTAGTTCTTATTCCTTGAGATGGATCACCTATAATCAATTCCTTAGGGTGACTATAAGCATATCTCCAATCCCTAGGTA